>JAHRHZ010000267.1:27040673-27082706 GCA_024137785.1 Ginglymostoma cirratum | reverse complement strand
TCCAGTCCTCCGGCACTTCACCTGTGTTTAAGGATGCGACAAAGATATCTGTCAGGGCCCCAGCTATTTCCTCTCTCACCTCCCTCAGCATCCTGGGATAGATCCCATCCGGTCCTGGGGATTTGTCCACCTTAATGTCCTTTAGCCTACCCAACACATCTTCCCTCCTTATGTCAACGTGATCCAGAGTAAACAAACTTCTATCTTTAATCTCAACATTCATCATGTCCCTCTCCTCAGTGAACACTGATGCAAAGTAATCATTGAGAATCTCACCCATTTTCTCAGGTTCGACACAAAACCTTCCTTCCTTATCCTTTTAGTGGACCAACCCTTTCTCCAGTTACCCTCCTGCTTCTTATATATGAATAAAAGGCCTTGGGATTCTCCTTAATTCTGTTGGCTAAAGTTATTTCATGACCCCTTTTAGCCCGCTTGATTCCTCGTTTAAGATTGGTCCTACTCTCCCGATATTCCTCCAAGGACCGTTCTGTTCTTAGCTGCCTGGACCTTATGTACGCTTCCCTTTTCTTCTTGGCTAGTCGTACGATATTCATCCGTAAATGAATAATGGAAAAAAATAATTAGGTTGGGCATCTTGGGGATTGGCTTGGGTGTGCTCCCTGAGCTTGCAACCAGCTGTAATGTGACACTACCCCCCCCCCCCCCGCGCCCCCCCCAGGGATTAGTTTGACCTGGCCCTGTCCATTAAATGGGTCACTGGGTCGTAGTGAGGATGGGAAGGCCCTCTGACTCCCTCCCAGGCTTTTGCACAGGTGCGTCTGTTATTTCTTTAGACTTATTTACGGATGTACCAGTTGCCCCAGTGCTGGGAATGGAGCATGGTCCTCATGTTGAACTTCTAAGCTTTTTTTTTCTACATTTTCCTTAAGATTTTGTACGTTGGTACCTTGCACCGAAGATGGTACTGTGAATAGCAACATTATAAACTTTTCATGTACTCCTGTATCCCTGTACTTGAGTACACATGACGATAAACACTAGTTCTAAATTCCAAAAATTTCTGAAAATCACTGCTTCCTGGTGACCCAGCCTCTTTGAAGCAGGTAAAGGATGACCCCTCTATTGTTGATCCTGAGGGTAGGACCCGGGTAGGGTGGAGACAGATGGTGACTCCAAACCACTTCCTACATTGAATTTGGGGCAAGGGTTGAATATGTAGAAGAATAAAGGAAAAAAGCAATAGCTATCAGTAAAGCCCTTCATAATATAAACTAGAAAAATAAACTAGAAAGTTAAAACTGCAGCAGCCTTTGATGAGTCCTCCACTGAGCTTGCTTTCCTCAGCTGCCTGTTCTCAACAACGCTGTCAGCAGAGTCTGGGGAATCTCCCTCACTGCTCGCTCATCCCACTTGGCTGTTGCCAATTAAGCTGCCACCTCCCTGATCTCCTGCTGCTGCCTCTGGAACAAGCACGGGCAGGACCTGCGTCCATGCCGAGATATCGCCACGCCATGTAAAGAAACTGGCCTGAGACACTGCCACGCTTGGCCAAGAGACTGCCACAAGCTGCCAATAGACCGGGGCGAGAGACCGCCATGGGCCAGGATGGGCTGCAAGTATCCTTTGTTGGTGGCCAGCGTTAAGGCTAGGATTGAAGAAAAGAAGAAAAGAAACATTGAGAAAGAAAACAAGAAAAAATGAACAAAGAAAAATACGAGAAAGAAGTGGACAGAATGGATGTGCTCTAGCTGAACTGTCCTACTCCACCACCATCTTGGAACAATGTTAGGAGCTGAATCCAAGATGTCAGTGTAGTAGAACATTTCAGACAGAGCTGAATGGCTCCATCCATTTCCTTTTTTTTCTCTTTTCTTCTTCATTTTTATGTTTTTTTCTTCTTCTCTCTTCTTTCTTCTCGTGACCATGGACTCCCAGCCTCGGACTCGGCAAGGTGACCTCCCAACCTGGTGAGGCAACCTTCTGGCCTGATGTAGTATACTTCCTGCCTGGCGAGGTGGGCTTTTGGCCTGGCTAGGCCGACTCTTGGCCCAGCATGGTATTCTCCCAGTGGCCCAGCGTGGTGGTCTCTCGGCCCAGCGTGGTGGTCTTTCAGCGGTACATGGCATTCTGTCAGCCTGGCATGGGCTTCTGTTCTTGAGGTTATTCCTTGAAATGCAGCCCCATTATGACTAAGCACTTAAGAAAGACTGTAATGTTTGAACTTTCAGCTTTATTCCTTTATTTTCTACTTAAAACTAAGGAAGTCAGCAATATGTAACTTTTAATCTTATTTTGCATGTTTTATGCTATACTATAATTACTGCAATATTCAACCTTTAACGCTAATCTATCTTCCTACCTTATTCTTGAGATTCTGAACCTAGGTATTTATACTTAAGTTGGTGCCTAGTGTGACGACATTGTACACTTTTCACTGCACTCCTACACTATTGTACTTGAGTATAAGTGATAATAAAATCAAAATCAAATCATATCTAATCTAATCAAAAGGTTAGGCCATTCAGCCTGTCGAGTCTGCTCTGCCATTTGGTCTTGGTTTTTACGTTTCTCAATCCCGTTCACTTGCTTTCTTCCTTTAACTCTTACTAATTAAGAACCTATCTATCTATCTATCTCTGTCTTAAATACGCCCAGAACAAAGCACCAGCTTCATTGGCACACATATCCAGCTCATTTCACGAACAGCCATTTGAAATTTAGTCCTCAAAATTTAGATATTTTGAGAAATAGTATATTTACTTGAAAAACAATGGCATGATCAGTTACAATGATATAATCAGAATATTATTTCTGACTTAGCACAGTTTGATAATAGATCACACACATTAACACTAAGCTGAAGATTTTGATCATTGTTATGACCAAATGACTAGATCGATATCTTGTAAATAACAACTGGATCTTGTATTTTCAAAGCATGGTGCAAGTTTCAAAGAAGGGTCTAGGCCCGAAACGTCAGCCTTCCTGCTCCTCTGATGCTGCTTGGCCTGCTGTGTTCATCCAGCTCTGCACCTTGTTATCTCAGTATTCATGTTGTTATTGTTTTTATTCTTAGTGAAATAAAAGCAGGTATTTTTCTGCACGTTTTGAGTCATCTGAAACAAAACGGAAACGCAAAGTGTTATAATAGAATGACAGGGAAAATTTTCTGCTAATTTATTCAGCGTCACCATATAACATCACCAGCTTCCAACTAGGTTTCATGGATCAAATGTCCCTTCAAAGAATAATTAGGAATTTAAATCGTATTGATGCAGCTCTTTATTGATAACACCAGGGATTAGACACGGAATACACAAGCTGGTTGGATATGAGTTCATTCAATCTCAAAGCATAACATTTCTTGCAATGTAGCTCTGTGAAATCCTATTTTTCATTTCTTTGTCAAGTGAAGCTAAGTAGATCCACATGCTATTAAATTACTATAAACTACAAAGACTACATTTAAGAAATAATATTAGGTTAATTGATGAATATACTTTGATTTCACAATTGTAAGCAAACTAAATTAATTCTGAAATATTAATCTCCCTGATAGTCCTATACCAATACCACATCTAAATTGTGGCACTGCTGCATTAAATAGCAATAGGCAATACCCAATTATAAACTCATGATACTAAACTGTTGTTGCAGAGGAGCAAAAGTAATGGGGTGGCAAGTAAAAAGCTCTTGCTAAATCTGAACTCGTCATAAGGCATTTCAGAGATCCAGAAACATCCCCCTTCTTGGCGTTAGAAGATGACAGAGGAATGGTAGCTTTTTTAAATTCATTCTTGGGATGTGGACATCACTGGCTAGGCCAGCATTCATTGCCTATCCCTAACTGTTCAGAGTCAGCCACATTGCTTTGGTCTGGGTCACATATAGGCGAGAGCAGGTAAGAATGGTAGATTTAATTCCCTGAAGGACATTAGTGAACCAGATGGTTTTTTTCTGACAATCTATAATGGATTCATGGTCATTAGTAGACTCATTTTTAGATTCTTTATTGAATTTAAATTCCACCATCTGTCATGGTGGTACTTGAACCCGGGTTCCCAGAGCATTAGTTGAGTTTCTGGATTAAGGATCCAACAATAACACCCCAGGCATAGCCTCCCCACGTACATCAAACATATTTTGATTAGTCAGCTGCCTTTATTTCATTAATAAAAACAGAAAATTCTAGAAATACTCAAAAGATCAGGCAGAATAAGTGGAGAAGGAACAGCATTAATGTTTCAGTTCCGTAACTACTTGTCAGAAATAGAAAACATTATAGATGTCACAGGTTTTAAGTAAATGCAAAGCCAGGTCAAGTGGGAAAGGGAGGAAATTGCAAAGAGGAGGTCTGCAGTAGGGTAGAAGGCAGGCATGATTTAAATGTTAAACAAGATGATAGTGCATGATGAAACTCAGACAGATGAAAGAAAATATGCAGAAGAGATGTAAATTGCAAAATTGGAAGAATTATCAGAATCCAGGCTTAATTATCTCTTCCCTGTGTGTAAAATTACTTTTTAGTACTCAAATGGCAAAATTAATTCTTTTGTAGGAAATCTGATTTTCTTTTATGATCCTGACTTGCATCATTTTCCGCTGGCTATTATTGGTTTGGGTATGCCTTTAGTGTATAAAACGCACACATCTCTGCACTGAGGTCAGATTCTCCATTTTAAATGAAGGATGACAATCAAATTTCCTCCTGAATACCTTTCCCTATCTGGTAAGGTGGGACTATATATGTATAGTGTCGGATAAGGATGAAAATATGAGATTTTATCGTGGACTGGACCAAGTTAGCCGCAAGCCAGACAGAAGGCATTGTAATAACTAGGTCTAAGATAAATAGGTTACCATACCCAAGTTTCATCCCACAGTTTAACAGAATGACATTCGAGCTGCAGTTAGAAGGAATGACTAAAGACTGTTTGGCGGCTAAGTTACGAATGAGATCATAAAAGGGAGAAAGATTGTAGAAACCAAAGGAATTTGACAATTATTAGCTATAATGGTACAACTATTTGTAATTGGACAAGCTTCGCAAGCAGTTTTGATCAAGGAAGTTGGAGTGTCAGCTTGGCAGGTCTCAACTGGAAAAAGCAAACTGTGTAATTCCTTATTTCAGCAGCAACTCCAGGGACAAACAACTGCAAAGAAATACTCTATTTCAGGAGGCATTGAGAAGATATTGAGAAGTGTTCCAGCCTGGCCAGCTGCCAGGTCTCCTGGGTAATAAAGTTTGGGGTTGGTTACAGAACCCAGGGTCTTAAAGGACAGTGGTTGAGATATCTCTAGTAGTTAAAGGCGTATATCAATGGCTTAAATACTTAATAAATTGAGTTTTACAGAGCTCTAAGTGACACCGCCATATCTTCATTTATGTATATACTGTTGTCTCATAGAGATGGGCAAAAATAATCAGCAGAGCAGTTCGGGTCTGGACAACCTTAGCATATGGAGAAGCAACAAACATTGGAATTTGACTTTCCCGACAGTTCCAACAAACCCAAAAGCATTTCTTACTGATGCAAGATAGTGCTTACATTTATCTGTGGCGCTGGGAGAGTTTGATCGCTAAAATGGACTCCTACTGTACCTTGACCAAAGGACCTTAAATGGTGGTCTTTACCCACTGCGCCCTGGTGACAGCTGCCCCAAGCTTTAGTATGTCCCTCAGCATGTGGTCCAGGACATTGAAATGTGCCAGTCTGCAACACTTGGACAGGATCAACTGCTTGCTTCGGAAAACCAAGAAGATTAGGGCAGACCAAAGACTGTCTTTCATTAAGTTTATGGTCTTGATGGTTGTCTCAGTGAGTCCTGGGAACAGAACGAAGAGTATAGAGTTCAGTGTCACCGAACTGCTTAGGGTGAACCTCAACAAAAATCATTGCATCTCTCTCTGGACTTACTTTGCAGAGGCACATTCCAGAAAGAGATGTGTGACACCCCCGTCCCTGGAGATGGTTCGAGAGCAGTGTGCGGAGGCACTGACAGACTGGGCATACAAGATGGATCTGACAGATAGTGACCTTCTCACCACCAGCCAAGCTATGCCTTTGTGCTTGTTAGTGATGAGGCATTCTGTTAGTGGTTTGGTGATGAGGCATTCTGACCTGATAGGATCCATCTGCTCCTTTTCCTGCAAGGTCTCGAGGACGCTACATGCTGACCATTACCTGATGGACTTCTGGTCAAAAGTCTTTCTCTTTGCAAATTTTTATGTGAGGGACAGGTGATACAGAATGGTCCAACTGCTTGGAGTGTTACATGGTGCAGAGGCCAGGCCCATTCGTTGTAACACTGGGGACAGTTAGGACCTCAGTACTTGGTGACACTTGGTGTTTGCATACCAAGAATCTACGCACAGTTTTATGTGGCCACACACGAAAGTGGCTATCAGGGTGAGGGCAACATTTGGGTATACCCTTTCTCCCCTTACCATGTACCCTTTGTACGTGGTGTCCCTGAGGATCCAGTCCATCTTTGATCTCCAGATGAAGTAGAAGATGACTCGGGCGCCTGCAATGGTGCAGGCTCGAGGAATAGGCCAGACCTACACAATGTACAGGAACACCAAGAGTACATCACACCTGATCACAGGGTTTTCACCTGCAATGGAGAGAGAGCAGTGCTTCCATCTGCCCAGTTTTTGCCTCACCATGGTGATATGCTGCTCCTAAATTTTGGCACTGCTCCGGACTCTCTGAACCATATTCCAAGGACCTTCAGATAATCTGTCCTGATGGTGAAGGAGATAAAGAATTGGTCAGCCCAGTTCCCAAAAAACATGACCCCACCCTTGCCTCAATTTACCTTGGCTATTGAGGCCAGCTCGAACTGGATGCAGATGCTCCTGTGTCTGCACACTGATGGAAGATCCGAGCAGAAAATAGTGATGTCATCCATATACAGGGAGGCTTTGACCTGCAGGCCTTTGCTGCCTGGAATAGTCACCTCTCTCAGGCCTGCATCCTTTCTGATGGATTTGGTTAAACATTCTATATGACACACAAGCGAGGCAGGAGAAAGTGTACTGCCCTATTTGTCTCCAGGTCTGATCGGGAAGCTTTCTGATTCCCACTTATTGATTGAGACTGCACTACTGATGTTGGCACAGTCAGATTCAATTGTACATTCCCTCCCCAAAGCCCATTTTGGAGAGCAATCGTGTGTGATATCCTATCAAAGACCTTCTCCTAATCCAGGTTGGTGGGCATCCACCCCTGTCCTGAAGGTAGACAATTCTGTCCCTGAGGAGCTCAAGGCTCTCAGTGCAGTGCAGGTTTAATCAGGATGAATCACTGATCCCAGGGCAGACATGACCCAGTTGGCAATGACATAAGAACATAAGAACATAAGAACTGGGAGCAGGAGTAGGCCATCTGGCCCCTCGAGCCTGCCCTGCCATTTAATAAGATCATGGCTAATCTTTTGAGACTCAGTTCCACTTACCCGCCCACTCACCATAACCCTTAATTCCTTTACTGTTCAAAAATTTATCTAGCCTTGCCTTAAAAACATTCAGTGAGGTAGCTTCAACCGCTTCACTGGGCAGGAAATTCCACAGATTCACAGCCCTTTGGGTGAAGAAGTTCCTCCTGACCTCAGTCCTACATATGCTTCCCTTTATTTTGAGGCAATGTCCTCTAGTCCTAGTTTCACCTGCTAGCGGAAACAACCTCCCTGCCTCCACTTTATCTATTCCCTTCATAATCTTATATGTTTCGATAAGATCTCCCCTCATCTTCTGAATTCCAATGAGTATAATCCCAGTCTACTCAGTCTCTCCTCATAATCCAACCCTCTCAACTCTGGAATCAACTGAGTGAATCTCTTCTGCACCCCCTCCAGTATTAGTATATCTCTTCTCAAGTAAGGAGACCAAAACTGCACACAGTACTCCAGGTGTGGCTTCACCAGGACCCCATACAGCTGCAGCATAGCCTCCCTGTTTTTAAACGCCATCCCTCTAGCAATGACAGACAAAATTCCATTTGCCTTTTTAATCACCTGCTGCACCTGCAATCCTACCTTCGGTGATTCATCCACAAGGACACCCAAGTCCTTCTGCACAGCAGCATACTGCAATTTTTTTACCATTTAAAACATAGTCCATTTTGCTGTTATTCCTACCAAAATGGATGACCTCACGATTATCAATGTTGTACTCCATCTGCCAGACCTTTGCCCACTCACTTCAACTATCTCTATCCCTCTGCAGACTTTCAGTGTCTTCTGCACACTTTGCTCTACCACTCACATTAGTGTCATCTGCAAATTTTGACACACCACGCTTAGTCCCCAACTCCAAATTATCTATGTAGATTGTAAACAATTGCGGTCCTGACACTGATCCCTGAGGCACACCACTTGTCACTGACTGCCAACCAGAAAAACACCCATTTACCCCTACTTTTTGCTTTCTACTGGTCAGCCAATCCTCTATACATGCCAATACATTACCTGTAATACCGTGGAACTTTATCTTATGTAGTAGCCTTTGGTGTGGCACCTTGTCAAATGCCTTCTGGAAATCCAGATACACCACATCCACAGGCTCCCCATTGTCCACCATGCAAGTAATGTCCTCAAAGAATTCCACCAAATTAGTTAAACATGACCTACCCTTCATGAACCCATGCTGGGTGTTCCCAATGGGACAATTTATATCCAGATGTCTTGCTATTTCTTCCTTAATGATAGATTCAAGCATTTCCCCCAATACTGAAGTTAAGCTGACTGGCCCATAGTTATCTGCTCTTTGTCTACTTCCTTTTTTAAACAGTGGCGTCACATTGGCTGTTTTCCAATCTGCTGGAACCACCCCAGAGTCCAGTGAATTTTGGTAAATAATTACTAGTGCATCTGCTATTTCCCCCATCACCTCTTTTAGTACCCTGGGATGCATTTCATCAGGGCCAGGAGACTTGTCTATCTTTAGCCCCATTAGCTTACCTAGCACTGCCTCCTTAGTGATAATGATAGTTTCTAGGTACTCATCTGCTATAATCTTCTTGCCATTATTTTTCGACATGTTATTTGTGTCTTCCACTGTGAAGACCAACATGAAATAACTGTTTAGTGTCTCGGCTATTTCCTCATTCCCAGTTATTAAATTGGCCTTCTCATCCTCTAAAGGATCAATGTTTACCTTCACCACTCATTTACAATTTACATATTTATAGAAACTTTTGCTGCCTGTTTTTATATTCTGAGCTAGTTTACTCTCATAATCTATCTTACTTTTCTTCATAACTTTTTTTGTGGCTTTCTGTTGGCCTTTAAAGATTTCCCAGTCTACCTGTTTCCCACTACTCTTTGCTGTTTTGTATGTGTTTTTTTTCAATCTGATACCTTCCTTTCTTTCCTTAGACATCCATGGCTGGCTCTCTCTTTTCCTACAGTTCTTCCTTATCACTGGAATATACTTCTGCTGAGCACTGTGAAAAATTGTTTTGCAAGTCCTCTACTGTCCCTCAAATGACCCACCACAAAGTTTTTGCTCCCATTCTACCTTAGCTAACTCCTTCCTCATTCCTTCATAGTCTCCTTTGTTTAAGCACAGGACATAGGTACTGGATTTAATCTTCTCACGCTCCATCTGTATTTTAAATTCGACCGTACTGTGATCGCTCCTTCCGAGAGGATCCCTAACTGTGAGATCATTAATTATTCCTGTCTCATTACACAGGACTAGATCTAGGATAGCTTGCTCCCTCGTAGGTTCCATTACATATTGTTCAAGGAAATTATCGCGGATGCATTCTATGAACCCTTCCTCAAGACTGCCATGACAGACCTGGTTTGACCAATCGATATGTAGATTAAAATCCCTCATGATAATTGCTGTACTGTTTTTTACATGCATTAGCTATTTCTATGTTTATTGCCTGCCCCACCACAATGTCATTATTTGGTGGCCTATAGACCACACCTACCAGTGACTTCTTCTCCCTGCTATTCCTAATTTCCACCCAAATGGATTCAACGTTTTGTTCAGTAGAACCTATATCTATGACCCTGGACAGGATTTTGTAATCTGTATTCAGCAGTGAAATTGATTGCATCTTGCGTGGATTTTTCACTGCCTGAGTGTGGCTGAGGGGATGTCTGCTAGGTGTCCCTCCTTATCCTCACTTTCTGAGCCCTTCTGGAATGTTCTCTGACTTCAGCCAATGGACTCATAGCAATCAATAAGGTTAGGCCAGGTCATCCAAGGTGTACCCATCCCCTTTTCAAGATATGATTACTCCATGGTGCTGAGGGGTCTGGTCAAAGCTGGTGAATACACAAACATAATGGTGTCTCCCCATTATTTTGGCTGAATGAATTTCAGGTCATAATCACTCTCCCATTATTCAATAAGCAACACAGGCCTGGGCTGGTCCTTGTCAGCTTCTGACCTGTAGTAACCTTGGCCTTTTTGTATTCCATCAGAGCTTCCTTGTAGAAACTGTTTAGCCAATCAGTTCGCAACAAACGACTGCACCTCCCAGTCGCGAACCACTTCAACTCCCCCTCCCACTCCTTGGACGACATGTCCATCCTGGGCCTCCTCCAGTGCATCAACAATGCCACCCGAACGTTGCAGGAACAGCACCTCATATTTTGCTTGGGAAACCTGCAGGCCAATGGTATCAATGTGGACTTCACAAGCTTCAAAATCTCCCCTCCTCCAACCGCATCCCAAACCCAGCCGAGCTTGTTTCCACCTCCCTAACCTGTCCGTCCTTTCTCCCACCTATCCGCGTCTCCCACCTCAACCCCCACCCCCACTTCGTACCTACCAGCGTCATCCCCACCTCCTTGACCTGTCCGTCTTCCCTTGACTGACCAACCCCCATCCAAACTCCCCACCTACACTCACTTTTACTG
This sequence comes from Ginglymostoma cirratum, assembly GCA_024137785.1. NCBI lineage: Eukaryota > Metazoa > Chordata > Chondrichthyes > Orectolobiformes > Ginglymostomatidae > Ginglymostoma > Ginglymostoma cirratum. The sequence continues at coordinate 27,071,858 of JAHRHZ010000267.1, read as the reverse complement.
GCTCCAATCCCGCCTCCTTAACCTGTCCGTCTCCTCTCTACCTGTCTGATTCTTTATTCATCTTCCATCCGCCTCCCCCTCTCTCCCTATTTATTTCAGAATCCCCTTCCCCTCCCCCATTTCTGAAGAAGGGTCCAGACCCAAAACGTCAGCCTTCCTGTTCCTTTGATGCTGCTTGGCCTGCTGTGTTCATCCAGCTCTACACTTTTTTATCTCAGATTCTCCAGCATCGGTAGTTCCTACTATCTCTAGCTAATTGCTTGGCCACAAGATCTACTATTAGAAGAAAGTCAACTGTTTCAAGAGCTTCTTGCACATATTTGTTTATTTTGGAATGCCAGAAATGAACATGATGTAGTAAGTGCAATGCAAACTCAGAATTTTAAAGGTCTGTCAGAACTTCTGTCTCTACAGAACCTATATCTCAAGAAGTATTTTGCACAATTGTTGAGTGTTGACTTTATCCGTTAATTTGATTGATTGACTCTTTTCGTCCTCATTTTTGAATAATGGATTTACCAGTTAGCTGAACTAAACATTAATCTGTTTACAAATTTGTGTAACTTTCCTTTCTGCATATCAATGCAACAACTTGTAGTTATGATTTTCCTTCTTCTACTCCCATCTGTAGCCCTTCCTTAGAATCTCTTTCGTTCCAAATGACTGCCAATTTATTTGCTGCTTAAGTTGACAATTTATTTTAACTGACATGTTAATTACTCTGGAGCTGTTAGTATGATGATTCAGCTAGTATAACTGTTGAACTGCTCCACAAAATGATCTTCTCCACCAGGAAGGGGTGGTTGTATTAACTTAAGAAGGCATCTTAAAGTATAAAAGATGTATCAGAGATAATAGGTACTGCAGATGCTGGAGAATCCGAGATAACAAGGTGTGGAGCTGGATGAATACAGCAGGCCAAGCAGCATCGTAGGAGCAGGAAAGTTTGACGTTTCGGGCCTAGACCCTTCATCAGAAATGGGGGAGGGGAAGAGGGTTCTGAAATAAATAAGGAGAGAGGGAGAGGCTGATAGAAGATGGATAGAGGAGAGGATAGGTAGAGAGGAGACAGGCAAGTCAAAGAGGCGGGGATGGAGCCAGTAAAGGTGAGTGTAGGTGGGGAGGTAGGGAGGAGATAGGTCAGTCCAGGGAGGATGGACAGGTCAAGGGGGCGGGATGATATTAGTAGATAGGAAATGGGGGTGCGGCTTGAGGTGGGAGGAGGGGATAGGTGAGAGGAAGAACAGGTTAGGGAAGTGGGGACGAGCTGGGCTGGTTTTGGGATGCGGTTGGGGGAGGGGAGATTTTGAAGCTTGTGAAATCCACATTGATACCATTGGGCTGCAGGGTTTCCAGGCTGAATATGATTTGCTGTTCCTGCAGCCTTCGGGTGGCATCATTGTGGCATTGCAGGAGGCCCAGGATGGACATGTCGTCTGAAGAATGGGAGGGGGAGTTGAAATGGTTCGCGACTGGGAGGTGCAGATGTTTGTTGCGAACTGAGCGCAGGTGTTCTGCAAAACGGTCTCCAAGCCTCCGCTTGGTTTCCCCGATGTAGAGGAGGCCACAACGGGTACAGCGGATGCAGTATACCACATTGGCAGATGTGCAGGTGAACATCTGCCTGATGTGGAAAGTCTTCTTGGGGCCTGGGATTGGGGTGAGGGAGGAGGTGTGGGGGCAGGTGTAGCACTTCCTGTGGTTGCATGGAAAAGTGCCGGGTGTGGTGGGGCTGGAGGGGAGTGTGGAGCGGACAAGGGAGTCGCGGAGGGAGTGGTCCCTCCGGAAAGCAGACAAGGGTGGGGAGGGAAAAATGTCTTTAGTGGTGGGGCCGGATTGCAGATGTCGGAATTGTCAGAGGATGATGTGTTGGATCCAGAGGTTGGTGGGGTGGTACGTGAGGACGAGGGGGATTCTTTTTTGGTTGTTATTGCGGGGATGGAGTGTGAGGGATGAGTTGCAGGAAATGCAGGAGACACGGTTGAGGGTGTTCTCGACCACTGCGGGGGGGAGGTTGGGGTCCTTGAAGAATGAGGACATCTGAGATGTACGGGAGTGGAATGCCTCATCCTGGGAGCAGATGCGGCGGAGGCGAAGGAATTGGGAATATGGGATGGCATTTTTGCAGGAAGGTGGGTGGGAGGAGGTGTATTCTAGGTAGCTGTGGGAGTCAGTGGGCTTGAAATGGATATCGGTTTCTAGGTGGTTACAGAGAGGTCCAGGAAGGAGAGAGAGGTGTTAGAGATGGGCCAGGTGAACTTCAGGTTGGGGTGGAAGGTGTTGGTGAAGTGGATGAACTGTTCGAGCCCCTCGTGGGAGCACGAGGCGGCGCCGATAGGGTCATCAATGTAACGGAGGAAGAGGTGGGTTTTCGGGCCAGTGTAGGTACGGAAGAGGGATTGTTCCACGTAACCTACAATGAGGCAGGCATAGCTTGGGCCCATACAGGTACCCATGGCCACCCCCTTTGTCTGTAGGGAGTGGGAGGAATTGAAAGAGAAGTTGTTGAGGGTAAGGATGAGTTCGGCTAAGCGGATGAGGGTGTCAGTGGAGGTGGATTGGTCAGGTCTGCGGGACAGGAAGAAGCGGAGGGCCTTTAAGCCATCTGCATGGGGAATACAGGTGTATAGGGACTGGACGTCCATAGTAAAAATGAGGTGCTGGTGACTGGGGAATTGGAAGTTCTGGAGGAGGTGGAGGCATAGGTGGTGTCACAGACGTAGGTAGGGAGTTCCTGGACCAAGGGGGTGAAAATGGAGTCTCGGTAGGTGGAGATGAGTTCGGTGGGGCAGGAGCAGGCGGAGACAATGGGTCGACCAGGGCATTCAGGTTTGTGGATTTTGGGGAGGAGATAGAAGCGGGCGGTGCGGGGTTGGGGAACGATGAGGTTGGAGGCGGTGGGTGGGAGGTCACCTGAGGTGATGAGGTTGTGGATGGTTTGGGAGATGATGGTTTGGTGCTCGGGGGTGGGCTCATGATCCAGGAGGTGGTAGGAGGAGGTGTCGGAGAGTTGGCGCCTGGCCTCAGCGATGTAGAGGTCAGTGCGCCATACTACAACTGCGCCTCCCTTGTCCGCAGGTTTTGTGGTGAGCTTTCCTGCTCCTATGATGCTGCTTGGCCTGCTGTGTTCATCCAGCTCCACACCTTGTTATCTTAAAGTATAAATGTCGCTTTGATATCAGTGTATTAAATGAATTCAGAAGTCTGTGCTTTATGATCTCTGAATCTCAATACTCGTAAAGTAACAAGGAGAAAGAGAATAGTCCGAATGAGTACGTGGAGTAGGCTGAATTCTAGATCTCCATGATTTAACTAAATAATAGATTTCAGCTTGCCTCCATTGTATTGCACACTAAGTTTGGAATCATTTGCAATTCATCTGTGTTCTTGCATTTCATGGGTGATGGCATCAACCTGATTTCAAGAATAAGTCTGGTCTCTTAGAAGATATCCACGTTGAATCTGTATGCCTTTAAATAATGTGGTCATGCTGAATTGTCTCAAAGTGAAAACATTATGGGTTCTTCTAGATTATCAGTCTGATGTACTGGCAATGTATTCGTTAATGCACCAGGGCAGAAATAATTAACACTATAGTGACCTTTAAAAGCTCATAAGAGCCAATTCTGCAATGGGAGCTGTCTGCGACTTGACTTTGAAGAAATGATTTCCCTGTGTGAGTTTTCAGTTGAAAGGATAACAGTCTCCTCTGATATGCAGCAAGGACTGTCTGCACCAGTGAGTGCAAGGGAAAAATAATGACATGTGCTTATTTAATGCCAATGGTGTTATCACATCCGTTTCTAATCCTTTGGGAATTTGTCTTTTAAATCTAGGAATAATTTTAGAAACTCAAAGAAATGTTTATTTGCCACTTTGCTGACTACAGCTAAAATAACAGTTGGAAACAAAGTCACCGCAGAATAAGAGTTTGTGAATAAATCCTTGCGATGAACAAAAAAAGTCAATAATTAACTGCAGTAAAAGGTTATGCATTGAAAAATGTTTACGAAATATGAAATAAAGTTCAAACTCTGGGTCTAATCATGTCTTTTAAGAAGCCAGCACTTAATGACATGTCAATGATTCACACATACGCATTACATATGTGCCATCAATATAACACTGAAATTATGAAAATAGGTCAGGGACCAAATATTGACATATTTTCCGGTAATGTACCCAATGTTGGATGCCAACAAAATCACAACCAGCCATTTTGGAGGCACCTGCAAATCAGCCTGTGTACTTAATTCTACACTTAATTCAACAATTTATGCTCTGTCCACCACCCTTGAAAAAATATGACATTGTAATGTCAGAGTATATAGAATTCTACCTTCAAAATTGATTTGTTCATTTAGTAAGTCTTCATTATTTTCCTGATAATTCCTCCAGAGGCAATTCTGTCATGACTATATTGGAACACCAAATTTTTATTACCTTAAGTAAAATGTAATTGGTCTCAGGGGGTAGAATTTTGTCAAATTACCCCTATTGATATTATTTGGCTGCCTTGTCCAATCTGTGACCTGGGTCCCTGTCACTTTTGGCAAAGTGTTCCTGCTGCAGCCTCCCAAAGCTTGCTGTTGGTGAGCCCAGCAATCCTGGTCTGTGCTTTCAGAGTGGCCTGCCATTCTATTGGAGAGGCACTATGATGATCATGAGGGGTTGGCAGGCGTCAGATGCCAATGTCTATGGGTAAGGTGTGAGTGCAGCTATTGACCACTGATAGTGCCCTGCAGTACAATTTGATTGTAAACAGCATGGAGGTCGTTCAGAGCAGGCGGCAAGCTGAATTCACCAAGTACATGCTCTGATTTCCATGTTAAGTCTTCTTGATGTTTAGCTTGTTTGAGGCATTTGTTAACATAGCCGGTTGAATATTAATAACACACGTACGGCCTCAAATCTCGTCATGACCCACATTGATTCGGCCATTGTGGAGCAGAGTTTGTGTCTCTACCGGGTTCAAGTTTCACCTACTCCCAAGATGTGTAATAACATCTCTGAACAGGTTGATTCAAGGAAATTAGGAGATGATCTTGGTTAAGGGCTATTGTAGTGCAGTGGTAGAGTCCCAGCCTCTAGACTAGAAGGACTGGGTTCTAGTCCCATCTGCCCTGTGTGTGTATTATAATGTTTCCAAATAGATTGATTAGAATAACTAGCTCAAATCTCTCAAATTGCTATAAGGTTCCACCTATTGTTTCCAGATTGTTGTAACCTATATTAAGTGAAATGTCTATGAGAAGAGTCTCTAGGTGCCCTCTCTAAGTGACAACAGTTCAGCTGCAGTCATATTTCTAATAACTGTGATGTAAAAACTGGTTTATTGTGACACAAAATGGGCAATATAACCACACAACTCAAATTTAACAAGTTGAATTTGTCCTGTGGTGTGATGCATAGTTTCTTTGCCTCAGAATCAGAAGTTCAGGGTTCAATGACCCATTCCAATTCCTGATGATCCTGGAAGATGAGCTCATAATGCGGCCAAACAGGTTATGTATTGATCTATAGACTAATGTACATCAATATCAAGCGGTAAAACCAGGAGAGATTTCTGGTCAGCCATGTGATAGAAAAAGAATTGGAGCCTCTGTTCTAATATTGGCATTCATATTCCCCAGCATACAATATGGATATAAACATGAATGTTGCCAGAACAATTTAAACTCTAGTAGGATCTGATTGGCTCAATTAGCTTAACAGCTGGCATGGATAAGATTGGTGCCAGTAGCATGGAGTTTTGCCTGAGGTAGATTGAGGCCCTGTGGACCTCAAATCTTGCCAGAGTCCACATTGATTGGGCCCTCGTGGTTCAGTGTTCGTGTACCCACTGGGTTAAAGTTCCACCTACTCCAGAGATGTGCGATAGCATATCTGAGCAATACTATTTTTCCTGAGGTAGATTGACGACAATTGGCGCTGCCCTACATGTTGTGGAGACCCACTTTTGGGCAGAGAACTCAAGAAGATTGACAGGTTTCATAACATTTGATTGGGCATCATTTAAGCTTACGATGTGATTGCTAGTTGAGTGCAGAATCAAGACACACCTCACTAATGTGAGGTAAAGTGTATTTGGTAATGTAATTTTTTCTGTCAAATTTGTAGCATTTCTTCAAACCCAAATGAAAACAAAACATTTAATTATCTTTTACAAAGTAGCACTAAGCTAGCCGTGCTAGTTTGCAATCATTGGCTGAAGGTTTCCTCTTGGTATTGGGGATCCAATGTGCATGCCATGCACAGGTCCCAAGCCTGCATGGCCTCAGTGTGCCCACTTAATGTGAAGTAGGTCCCTAATCTAAATCACTGTCCAATCCCTCAAAGTCAAGTAATCCTGGCAGTGTTGCTGTTCTCTTGACAGTGGCGAAAGTGCAGAGCTAATCAGAGAATGGGTTGATTGAGATCTTATTGATTTCATTATCTGCTGCCAACTTACAGCAGACAGCTGATTCTTCTGGCAACCCATTCTTGGGAAAGGAGTAAAAAAGGTAGGACATTAGGCAGCCATCCTGAAAGGGATTCATAGATTCATACAGTGCAGAAAAGGCCCTTCGGCACATCAAGTCTGCACCGACATAACTATCACCAAAGGCGCGCAATTTTCTGCACTTGTTGCATATCCTTAAATGTTATGATATTTGAAGTGTTCATCCAAATACTTTTTAAAGGTTGTAAGGTCTCTGGCCTCCACTACCTTCTCAGGCAGTGTATTGCAGATTCCCACCACCTGCCTAGTGAAAAACTACCTTTGCCAAATGTCCTCTCCTATTCCTTACCTTAAAACCATGCCCCTCAAGATTGACCCCTCAACCAAGGGGAAGAGCTGCTCTCTATTTGTCCTGTCTGTATTACTTATAATTTCACACTTCACAATCATGTCTAACCCCCAGTCTTCTCTGCTTTAGAGAAAACAATCCAAATGTATCAAGTCTCTCTTTAAAGCTCGATTTCTCCATTCCAGGCAACATCCTAGTGAACCTCCTCTGTACCCTCTCTAGTGCTATCACATCCTTCCTGCAGTGAGGTGACCAGAACAGCGCATAGTACTCCAGCTGTGGCCTGACCAATGCTCTGTACAACTCCAACATTACTTCCTTGTTCTTATATTCTATGCCACAACTGACAAAAGCAAGCATCCCATATGCCTTCTTGACTATCCTATTTATGTGCTTCGCTGGATCTGTGAATAATTACCCCAAGATCCCTCAATTCCTCTAAGCTACCCAGTGTCCTGTCATTCAGTAAATATTCCCACATCTTGTTTCTTCTTCCAAAGTACCTCGCACTTATCAAGGTTAAATACCATCTGCCACTGGACTATCTGACCAACCAATATATATCTTCCTGTGACCTATGACCACCTTCTTCCTTATTAATCACCCTACCAATCTTGGTGTCATCTGCAAACTTGCCTAACATTCTCCCCACATTTTCATCAATATCAATTACATACATATAAAACAAACCATGAGGGATTTCCTCCTGGCCCAACCCTTAATCTCTCCAAACCAGTGTCAATGGGGACATGAAAATTCAACCCACTGTGTATAAGTGAGGTCGATAGTATTTATGGCTGCATCACATTTGGCACAGGATAACTTTGAATATTATAGATTTTTAAACATATGAAACTGTACAATAGTTTTGACTTGGGGAATATAAATACTGTGGTGAAAAGACAAGCCAACATGAAGAGTTACAAAGCAGAAACCAAACATTGTGTAATTGGGAATAATAAGAAACAGAGCTGGCCAGCTTTATGAGCGATTATGATTATGTTCTGTTTCTGTCAGAAAACTGTCTAATGTTCGTCCTTGGCAGATATTTCATGAAATAACTCACTTAGTTTCGTCTTAATGTCTTCTGTGCTCTCTTTGTGAGTAGATTTATCACATTTCGATTAGAAATGATTGTGCTTTTTCATTGATTTTAATAGATGCCAATAAAAAAATCTGCAATTATGTTGTGTTTGACTTTAAGCAATGCAAAGGCCAATAAGACCAGAGAAACGTTGACTAATGAATATGAAACTGTCACAATAGTATTTCACACTTCTCAAGTAGTTAAATAGCCATTTAAAATTAATAACTGACAATAATTACAGTAACCCAGACCTGGGGAATTTTAATGGCTCACCACTATTAATTGCCATGTTACATGTGTAGCTGATTCTGTAGAACAGTGGTCTTCTGCCTCTGAAGGAACCTACTTTGTTTGCTCCTTGTCCAACATTAAACTCTAAGATTTTGTTATTGAAAGTCACAATCCTTGCCATTTGTTCCAAAAGCATGCTGCTTCAGAATAAAAAAAATCTAAATTGCCAGCCTTATCGAGGTATAATTTCTTTAAATACTGCTGGCTGACCAAACATTGCGATTGGCAGCCAGTCAACGGACTCAACTGACTGAACACGTTTTCCACACGGATGTTTCCAATTCAATTCGAGATAAAAGACTAACAATTCATTAGCTGAGGCAGATGGGGGCTGGTAGATGGTAATCAGCAAGATGTTACCTTGCTCATGCTTGAACTGATACTACGAGAATGACATGGGATCCAGGGTTAATGATGAGGTCCCTAAGACAATTCCTTCCTGATTGTATAACACTGCATCACCACTTTTATTGGTTGGTCCTGCCACTGTTGGGACAGAACACATCCAGGGATAGTGATGGTGGTGTCTGGGAAACCATCTGTCATGTATGATTCTATGAGTAAAGCTATGTCAGGCTGTTTCTTGACTAAGTCTGTAACAACTCTCAATTTTGGCACAAGCTGCCTAAGGAGGAACATAAAGGGTTGACAGTGCTTCATTTGCTGTCGCAATTTCTGGATGTCAGTGCTGAGTTGTCTATCCAGTTTCATTCTTATTTTTCTTAGTTGTTAAATACAACTGGGTGGTATCTACATTATTTTAGAGGGCACTTAGGAGCCAACCACTATGCTCTGGCTCTGCATCACATATGGTTCTGAATAGTAAGAATGGCAGATTTTCTTCCCCATAGGCCATCAGTGAATCAGATGGGGTTTTACAACAATCAGCAATGATTTCATAGTCACCAAATAGGCTAGCTTTTTATTCCAGGTTTTTATAAATCAAATTTAAATTCCACTGATTGCCGTGGTGGGATTTGAACACATGGGCCGGTCTTTAATGTGCCCTAGCAGGTGTGAGTTTGGCAGGAAGAGCATATAAAACAGGGAATAGGTACAGCCCTTCCCACCCACACCTAAGATGACCCCCTTAAGGCAAAAGTGGGTGGTTACAAAAATTGACAGCATGCCCTCCACTTTTAAATAAATAATTACATTCCGTTGAGCTTAAACAAAGCCCAAGTGACCCCAGTATTAAGCTGTCCACACCATAATACTGTTAGCATGCTCAGGAAGGTGTGAGTGGGCTACCCATTGTTTAAAGGAAATTTTCAAAAGGACCCAAAAGAAAGGAGATATTCTCTTTGGGGGTTGCTGTTTGCAAAGTAGGGGCAAGCCCCAAGAAGATAGTGAACTCTCCTTCCTTTGTCTCCTCCTAGAATTTAAAATCCTTCCCCTTCCTTGCCACTGTCTTCCGCATCCAATGATTTACCTCAGCTTTGGTTTCCATGGGTCTTTTCCTGTAACAATCCTGGCCATGACATATTACTGAGCTCTTGGGGTGTTGGAGTTACCAGCAATCTGATTAGCTAGCAGCTCCAGAAGATGGATCTTACTCCCTTTGAGAGGCTGAAGTCCCACTCCGTACCAATTTATCCTGTTTCAGATTGTGGTGGAGGTGGGAGGGGTATTGTGAGCTGACCCCACGCCGACATTCCCCAACCACCGCACCCCACACCCCACTCCACACCCCACCCCACTGCTCATTATATTCTTCCTCTGGTCTGTAGAACATTAATCTGGACATCTGGATTTCCAGTCCAGTCACCTTACCTCCGTGTACCACCTACCCCCATGCTGCTATATATTGTAAACAGGCGTAACCCCAGTGTAGATATTTTGGAAAGATTAATTGTCAGACATTGTCTGCTTCTTATCTTCCAACTCATTAGCTATGCCACAATATACCTTTAATACTGTGGTCTTTTATTTCAGATAATCTCTTTGACAAAACATTCTCAAATGTTTTCTGAGAATCCATACTGATGACATTCCAGTAACTTTCAAAAACATTCAATTAGAAGAGTCAGACAAGGCTTTCATAATCCTTACTTGGTCTTGTTGATTGTCTTCATTCTCATGTTTTGTCATTCTGTTCATGGTGATAGATTTCAGTTACTTCTCCATAATTCCATAATATGTTGATAGCTCTGTAATTATCTTGTATTTCCTGTCTCCTGTTTTACATTTGCAATTTTCTAATTTGAAAGTGCATGAAACAGGAGAGCTTTTCTGCATGAAACTCTTTTTGTGAAGGAAATGACTTAGCCAAATACACAGTATGGCTTAAGTACTCGCTATTGAATCTTTTTTATTTCCTCTTCCTGCCTCTGTCCTGCTGGATGTTTATTCCATATCTTATGGCCTTTCAATCCTCTGACATTTCAGTTGATTTAATAATTTCCATATACATGTCTCGTTGGTGAAAGTGTTATTCAGTTCCAGAGAGTTAAGCTCATTCTGCCTTTTATCTGATTTTTCTGCTAGCCGGATTCATTTTGTCAAGTGAGAAGTTATCAATGAAGAGGCAGAGAATCTTTATGATTCTTTAGTAGAAACAGTTCTCCAGCCCCAGAAGGTTCAGCAAGGGATCTCAAAAGCATAGAAGGTCAGTGGGGAAAATCCACTGAAGGTCTGGGCCAACATGGGCGCCAGGAGCATTTCAGTCCCTGTTCTGACTCAAGCAAGAGAAGGCGTCTGCAAGATTTCTCTTTCCACACAGGTCCAGGCTGTTAATGATATTTCTCAGGTCAGACTGCCACCTTCATAACAAGAAATATCAGTCATGTAGCTGAATGCAAGGAAAATTTGCCATGGACCTGGTCTTCCTTGCCCTCCCCTACAACACCACTGATATTTGCTTGCAACAAGCGAGAAAGGAGTGGGAGAAAGAAATTTCGAGGTTGGGTTGAGAAAACAGTCGTTCAAATCAGTACTCAACCTTCCTGCCATTTCTGTTTCAATACCACAAGGAAGGGGTGAGATTGTGGAAAACTATTCTTCTTCTTATAAAGTATTAATGTTGATGCAATATTGCTGTATTAATTTGGTCCTATGAATTATAGGACCAAACGAATAACAATTTGATAGTCAATTGATATCATTGTGTAGCTATTAATGGTCTAGCTGGTATGTCTCCATCAGTGTCATGTGATGCAGCAAATGGTAAAAAACATCAATGGATTTGGCAATGTTCTTTCATATACTAGTGGCAAGTTGATGAACATTTCCTGCAAATGAAGTCCTATTTGCAAGTGCTGTGTGACCTTCCTTTGATCTCTGTGATCTGTGTTATATCTGACAGTAGCTAAATCAATCATGTTGCTCCATGATGGTTCTGCACTTTCACGAACACAACAGTACTCCAAATGTGCTGTAAAATCCTTAACAGCAAAACTAAGACATAAAAGCACTTGTATGATGCATTAAAGTGAAATAATGTGATATTCCTGTGTATCTTAATACAACATTGAAATGATTATTTAATTTTTCTGCCATAAGTCAAACATGACACAAGATACAAAACGGAAATTATTTCATGAATTTTCAGGTCTATGAAATTCTACAATTGACAATTGACAAAATTGACAAAATCATCTATAAACTTTGTAGCTTCCCTTCCAAAATAAATGCTGGGTCATTGAATAAACAGTTTGCAACAAATGTCTTTATAATGCTGACTGCTAATTCATGGGATTGACTTAAGATATAATTGAGCATTATGAAACAATTGCAGCTCCAGATGTAAGTGGCATAATGCAATATGATTGAACTTGACTTCTGAAACAATACAAACATGGGACCAAATGCCACGCTGGCCCCATTTTCGTGCTTGTTTTCAAACCCTGCTATCTCAAACATCTAGTTCTACAAATCTCTGAAATCCCCTACTCCTTCAATTCTGGTCTCTCTAATATTAATTCCTCCATTACTGGAGCCCAGGCATTCAGCTGTCTTTAGGCTCTAAACTTTGGAATTCCTTCCCTAAATTTCTCCAACTCTTAATCCCTCTATTCTTTTAAGACATTCCTTTTTCGTAGTATCCCCTTGAGTGGCTCGGTATGAAGTTTGAGATGTTATATTCGAGATATTATATAAATGCATGCTAGACTTATTATAGTCCTATTGGGTTCTCACTATGACCTAGTAATTAAAAATAATTATGGTCACATACTACATATTTCCATGTCAAATTTCAAACAAAAGTACAGAGTTCCCTGGCTTGCCTCAGCCTCAAGTGCAATGTTGTGACCATTAAACAAAAATTCAGACCTAAACAGGTTAATCAGTCTTGTTACTCTCAACAGTGGAAGGCATTTTGATATTTTGTACATTTTTATCACACTGGAAAGTATTTTTACTGTGGCCTGTATTTCTGTTTGAGGGAAAAGGGTAGCCTGTTGTGATGTGTCCAAGTGTGTGAAGCTCAAAATCAGGCAGTAGGAACATAGGGTACACAGGGAGAATTTTGACTCAAGACATCACTCCTGGGGCTTAGGCTGAACTGTTTCAAACTACACAGCTTTGGATGAGCATGCATACATTTACATGAACACGCATGTGCACACGCTATCAAACACGCAGACATACACACACAGCGCACATCAATTATCTCTCTCAAAAGCACAGATAATGTACACACACATTCACACTAACTCTCTCTCAAACACAAAGATGTACATACACATCCATTATCTCTCGTATATGCGTACACATAAAACACACATACTATGATCCTCATACAAACACACAATACACACACACACAATGTGAAAACATATCTTTAAGGTAAATGCAAATATTTGTGCAAAAATTTTTCTAGATGATGATCTCCAGATATGTGAAAGTGGATTTCTTCCTACCTTACTAAGTTACAGGTATTACATCCATTGTTGGTTGAGAGTAAGAAATAACCACATTGAATAGCCCTGGCAGATTGAAAAGACACTGAAAGTAGAAGGATCGCTGGACTTGAAATGTTAATTCTGCTTTCTTTTGTCCAATGCTGTCTGACCTGCTGAGTTTATCCAGCAATTTGTGTTTTTGACACAATTTAACATATTACCTTATATGCCAAGCGACTAGGATTAAAGGGTAAGAATGACATACGAGCATCCTTGCTGCACTCAGAGAAGTGTGATGTGATTGACTATTGAAAGTGGGGTGAAAATTAGATTGGAGTAATAATGAGCTCATGTATATCGGTATACCCTGTTGCTTAGTGGGCTGATTAACTATTTTCACATGAAGTGAAGATTGATCTCACTGTTTGTTTTGTGACATTGATATGAGGTAAGGATCTTAGAGGGCAGTTAGATCCCTATTTAAGAGTCTTATACTGATGCCTTCTCGTCTAGACAGTCACCTTATGTCACAGGATCAGAATATTAATAGCAGGCCAATGTAGCAGACGTGCCATCAGCATACCTTCTGAGTTTTAAACCTAATAGCTTTAACATTATAAGTTGAGTGTAGTGTGATGCTTTGTTCTTAAATTTGTGGCTTGAGGTGACAAAAAATGAACTGTGACTCATTCTGTTGAAGTTCATCCATGGCATCATCTCTCCTTATGTCTCCCTTGATTCCCTTACTGATTGAAAATCTACCTCAGTGTTGAATATACTTAACAACCCAGTCTCAACAGCCCTCCCCTGAAGAGAATTCCACAGATTCACTTTTTTCTGAGAAGAAATCTCTAATTTAAATGTGTGATCCCTTACTCTGAGATAATGCTCACTGGTACTGCACTCTCCAATGAGGAGAAACAACCTTTCAGCATTTACCCATTCAGGTCCACTCAGAATCTTATTTGTTTAGGTAAGGTTATCTCTCACCTGATTAGAATTTAATGAGAACAGATCCAACCTACACAAAGTCTCATTCTAAGAAAATCACTCCATACCTGGATTTCAAATAGTGAACGTTCTCTGGATAGTATACATCTCTTCAATAAACTTTTCATATTATTCCAGCTGTGGTCTGACTAATATCATGTATAATTTAGTGAGACTTTACAATTTTAATATTCCATTCCCTTTGAAAGAAAGGTCAATATTCTATTTGCTTTTTCTATCGCCTGGGGAACTTGGATACTAGGCTTTCTGATTTATGCAACTCATTCTGTCTTTCTCCATTCAAATAATATTCAATGTCTCTATTCTTCTTCCCAAAGTGCATTCCTGTCATACCTTCCCACACTATATTCATATTCAAGCCTTTGTCCCTCACATAAATTGTCTATATCCCTCTGTAGATTCTTGTATCATTCTCACCACTTGTCGTCCCATCTATTTTTGTGTCATCCACAAACCTAGTAATAGTGCATTCACTTCTCTCATTCAAATCATTAATATATATTGTAAGTAAATGTGGCCCCCACACTGATCCCTGTGGTACACCACCTGTTATAGGATGCCATCTTGTAAATGCCCCTCCTTGTCCCAACTCTCAGTCTTTTTTTAGTTAGCCAATTGTTAACCTTGCTAATATACTACCCCTAATTTTATCAACTCTTTTTAAGTGGGCATATATGTGCAGTTGCACATGGGTGCTATGAAACATGCAGGATCTGATTGACTCTTGGTACCAGTATATGAGACCTGGGTTCAGCAGACCATCATAGATAGCCAAATAGTCATTGGCCGTAATGGCAGCACTTGGTCTGGATGGTGGGGGTGAAACTGCAGTCTCTGCTCATTCCATTTACGTTTACGTTTGCTGGCTTTCAATAAAAAAATTCATGTGCAAACTTGTCTGACTGTTTGCCCATATGTAATGAACTTATGGACGATGGCAAGACCCAAATGTTCACTAGACACTGGGGACAGAATAGTGGTATTGTAGAGAGTGTGTTTACGTGGGATTTAGTTAGGGACAGGGAAACAGTGTAGCTTGATGGTGAGAGAGTGAGATTGTATCTGTGAGGGAGAGTTAGCCTTGTGCTGAGTCATGTTCTGACTCTGTTCCATGAGCAATGGTGCTTTGTGGTTGCTGTGCCATTACATTGACTGATGTCCAATCATTTTCTTTAAGCACGGTAGCATATTAAAGATGGCTTGGGTGTGAGGGATGCCGGCCTTTCAGCTGTTATCCGATGAGCGGTGAGTTGTCTAGGAACAGTGTGCGGTAAGATTTGGATAGACTGGATGTGACAAGCGCCACAAAGATGGTCTAGGTAGTTAAGGACACGCATATGGGGTGAAATCTTGCTAGGTCTTGAGATGAGAGATCTCCAAAACACTCAACACAGCTTTCATTTCACCAAAAATGTATAAGATTCAGCCCTCTGTTGCTGTGGCTGGTGGCTCTGGCATGTCTTTCACATCACGTTTCAATGTTATGAGTAGACACATCATGTGCAAGTCATCCCAACTACTCTATGCCCAGATTTCGTTGGTGTCACTGTGACAATGTTTCTTTGCAGTGAACTTCTGATGCAGGTACTTGCTTTCCTTGTAGGTAATACGTTTTGAGAGACTGAACTCATTTCTCAAAGAATAAAAGCATTTGAGGTGTTTAGCATCTATTTTATCATGTGTGACCTCCTTTTAAATAATAACCATCCTTAAGTTCTTTAGTTGTATCTCGCTAGCTGTTTCCAATTGTAGCTGGTCATATTGCAGCTGCCAAAGTTCATAAGATGGAGTTCAAGCACATTTTTCACCTTAATGTGTATGATGCCACCCTGTAGATTCAATTGAATGTCAGCGTACTTGTTCAGGTAAGTAATGGAGGAATGCATTTGGTACAACAAACAAAGGTAGGGCTTATACAATTAATGGTAAGGCCTTGGGTAGTGTTGTCAAACAGAGGGACCCGGGCTGCAGGTACATAATTCTTTAAAGTTTGCATTATATAAAGACAGAATGGTTGAAAAGGTGTTTGTGACACTTGCCTTCATTGCTCTGTCCTTTGAGTATAGGAGTTGGGATGTTATGTTGAGGTTGTATAGGACATTGGTGAGGCCTCTTCTGGAATACTCTGTCCAGTTCTGGTCACCCAGTTATAGGAAGGATATTATCACGCTGGTGAGGGTTCAGAAGAGATTTACCAGGATATTGCCGGGTATGGAGGGTTTGAATTATAAGGAAAGTCTGAATAGGCTGGGACTTTTTTCATTGGAGCATAGGGGGTTGAGAGGTGACCTGGAAGAAGTTTATAAAGTAATGATAGGGATAGAGTTGATGGTAGTTGTCCTTCCTCTAAGATGGGGAATTTTAAGACTAGGGAACACATTTTAAAGGTGAGAGGAAAGAGATTTTAAAAATGACATGACAGGCAATTTTTTTACAGAGGGTGGTTTGCATGTGGAATGAACTTCCTGAAGAAGTGGTGGATGCAGGTACAATGACAACGTTTAAAAACATTTGGATGGATATATGAACAGGAAGGATGTGGGCCAGGAGCAGGCAGTTGGGACTAGTTTAGTTTGGGATTATGTTTGGCATGGATTGATTGGACCAAAGGGTCTGCTTCCATGCTGTATGATTCTATGACTCTCCATGACTCTACATGCTTAGTGTATCTAATATTACCACTTTGGTACTATGTGGCAGAGGCTGAAGTCACATCTTTTACTTTCTTCAGAGACATTACAGTCTCAGGGACACTTGTGAGTGCTTTGTGACAAATCATTTCAATAGTTTGTGATAGTTGACCCCAGTGAATTGCTTATTGAACATTTATGTATTGAATCCTGGGACTCTGAATACCAGAACAAATGTTCTACACTGTGTTGGAATAATTGGATTGCATTTACAATAAGCTTTTGTGTTCAACTATAATTTCTTTATCATCTTGCATGAAACACACTTCTAGCCCATTCAGCAAAGTACCAATTTATTTCCAGAATTGATTTCTTCCTTTGCTCTTAAAGCTACAGTGTGCAGATATCTGCTCACAAAGATTATTTGAAAGACTAGAACAGATCTTGATGGTCCTCTTGCCATATGTAAGGCATACCTTTCTTTAGTAGCTTTATCAATAAGAATACTTCTTCAGAACAGTTTGCAGTGTATGGTGCCAACAGGTCAAAGAGTCCAAGGCAACTTTGTAGGTCTTATTTGTCATATGAAGCAAGCATTTGTCTTATATCTTTGATTTTACCTGGGCCAGAACAGATCCTGCACCTGAATATCCATATATGTATATGTATATATAAAATAGCAAAAAAAAAGGTCCAATTGACATTCAGCTGGCACTTCTTACTGCTGAAAGATCTTTGTGATGAGCTACACATATTGGAGAATGAAAGTTTTGATTCTGTTCTTTGAATTTTTCCCATTATGATAATACCAACTGCAAATCATCCAAGCACCTTTTCTGTAATTCTTTCCATATGCTGCTGGAACAAATCTTGACTGACAGATAAATCAAAGCGTAGTCTCTGGAAGCAATATCTTCCAAATGATATTCTGACGTTTGCGACTTCTAAAGATTCTTGGATTTAGACATGAACGACGCCCGCCTGTGTGACAGACAATGCTATTGATTTTCAATCATCTAGTTCACACTTAAGCTTTTTTTTACATGAATGCTACACTTTAATAGTCAATTTATTGATGGAGTTGCATCTTTTCCAAAGTGCAATGGAGTTGCATCGTTTCCAAAGTGCACTATGGTATCATCTTTGGAATTTCTTATGCTGTTGAGCCTGTTTAGATAGAATTGTTGTAAATCCTGGATTGCCTGCAGTTATTCTTCTGCTGCCAGAGATACTTTGGTTAACTCATGGATAGTCACAATATTGAAAGTTTCACATGCTGGCAATCCTGTCTTTGTTGTTTCATTCGTGTCTACCAGCTAAAATACATGCGGTTTCCATGCGGTGTTCCCATAACTGCATCGCATGATTGGTGTACTAATAAAAGGATTGACAACCAATTGTATGCAGTTGGTTTAACATTTCTTGGTTGAACAATTGAGTTCCAATGATCCCAGGCCATCCTTTATAATTTGGACTTGCTGGCTATTTGCACTAGCTCCAGTCTAAATTTTACTTTTGAGTGTGTATTTGCTAGTTTTTGTTTGGGAAAATGATGTTGATCGTGATTAATGCCTCTAGTAATATGTTATTTCACATGATGGAATGCCTGTTTTTCCCCTGGTTGGAAGTTGCTCCATTCTGGGTCTTGACTTAGCTGTGTGTTGCTGTGAACTTCGTGCGTCAGTTTACAAGTACAGAGGTTTCTGGTGCATTTGTGCTGCTGTTGCATCTATACTGCTGCATCCATCCTCTGACTGTGTTCTGTATAGCCTCTGGCTACACCTTTGTGCCAGATTTTTGCATAGATGATGCAGTTTCCATTTGTACCGCACATCTTGCATAGATCATGGAATGCAGGGAAGCATTTCAATGGGTGCGAAATACTACATTCGTCACAAAGTTTGCTAGCTTTTTATGTTATGGCTACAGATGTTATTTTTCGATGTAGTACCAAGAGATGCTGTTGTCTGGCTATAAAGGTTTTATATTTTCTGTTTTTTCCTTCACAGATGCTGCCAGACCTGCTGAGCTTTTCCACTATCTTTGTTTTTGCGCCTGATTTACAGCATCTGCAGTTCTTTCAGTTTTTATTACGCATTGATCTTTCTTCTTTCAGGAAATCCTTTTGGAATGATTCATCAGGAAATCACCAACTTGATATTTCACCCTGACAATGAAACCTCTAAAGATTAATAATCCTTGTTAATGCACCTACTGACAAATTGATTTATTGACTGCTGTGACTTTTACCTATAGGACAACAACTCTAATTGATGAATTCTAAAGTTGACACTTATATATGGCTTACTTTCTGGCACTTCCGAATTTTGTGCAGATCTTTTTGTTCCTCTTCAGATCAGCCCAAAAGTATTGACTTTGTGTAGTCCATCATTACCAACTGCATGAGTATTTTCACATCTTTCCTTGCTGTTTTCTATAACTGGTGGGTCTATGAAATATAGGTGCAACCTTTGTTTAAAGGTTTAACTCAGATATGAGATCCATGGCTTAACAATTCATTGCTGGGGGATTCTGTGCTTTCAGAACTGTGTTTAAGGTTCATTTTCTACTTTTTTGGCTTTAAATTTGTTTTATGGTTTGTTTTGTTGACTTCGTATTGTTCCTAAATGTAGTACACTTTGTTTTTATTTGAATTTAGCCACAAGTTTTCTTCGTTCATTATTGGGCTGACTTCTAATGGCCATTTTCTTCTGCTTTCTGTGCTTTGGAAACTATGCAATAGTAGTTACATTTTGTTTTTTTGTTTTGACTGTACACTAGAAATTGAAGAAATTACTTTAAACCGGAGAGACTGTGAAAAGAGATGACTGCAGTTTCAAAAATCATGTTTACTGGAGCACATGTATACTGTATGTAATGTTGCTATCTCCTGGAACAATGAGAGTGAAAGCAGATGCCATGGAGTTGATGAAGTCTGAACTGAAGTACAATTGTTTGTAACCATGTTTTCATTAGCTCCTGATGAGTAGAATGTACAAAAGTACAGAAATCTAGTGAGTGTTTCCTTTTAACCTGAGTTAATCAGTCAGTTAAATTAGGAGCTTTTGGGTAGTTTGACTAATTCTCTTCATACTTGTGATGACTTTTGGAATAGGCAGGCTTGATTTCCAGTGGTCTATCACAGCAAGTTGTGTCAAGTACAGAGTAATCTCCAGATACAGCCTATAGCTCACATGCTACAGCAAAGAGAGCTTGAGCCCTGTGGTCATGTGTCAATATCTGGGTGTTGGCTTATGCAGATGTTGATCTCTTAAATGGGCTTTGCTCCAAATGTGATCGCACAATACTGCGATCTAGAGGTATTTGAAACTATTTATTGTTTCCAGGTCTTGAGCAGTACTCCCCACACTTACACTTTGATCCTCCTCCTTTGGCACAAGCTGACAGTCAATATATTGGACATTTCTTCTGCTGATCTTCATATCATATCTTCCAGTGCTTTTCACCAATTCCCCTAGATGTTGGATGGCATTTTAACAACAATTGCTCAACACATCCTGCAAATATCATTGGCCCTTGCATTTCCTGTATCACCTGTTTAGTTAAACAATCCATGCCATTGGGAAGTTATGACTGTCATAACTTCTTCTGTTTATTTTAGCAGTCCCTCCATCTGCTATGCCCTTTCACTTATTGATCTTTGAGCTTCCCCCTGCTAATGTTCAGTCTATGATTTGTCTGCTACCATTTTGTTTTCAGTTGATAACTTAGAGGTAGTGGAGAAGATGGAAAAGGTTGTGATGAAATAGAGCTGGGTGTAGTCAACATAACTGTGAAAATTGATGAGATTACCAAAAGTCTAATAGACAAATAAGAAACAGAAGAGGCCAAGGATAGATTCTTGTTGGACTGAAAAGGAATGGTGTGGGGGCAGGAAGACAAGCAACACTGGGTCTTTTTCTGGCTAAGATAAGACATGGGTAAGATGGAAACAGGGAAGTACATTCCCACACAGCTTTATAAAGTAGGGAGGTATTTGAGGAAGATTGAGGTATAAATAGGATCTACCCTATCAAAGTCGAATGAATGAGAAGGTATATTCTTTCCTTGTCATAATCATATCGGATGTTATTTGTAAAATTTTTTAATAAGAGTTGTTTACAAAAATTACTGAATCATCTGCCAGCAAAGGTGTTTAAAGTCAGGATACAAAATTCATATGAAAAATGGTTAGATGCTATAATCAATTGAAAGAAAGTTGAAAAAATCAGTTGCCATTCAGAAAAGATGAAAAACTCATTCAACCTTATTGCAATTAGTTTTTTGCTCTGAGTCTGAAAGACTTCCTATCATGGGCTATTGTATATCTAGATTGATCTGAATGATGTATTGGTTAAGATATCATATTATACAGCAAACAAAAGTAGCATTAAAAATAATACTCATACTGTACAATGTCTCTTTATGAAAGATGTCTTTGCAGCTTTGTATAAAAATTGGATTAGAGTGGGAACATGGATAAACTTTCACCACAATCTCAAAGGTCATATGTTTAGTAAGACAGAAAGTTACGAAGGTGCCTGTTTTTGTTAAAGAGAGCCTTGCCTGCCATATCTTCACTCTGGCTAGGACAGATGGGATAGAGTCCAATCCACCATCTTCGGAAGCAGATCCGAGGTAACAATGAAGGTTGGTGGTTGCTGGAAAAGTCAGGCTGAAAGATTTAAATTCATTGGCTCACCTCAGTTGTCATCATAATTGTTAGACTGCCAAGTCCTCATCACATTATAAAAACAAGTTCAGAAAACACAGAACACTAGGTTATAGTCCAACAGTTTTATTTGAAATCACAAGCTTTTGGAGTGCTGCTTCTTCATCAGGTGATGAAGGAGTGCTCCAAAAGCTTGCGATTTCAAGTCAACCTGTTGGGCTATAACCTGGTGTCGTGTGAATTCTGACCTTGTCCACCCAAGTCCAACATCAGCATCTCCACATCATGACTACTATAAATACAAACCATGCCCAGATACTAGACATCTGTTTTTTTTTCAGATGGCCTCATTATAAATGCTTGATTGAGCTCTAAAGATTGAGTAATGGACTCAATCCTGTAAAATCTTAATACAGGTTATAGGAGAGTGATAGCATTGTATAATTGACATCCTAACTGCCTTGTAATAACCTGATCTTTCCTTGAAGAGTTATTTCAAAGTCTGTTTTTTTAATATGTATACAAAGATTAAGAGATCATAGATCATAGAAACCCTACAGTGTGGAAACAGGCCCTTCAGCCCAAAATGTCCACACTGACCCTCAGAGCATCCAATCCCCCTGTAGTCTACCTAATCTATACATCCCTGAACACTACAGGCAATTTAGCACAGCCAACCCACCTAGCCTGCATATCGTTGGACTGCGGGAGGAAACCAGAGCATCCAGAGGAAACCCACGCAGAGAATGTGCAAACTCCACACAGACAGTCACCTGAGGGTGGAATCAAACCTAGGTCCCTAGCTCTGTGAGGCAGCAGTGCTAACCATTGTGCCACCGTGCCACCCCGCTGCCCCAAACATGGATGGAAAATCGCTATTAGACTATGGATGCTGTGAATGTCTGGAATTGTTTCACAGCTTTGTGAGAAGATAAGAGGGGCAATATGTTTCAAGGGAAATATTGAAATGGCATTTTTTAATTTCGAGGTTGGGATGGGGTTCTCTGTGCTTCACAGCTCCTCTGAAGTGCTATGAACTATGTCTATTAACAAAATGGGCCTAATTATATCAGAATGTGGGGACTAAGTTGGGTATTTCTGTGCAATTGAACAGGCAATGCTGGCGTACTGCTTTTGGGCTCAGTATTTACATTCTTATTCTGTGACTCTAAAATTCAATAGAAATGTGAGTAGAAATGGGAGACTGAGTAATACAAGAACTGAATCAGAATTAGAATTAGATTTCATTGTCATGTGTACTCAAGCACAGAAGTACGAGTACAGTGAAAAGTATATAATGCCGTCATTCCCAGCGGAATCTTAAGTACAAAGGTACCTACGTACAAAATTTTAGGTACAAAGCAGAAAAATAAGTTAAAACTTAAACATCACAGTCCTTCTTAATATCAAATAGAAAAGAAAAGAAGTGAAGTTAAAAGTTCAACAGTCTTTCTCAAGTGTTTAGCCTTGATCTCCTCCACTTCGGCTTGCTTTACAGGTGACCTTGGGCTACCTGCTTTTGGCATCACCGCAGATGCTAGGGGACCTTCTTCACTACCATGTTGGACTTGATCTCCAAACATCAAATTCCCAGTCCAGGCCCCCTCGTCGCTTCAACGGTCCAGATCACAACAAGCCACAAGCCGCCAACTACCAAAGTCCCTTATCCAGGCCCTCAGCTGCTTCCCTCACTCCAGATCCGATGAAGCTGCGATGCTGTTGGCGCCACTGCCTGCAGGACCGGGCTTTCTCCAGAAAGTAAGTTCGATCTCCCCCACGCTCACTGCTGCCGGGGGATCTGGGGCTGTCTTCTCTGCCGCAGATGCCGGGGGACGTCTCTCACTGCTGCATTGGGCTCGCTCTCCCTGTGATGGCTCGATCTCTCATGCGCCAGGCTTGCTGTCCTCTGAGCTAGAGATCTTACTGTAACTATTCCCCAACAACAATCTGAACCTTGGAAAGGAAAGTAAGTATTAATTATGTTTCATTTTTCCCTTAACACCCGTCAACTCATCTTTTCAGGCATTTCTTTTTATTTGAACATACTTTCAGTTAACAATTATTTTTAGAATATCTTACAATTTCCATCAATTAGTGTAGCTACTCTCCAGACACAGCTCAGACAATCCGCTTAGAATGCTCTGACTGGCTGCTAATCTGATCAGCGCTAAGCTTTTGGTTGAACTTAAAAATAGTATTTTAGTCTCCTATGTTTAATTTACAGGATAATAGCATGAAGAAGCTGTGTTGTAACATTGTATTTACTTAAATTTGAGTTTTTATAATATTATAATTTATGGTTATAATTATAATTTTACAATTTTATAATCCCTATTGTGCATAGTAAACTCAATTAGATTTAACTAAAATCATATGCCTGAACAATGACAAGAAATGTTATTGAAATGTTTGGTTTATGATTAAAAAGGTACAGGAACTGAGAGGTATATTCATCCTCGATTATAATTGTACTTTCCAAGCCAGTATTCAAACAAATGGCAGTGTTTGTTAATTCCATTTATGCTGTCATTTATGAGGCTATTTGCCTTGTGGATTCCCTTAAAGGAAAGGTCACTGGATCAAAGATCAGTGAAGGTCATTCTGCTGACTCCCTGATTCTGAAGAATTAGAGAGTAGATCTTGTACAAATAGTATAACTGCAAATGATATGAATTATTTTTGTGAAGTCCCTCTGGAAGATGAGGAAGTCCATTCATATCAGCATTGCACCTGTATTGAGAAAGGGATTAAAAGTCTGCCCTATTTAGGATAAGTATATGGGCAACCGAACAGTAAGGTATGAAGCAACTAAAGGATTCTGAGCCTAGACCATGACTCTAAGGAATTCCTGCAGAAATGTCCTGGAGCTGTGATGAGAGACCTCGAACAACCACAACAGTCTTCTAAACATGGCAGGTATGACCTTAACCAGTGGAGAGTTTTCCTCTTGATTCCAAATTTGCCAGGACTCTTTGATGCCATACTTGGCCAAATGTGGCTTTGATATCAAGGGCTGTCTCCACTACATCTGTTCTGTTTCCACTACATCTGTTTCCTCAGAGATGCAATCTTGAAATATTTCCATTTTCTCGAAGCCACTTTCATGACAGAGATAGCTCTGCACATATCAGTTTTTTCCTTGAATTTCCATGCTGTTTGGAGTTACTGGTTTTCAAGCTATTATGTTATGCTGATCAAGCTGAAAGGAGATTGACCAATGGCGAAAGATGATCCTTTAATATTCTATCGAAGTGAGCTTTCTAAGAGTGCAGTAGCTCACAGTTGAAAAATATACAGTCTTAAAGCTCCTTTTCACCAGTGTTTCGCCATGTATACATTAAAAGCGATTCCATTGGATTGATACCCCATTTATATTTTACCCTCAGAATTATCCATACAGTTAGCTGTCAGATTTCTTAAATTTTTCACAATTTGTTTACTTAATGCCAATTTAAAATTTCACTATAATTAGATGGGAGTGGTAGAATTTATTAGATAAAATTCAAATTTTGCATTTTTTTCTTTTTCAGAAGAAATCTATTGACTGTAGAATATAAGGGTTAAATTTTATGCTTCTTTTTGGCTAATTGTAAGTTTCATCAAGATTGGTGGAGGGATTCGGATCACAATGTCAGTGAAAATTCTCACTGTATTTACCACAAGTACCTCAGTACTCACTTACCCAGCCAAATGGCACTTTTCAAGTCTGATTCTATTCCCATTTTATCATGCAAGGCTTTGGAAACAATTCAACACTCACCAGGTGTCAGCAAAAGTCAGGCAATTCTTGCATTGGAGCCATCTTTAACTGCTCATTCTACGTCTGGACAAGCACTGTTAGTCTGGATCTGTCCTGCACAGATATGATATTTTCTCCGGATATGTCTGATAGGTGTAAAAAGTGCCCTGTTTTTCAGGCAGCTGCCTGGAGGTCTTGCTGTACGGGGTGGTAGACACATGGTATATCTTCTTCCCCCAGACCAACAGTGGAGGTCATGGCACTAGATCATGCCAATCTGGTCCAATATTGCTACCTGGGTCAGTGCAATCTCAGCTGTCTGGAGGAATGACCTGCAATGTAAAAAGAATATCAATAACCTTCTCTGCTTCAGCTAACATAAACACCACCATCTTCTGTCTGATACCTTACACTCATTCTGTCTCTTGTTCTGTACATCACTGTTCCTTCATTGTCACTTGGTTAAAAGTCTGGAACTCCCTTCCTGACAGCACTGCGGAAGTACCTACAGCACAGAGACCATAATAGTTCAACTAGACAACTCACCACAACCCTCACAAGGGCAAAGAGCGATGGGCGATAGATGCTGGCTTTGCCAGCAACATCCACATCCCATGAACAGAAGAATGTATAATTCAATAATGTCTGTCTCTGTTGAGCATGTGGTGATGTTACAAGAGAAATGCACAATAGATGACCTTGCAGATGACTCTGCTTTGAGCAGTAACTTTAAAGAAATGCTTTTTTGATGAATTCTAGCTCTCAATCAAAAGTTGTTCCTTGAGTTATTGTAAGGAAAATTACTTGATGACTTCCCTTCAAAGAGTCTGCATGAAATGCATTTCTCTTTGCTTACCTGTATTGGAAATAGGTACAGAAACCTCTGGGACACTGAAACTGATTTCTGGTTGAAATTCTTTAAAGCCAATCTCAGATTCAGGAAACAGGTTCCTATCAGCAAACACTGTTCTTGAGGCATTCAAATTTCTCACTAGTGAAATAGAGGTGCTATACAAACTGTGGATAGAATCTTCCAAGAATGCCCAGGGCATTCAGAAAGGTGCAAGGGGAGTTTAATTGGGTGAGAATCTAAAATTCAGATCCCAGATATCAGGTTAAAATTTTGATATTAAATTCTTGGAATTTTCCAGGTGGTTGGAATTTCTCCACCATAACGGCCAGGAACTTCTTTCACATTCATTAGTTTGCGATGAATACACGCCAAACACCGCTGTGTTTGATCATGGCTAATCATCTACACCATCATTTTTCTTATCCACTTGCAGGATGTGGCATCGCTGGCTGAGTCAGAATTTATTGCCGTCTCTCACTGCACTTGAGAAGATGGTGGTGAGATGCCTTCTTGAACTGCTGCAGCCCTTGTGCTAAAGATAAACCCACAATGCCTTTAGAGAGGGAATTCCAGGATTCTGACTCAGCAACAGTGAATGAACAGTGATATATTTCCAAGTCAGGATGGTGTGTAGTTTGGAGGGGAACCTGCAAAGGGTAGTGTTCCCAAGTATCTGTTGCCCTTGTATTTCTGGATGGACGTGGACATGGTTTGCAAGGTGCTGTCTAAGGATCTTCTTAAGGATTTTAGGTGAA
This sequence comes from Ginglymostoma cirratum, assembly GCA_024137785.1. Taxonomy (NCBI): domain Eukaryota; kingdom Metazoa; phylum Chordata; class Chondrichthyes; order Orectolobiformes; family Ginglymostomatidae; genus Ginglymostoma; species Ginglymostoma cirratum. The sequence continues at coordinate 27,045,185 of JAHRHZ010000267.1, read as the reverse complement.
ATTCTATACAGCATCTCCTACAAACTGCTGCTACTGAGTTTTGGTGGTGGAGGGAGTAGATGCTTGTGGATGTGGTGCCAATCAAGCAGATTGCTTTGTCCGGGATGGTGTCAAGTTTCTTGACTGTTGTTGGAGCTGCACTCATCCAAGCAAGCGGGGATTCTTCCATCATATTCCTGACTTATGCCTTGTAGATGGTCAACAGAATTAAGGGAGTCAGGAGGTGAGATACTCGCTGCAATATTCCTAGCCTCTGGCCTGCTCTTGTAGTCACTGTGTTTATCTAGGAAATCCAGTTGAGTTTCTGGTCAATGGTAACCCCTGGATGTTGATAGTAGGGTATCAGTGATGATAACATCATTGAATGTCAAGGGGGGTGGTTAGATTGTCCCTTTTTGGAGATGGTCATAATCTAGCATTGTGTAGTGCAAATGTTACTTGACACTTTTCAGCCCGAGTTCAGGGTCTTGTTGCATATGAACATGGACTGCTTCAATATCTGAGGCATTGTGAAAGGTGCTGATATTGTGCAATCGTCAGCGAACATCCCCACTTCTGACCTTATTATGGAGGGAAGTTCATTGATGAAGCAGCTAAAGATTTTTGAGCCTCGGCCACGACTCTAAGGAACTCCTGCAGAAATGTCCTGGAACTGTGATGAGTGACCTCGAACAATCAGTCTTCTAAACATGCCAGGTATGACCTCAACCAGTGGAGAGTTTCCCTCTTGTTTCCAATTTTGCTAGGACGCCTTGATGCTACACTTGGTCAAATGTGGCTTTGACATCAAGATTTGTCACTCTCATCTCACTCCTGGGATTCAGTTCTTTGGTCCATGTTTGAACCAGGGTTGTGATCTTCTCACATTATTGCCATTTAACTTGATGTCATAACCAGAAACCTATCAAAGGAATTTTGACTGGTAGATAAGGGAATAAGGAGTAAATGCCATGTTCGAAGCTTTCAGATAGCTCATTCTCTGAAAAACTTACTATCTTTTGGTAATTATAATCCATGTTGAAAAGCAGAGGGTGACAACTGTGAGAAAGGCAGCAGGAATCACTGACAATTGTGATCTGATTCATAAAAATAAATATTTTTCCAACACTCCCAATACCACCATCCCACCTCCCCTAATGTAAGAAAGTTAGAAGATAGGAGAGTAAAAGGAAGGCAAGTATCTAGAATAGAGAGGGAACAGCTGGGAATAGCCTGAGATTTCCTTCTCAAACCAGAAGGGAAGGTATTGTGGGTAGGTATGAAAATTCGAGACTTATGTATTTCCATTGTAACAAAGTGGGGCAAATTTGTTCAGAATATTGGAAATTGATTGGGAATCCAATTGGATTTATTGGTGTTAGAAAAAAAGTGTCTGAAAATGGAATCCAAGGAAAATATTACAGATCAAATGAAATCTTGCACTACAGCTTAAAACCTGAAGATAAACAATAATCTGAATGCAGGTGAGGTGAATATGGTGGATGAGAGATTTAAAAGACTTCTGTCAAAACAAAAGTTATCCCTTTTTCTTTAAATGATACAGTTAAACTCATAACTAAAATAGGGTGTACAGGAGTTATACAACTTCTTTGGCTGGAGAAGAACTTCAATTTTTCTCCATAGAGTGCTTTGAAAGCCCAGGTTTTGATAAAAGGAATAAGTTGAGAATGCATACCTTTGTGCAAAGTGCACTTAAAATGTGAATAGTGGTAGTAGGACTTGTTCAGAAATGATAAAGTTGATAATAAATTGGCTGCAGCGAAAGTAATAGCTTCATCTGCACTCACAGAAAATCCATGAGAGGTTAACAGAACTGAACATTTAGAGAAACAATTTCCAGGTATTTTTCCATTGTGTCGGTGACCAAAGCAATTGCTAAACAAACTCTATCACCAGAGGTCAAGGTAATACAACAAGCAAATGTTAGAGTGGCTGAAAATTCAAAAGCATTGTTCAGTATGTTTTCTTTAATTGAGGTTCACAAAGTAGATCTACAGTTAAGCAATGTAATACAATCAACTCAAGTTGAAATTGAAATTGAAGAAATTTCAGAGTATTATTATGTTAAAATTACAGTTCTGAAAGTTCAGTTGGAAGTAGAGAAACACTCATAGATTTGACAAGAAATGGACCATTGTTCATTGGATAGTGGAAACACTGAGAAATGATAAGGACATATTGTGAGTAGCTTGTCAATTTCCTTTCATAGGACATGTTGGAATATGGAAATCTCACAGGTATTTTACCTGGCCAAGACTTCATAGGACTGTCTTGCATTTCTGTAAAATGTGTCATTCATGTCAGGTAGTAGGAAACCTCAACATGTCATCACATTGGCACCTTTAATACCCATCCCAGTTTTGGAAGAACTATTGGATTTCCAGAAGGAGTTTGAGAAAGAACCACATAAAAGATAAATGCAACTCAATGTTTTGGAGGTAAAGTATTAGCATGGACTGAGGATTAGTGAACAAACAGGAAATAGAGGGTTGGGATTAACGAGTCTTTTTCAGGTTGAAAAAATGAAACTAGTGGAGTACCACAGTGATCAGTCTTAAGGCTTCAATTATTTAGTATCTTTATTAATAACTTGGAAGAAGGGGTAGTGTATGATGTATCCAAAATTCCTGCCAATACAAAATTAAGTAGGAGTGACTGTTGTGAGGAGGAGACATGGAATCGTTAAAGGGACACAGATGGGTTGAGTGGTTGGGCAAAAATCTGGCAAATGTAGTTTGATGTGTGAAATCACTTGGTAGGAAGAATCAAAGGCAGACAATTATTGAAATAGAAACAGACTTCAAAAAAGTGCAATGCAGAGGGATCTTGTTGTACTTAGATGAGTCATACAGCCCAGAAGAAGCCATCCAGCCCATCTAGTCTCTACTGAGCTATCTACACAAATCCCACTTTCTACCTCAAGTGTGCATCCAAGTAGTTTTTAAAGGATGTGAGGTTTACTGCCTCTGCTATGTATTCCAGGTCCCCACCAGTCTCTGGGTGAAAAATTGTGGTCTCAAATTCCTGCTGTTCACCTTAGAATGGTACCCCTATCATTATTGACCACTCAGCAAAGGGTAACAGCTACCTCCTATTCATCATGCCCATGCTCCTCATAATCTTATACACCTCAATTAGGTTTCCTCAAAGCCTTTTTTGCTCTAAGGAAGCAACCTGAGTCTATCCGGATTTTCTTCATTGGCTAAAATGCTCCAACATAGGCAACATCCTGGTGAAACTACACCGCACCCCTTCCAGTGCAATCACATCCTCCCTCCAGTACGGTGACCAGAACAACACATAGTACTCCAGCTGTGGCCTAACAAAAGTCCTATGTATCTCCAACATAACCTCCCTGTTCTAATAATCTATGCCATGACTGATAAAGTCATGTTTCCTGTACGTCTTCTCAACTATCCTGTTAACCCATCCTGCCACCTTCAGGGATCTGTGAACAAGCATGCCAGGATCTTTCTGTTCCACTGAGCTTCTGAGTGTCCTGCTATTCATTCAGTACTACTCTGTCTTGTTATTTCTTCTAAAGTGCATCACCTCACAATTTTCAAGGTTAAATTCCACCCTCCACTGATCTGTCCAAATGAGAAACATATCTATACCTCCCTGTAACATAAGACCTTCTTCTTCACTATTAACCTTCATGTCATCTGCAAACTTAGTTATCATCCCTCCACATTTTCTTTTATATCATTTACGTGTATCACGATTAATAAAAGACTCAGCACTGATCCCTGTGCTCCATCACTGGATGCAGGCCTACAGTCATACAAGCAGCCTTTTATCATCACCCTCTATTTCCTATCACTAAGCCAATTTTGGATTTAGCTTTCAATTATACTGGATCCCAGGTGCTTTTATCTTATTTAACAGTTTCCCATGTGGGACCTTGTCCAAAGCTTTGCTGAAATCCATACAAACTACATATACTGCACTACCCTTATCGACACATTTGATCACCTCCTTGAAAATCTCAATCAGATTTATCAGACATAACCTCCCTCTGACAAAACCATGCAGACTACCACTGATTCTTCAGGGAAAGAGATCTGCCATCTTGACTTAATCTTGTCTACTTATGACCTGAAACAGTCAGGGACTTAGTTGCATCAGGGCATCAGGTAGCTACAGGAAGGTTAAGTAAGAATAAAATGGGATGAATCAGCTGCCATTGATCAATTTATCAGAAACAATAAAGACACACCCAGCCCAGATGACTTTACAAAGTTCTCTTTACTAACACCTTGAAGCATAGATCAAAATTGGGAGGACTTTCAGGCTGATCAATAAACAATCTTACATACCTTATAGCTAACATGCCTAAACCCTTCATCAGAAATAGGGGTCATAGGAGCAGGAAAACTTGACGTTTCGGGCCTAAACCCTTCATCAGAAATGGGGGAGGGGAAGAGGGTTCTGAAATAAATAGGGAGAGAGGGGGAGGTGGATAGAGGATGGATAGAGGAGAGGATAGGTGGAGAGGAGGCAGACAAGTCT
>JAHRHZ010000267.1:27012857-27035673 GCA_024137785.1 Ginglymostoma cirratum | reverse complement strand
AGACCCGAAATGTCAGCTTTCCTGCTCCTCTGATGCTGCTTGGCCTGCTGTGTTCATCCAGCTCTACACCTTGTTGTCTCAGATTCTCCAGCATCGGCAGTTCCTACTATCTCGATAACCAACATATCATCTTTTTGGCCTGACATTCTGTGACTGTAACTGCAGTACCAGGGAATGTGTTCCCAATTCCCTATTCCCCAACAATCCTGTACCCAGCCTCTACTTTGTTATTGAGCATCTCAACATCTATTTGGCCACAATGCTGACCTAAATGTCATGACTTAACAAATATTTCAAACTAAATTTATCAAATTACCAAATTTAACTCACAAAATACTGAGAGGCCTGGAAAGAGTGGACATGGAGAAGATGTTTCCACTATTAGGAGAGACTAAAACCCAAGGGCACAGTCCCAGAGTGAAGGGGCATCCCTTCAGAACTGACATGAGGAGGAATGTTTTCAGCCAGAGACCGTGGTTAATCTGTAGAAATCATTGCTGCAGAAGGCTATGATGACCATCACTGAGTGTATCTAATGCAGAGATAGATAGGTTCTTGTTTGGTAAGGGGATCAGAAGTTGAAGAAAGGGAGAAGGCAAGAGGACGCGGTTGAGAAATATATCAGCCAGGATCAAATGGTGGAGCAAACTTTATGGGATGAATGGCCTAATTTTGCTCTTATAATCCTAAATCCTACAGTCATATGGTCTAAATGAATTAGGGGAGACGATGGCCTAGTGGTATTATTGCTGGGCCATTAATCCAGATAATGTTCTGTGGACCCAAGTTTGAATCCAGCCATGGCAGATGGTAGAATTTGAATCAATAAAATACCTGGAATTAAGAATCTAATGATGACCGTGAATCCATTGTCAATTTTTGGAAAAACCCATCTGGTTCACTAATGTCCTTTGGGGAAGGAAACTGCCATCCTTACCTGGTCTGGCCTACATGTGACTCCAGGCCCACAGCAATGTGGTTGACTCTTAACTACTGTCTGGGCAATTAGGGATGGGCAATAAATACTGCCTGGTCAGTGACGCCCTCATCTTGTGAATGAATGAAAAAAAACAGCTATCTAATACACCACTGAAAGTCAACCAATTACACGTCCATACTGCCCTAGTCCCTATTGTAGGGAGGACTTTACAAAGTCGATATTACTAGGCTCACTGCTGTCATTTCTGGTGCCTACATTGATGCTCGGAGGTCTGTCCGATTTCTTTCCTTTGAGGATTTTTAACAGTCTGATGCAACTGTAGGGCTTGTTTGCCATTTCTGAAGAAAGACATGAATCAAGCATATTACTGTGGATCTGGAGTCAAATGTAGGACAGACAAAGGAAGAACAGAACAGCGTATTTTCTTCTCTAAATGGTGTAGTGAACTAGATGAATTTTTACTGCAATGGACAATGGTATCATTGTCATTGTTAGACTTATCATTCTAGATCATCTTTATTTAATTCAAGTTCCACTTTGGTGCAATTTGAAGCCAGGACCCAGGGCATTACTTGATCGCTAGATTACTAGTCCTGCAACAATATTACTGCATCATCACCTTCTGCATACTTCCAGTGCATGAACCAATTACCTAAGCTAATGACTTACTCAAAATGGCATCTGGCTGCAGAAGATATCATTGACCCAAAACATCACATGAAATAAGGGCTACGCCACCAACATTTTGAACCATGCTATCATTGACAAATTAAACAAAATTGCCTTCAGCTAAGATGCTAGAGGCTGATCAATGCCATGCAACTGTAGCCCAGGAAGTTGACACCGGAAGTTGACAGTATCTTAAACCACAAAAGATAAAATGAGCACAAAATATTCTAGCATTATATGGAAGAATAATCTTCAAAACGTTTATGTGCGGCATTCTCACTGAGAGGCCAACAAATGACTGATGTGGAAAAATAAAATGTTGAATGGATACTTCTCTGGGTTTGGATTTGTGACAAAGGCATGGTACTGAGGCAGATTTGAGGCGCATTCACTCTGCAGCCATCTGTACTCCAACTAACATGGGCATGCTCAATGTTCCATATCTGGAATCCCAGCAGTAACATTTGTGGCAAACAGAATACAAGCTTGTATGTGTGATTGGAGGATTTGCCCATATGCATTTACCATTAACTCTAGAAATAACATTAATATTCAAATCCTAGGGATTAATATTGCCAACAACGACAGCTGTACTGCTAAATGGTGCCAGCTGTGGAATCTGTGGTACTTAAATAGGTTGCTTATCTGAATAAAAATCTTATGAAATGCTATTTGAGACATGTTGAGTTCATTGTACACACAATGGTATAGTACTGTTCGTTTGCTATGTATTGTGGAATACAGAGGTCTGTTGCTGTCAACAGTTACGTTGATCAACAGTCTTTTTATGATAGATCACTGCAGCTCTCCCGACTGAAAACTGAATATCTGCAATTTTGATTATTCTCTGTACTCTTGTTTGTAAGAAAAAATCTCTGCACCAAAGCTTGCAAAGATATACAGTCAACAAAATGGGCTTACAAATGTGTCTAAGATGGTTCAACTGTCAGGCAGCTCAGTGCAAACACCTTGATGATTAGGAAACTCCTACTTGTTGTGTTCAAGAATTTAATTTTGAAGTCAGGGAGAAAGATTGCCCTTCAGAAAATCAAAGGTAAATCACTGTGCCTACTAAAATCTACTTTTAGAAAATTTGACTGGCTTTCCCATGAACTTATTAGATGTAATTTACAGTTATTGGCATTCTTAGGTATCTAGTCTGATGGCACAGTATTTTTGCTTTGAGCAGTGTATCTGTTTCGGTTCCATGTGCAGTTTTGTCTGTTTTTGCCAGTTACTGGAATGCAGTTAATACGTTAATAATGCAGCAATCATTTTGTACCCATGATTTTGGTTTGAAAGTGAGACAAAATCCAATTTAATTGCAAAATGGTGTCCAGGTTGCAGTGATTAACGTAAATCCCTTTACCCCCTGTTCGAGATTAGATTTGCAGCAAATTGTTATGGTTGTGTTGGACTCATTTAAGGTGAGACAGATTTTTTCGCAAGATTAAGAGAAAACTGGTGCCTCAAATAAGAGGACTCCACTTCTGGCTTTATTTGCAAATAATGAAATAAGTGTGGGATTTGATTGTAGTTCTGCTTGTTATAGTCCTAAATGTCAGTCGGTGAAGTAGGATACAAGACACCGATCTTTCACTAAATACTGGATTTATTCACAAAAAGCAACATTGCAAATTCTGCCTCTGCTCTAAGCAAAATCTGGTATCCCAGAAACCTCTCTTTTTAGGTATTTTCTAAAAGTGTACATTTTTGCACATATTATGACACACATCCATGTCAGGTGGAATACGAACCCAGATGTAGGGGCACTACTACTGAGTTACTTGCAACCTTCAAATCAAATGAGTCACAAGTGGTTTAAGGCGGTCATCAGTACCATGAAATGAGAATTCATCTGAAACCCTGACAACTGTGAGGTGTTTCAGGTAGTAACTAGTCAATGCCCTCCACCTGTATATACAAGTAAGAATGCATTAACACAGCCACGCCGACCCTTTCTCAATCCAGTTCAGAAGTATCCTCTTAAAATCCTGATCACCAAATTTCAAACACCAGGATTCAAGGCCCTGAAATTCACTGCCCATTTTCTGTGTAGTAGCCGTATTAATTAGCTGGTAAGTAATCATTTCTCATGTCAAAATTGGCAGATGATGATTATTTTTCAGAAAGTACATTTGTATAATTTCTTTCACAGCCTTAGAGCATTCCGAAGTGCTTCATGCAGATCTCTAAGGTTTTGGAGTAGATTTGTAGCTCAGGTTGTGGGTGTTGAGGTTGGTTGGCTCACCGAGCTGGTTACTTGCTTTGCAGACATTTTATTACCGTGCTTGGTAACATCCTCAGTGCAGTCTCTGATGAAGTGTCAGTGTGTTTTCCCGCCTGGTTTTTAATCTCTGGGATCCGTTGAGATGGATTGTCTCACTTCCGGTTTTCCTTTGCAGTGGAATGTATATGGGTTCGAGTTCAATGTGTTTATTAATAGCCTGCTTCGTGGAGTGCCATGCTTCTAGGAATTCTCATGTCTGCCTCTGCCTAGCCTGTCCCAGGATCTTGGTGTTGTCCCAGTCGAAGTGGTGGTTCTCCTTGTCCATGTGGATCGAGATGAGTGAGTATTGGTTGTGTATTTTTGTAGCCAGTTGGTGTTCATGTACTCTTGTTGTTAGTTTCCTTCCCGTTTGTCCGATGTAGTGTTTCTTGCAGTCTCTGCAGGGGATCTTGTAGATGACATTGGTCCTGTCCATGGCAGGGAGTGGGTCCTTGGTTCGGGTGAGCAGTTGTCGTAGGGTTGACTTGGGCTTGTGTGCCACTCTGACGCCCAGCGGTCGTGGGAGTCTTGCGGTGAGTTCTAACGTGTTTCTGATATAGGGTGGTGTGATGATTGTGTCGGGGCGTGTAGTCTTTTTCTGATGCCGTTCGTGTAGGCATCTTCTGACCCAATTCTTTGGGTATCTATTATCTTTGAAAACCTGGAAGAGGTATTCTTCTTCCCATTGGCATAATTCCGTGTTGCTGCAGAGTGTTGTAGCACTTTTTTTTCCCTGCTTCATGCAGAGTTGAATATATTTGAAGTGCATTGAGTGTTGATTCCTGAATTGTTTGAGAGAACCATTTTGGCAATAACATATTGGGTAAACTGGGTCAGATATTCCAATCAGGGTCGGAAAACTTATTTCTATCCTGGATTGGATTAAAAATTCCTCACTCACCTCTTGGAGTCTTCTGCATTGGCGATTTCTGGATAGGGGCCTCTGTTATGAACATGTCCAGGAATCCATAAAACTGGCAGTGAGACTTTGGAAACTGCAGTCCCCTTTTGCAGCAGTTGATGTGCAGTATTCTGTGATGTAGACATGCAGCGCAGCAGAGCTGAACACTTTGACAACTACTGTGAAAGGGTAAATCTACAAGGTAAGTGTGAGATCAAGGACACACTTAGTCGAAAGTATAGGCTGCTCGTTTGGAGGGAGGGCTAAGGTGCCAGGTAGTTAGAATGCCAGATTTGAGAGGGGTTAATGTGCCAGGTTGGTAGATGCCAGTTTGGAAGGGGCTAATGTTGCATAAGGGGGGAGTGTCAGGCTACAGTCTTTTTACTTCTTCCTGATGCTGCACAAACCTCAGGTCCTGGTGCAGAAGTGGCTTCCGGAAGCAGAAGTCTATGTGTTGGCACACCAATTGGCATGCGTGGAAACTCCAAGTGGCTGTACAACTGCATGGGTGGATGGCTCCAGGGGAAATTGGGGTGGCATTATTTTTGTATGGGGTTGGGCTAGCAGGGGTGTGGTGATGAGTTTGGGGAGTGGTTGTTGAGTCTGGGGTTAGGGGGAATCAGGGCCACAGAGAGCGAGTGCTGGGATCAGCACGTTCAGACAGAGGAGGGGGCTGGTGGTGGAATCAGTTCGGGTTGAGGATGGCCTAGTTGAGGGTTACTTGTCAGGTGTCTGGGGGCAGGGGGTTTAATGTTTAACAGTTTGGGGGAGCTGCAGCTAAGGACTCCCTGCTAAGTTGGTTGTCAGAAGTGTCAGTTCAATAGTTATTCAGGACTTAGAGGATTGAGAACCTAATCTATATTTCTCGCTTTGCCATTAACTGGGTCAGAACCCTCTGAATTCTTCACTTTTAACAGACTGTTTCAGAGGGTTCCAGACATAAGGGAATTTAGCATTGGAAAATTCTACTTCCTGGGCGATTCCTACAAAGTCAGCCGTATCAGGGCTTGTGTGTAACAGTGATGTACAATTTCCAGTCTGCACTGCTCAAATGACATTCTGCTTTTTGGACAATCCAGGCCTTTCATTGTTTGCTGTGGCATCACAGGTAGTGGACAAATGAACGTTGCAGGGTTAAGCTGAATATATTCTAAGGGGAATACTAATGAGTAATTCTTAGCTGGTAAGGATCATAGGGGCAATTTAATAAGACACTCCTCCACCTAATTGCTGTGTCACATATTGGGATCTGTGATACTTCTACCCTTGAGTAAGGTACAAAAACATAAATGTAACAATTAACAATAACAGAAGCTACACTCATTGAATGCATGTAATAAAAGCAGGTTGTATAGTTTACAGAAATCACAACTGAAAGTTAACTCTTGTTGACCTGATTTCCCGAGGAAATCTGTGTCTACTGGGGGCAAGGTGTCTAGGATCCGGAAAGCAAGTACTTTTTCAACTTATAAGTTGAATCCAGTCTCCCAATCATACTAAACCAGTAGTATATTACATCTTCTTGTTGTGGTTCTCGCATCATGTACTTCATCAACCCTCTCCCCTCTGTGACCTGCATCATTCACCAAAGAAGGAGCCAGCCCAGGGGACTGAAATGTTCTTTCAGCGAAACAGAAGTAAATGCTGTCCCTGCCACTCACAAGTCAAATAGTAATGTGAGATATAAGAGCACTGTTGTTGCGTGAAAAGTGTAATACGTGGAGTTATAAGATGTATGATGGGTCTCCATCATCACATGCGGACAGCTTTGTGGTGCCATAAGATTGTTGTCAGCTTGAATGGCAACTACATCCGGAATGAAGGCAGGAATGCTGCTTATTTACTAATTATCAGGTTCATTATCATTTTGTTTTATACTCCTGATTTAGTACAAACTACATACCTGCTTTCAGTTTATTGATTTTTCTCATTATATTAATGACTCCCTCCAGTTCTTTTTCTCCCAGGAGAGTGCATGCCCTTTCCAGCTGTCATTATTATCACTGTTACCTATCTTTTCAATTCTGAATTGTTAATATCTTTCAGTTGTGTTAAAGTACTGATGAAAGGACTTTTAAGCACGCATTTTAACCAGCAGGCTATCAAATCGACTTAAAATCCCTGCTGCAAAGGATCGTTACTTAACGCTTATAATATAATTTGTGCCCAAATTATATCAGTGTGGTGCTGGCGGGAGGTCTATTTCAAAGCATAATGATGTTAGTGGTAGATGTAATAATAAAGAAAATGTGTCTGCATCACCTGAGGACACCATTAGGGAAACAGAATTTTCCAGCTTTTTTTCTAAATTTTTCCCCATTTTAGAGTCCTGTAACTATGAAGGAAGAATGCATATTGTTTGCATTGCCAATTCTGCCTATAACTAAACATAAAGAGGGAAAACAAGATTATTTAAAATATTGAGGGAATAGAAATATCAAAAGAAAGAACTGATATTTGCATAGCAGCTTTCATGATCAATGGGTTCCCTAAAGTGTTTCACAGCCAATAAAATCCTTTTGAACTACAGTCACTATTGTAATATAAGAATATATTAAACCAATTTAGACCCAACAAGGTCCCAGGAGAACAGTGAGATGAATGGCCAGCTTTCTGGTTTTGCTTGTGATTTCTGGTTGAACTGTCAACCAGAAGGACTTACTTGCTGTATAGTCATATGGAATCACAACCATCCACGATGGCAGATCGCCTCCATTTAGAAAAAAGAAATTCCAATGAATGAATCAACAGCAATTCCAATGCTCATTAATACATAGGTAATTTTGAGTTAATTTTCACCGAACAGGAAAACCATGCAACTGGGTGTTAACACAGTCCAAAATATTGTCAATATTTTCAGTAAACAACAGAAATTCTGCTGTGTCAAATCCCATGGTTAGTTTGTCAGTATATCGTTGAGTGACACGCTCATGATGTCATTACTAGCATGTGACCTGAGGATATAAATGTTTCATACCACATCGTACCTCAGATCAATTGAGACATAACACTTCAATGGATGGATGCTGCCCTGTTGTAACTTATTAGCTTAACGTTAGCTCAGATGTTCATGTGCCTGTTTCTACGTCGACTTAATTGTGATATTTGTTTGTTGAATTCTATACTACTACAATATCCATAACCAGAGATAGCAAGAACTACAGATGCTGGAGTCAGAGATAACACAGTGTGGAGCTGGAAGGAGCACAGCAGGCCAGGTAGCATCAGAGGAGCAGGAAAGTTGGCGTTTCGGGTTGGGATCCCTCTTCAGAAAAAAAATCCATGACCAGTTTTTATGTTATGGGAGATAAGATAAGCTTTGCTACATCAGATAAAACTTCTTGTTGAAGGCAAATTCATACCAAATGCATCACAATTACTCCTGTGATATGCAGTATAAAATGGAGTTCCCAACGTCCTGATTAGTTGCATAAGCATTTGACTGCGGAAACTGCATGTGGTGAGATAAATGCTTCAACAATTAAACTGAAACATTTGAATTCAGTGGAGAGTTAAATTGAGCGGGGTGTATGTAAAACTAACATTACACCTTGTCCTGTCAGATTACAATCAGCCGATTCAACTAAAATAATTATCTCAGCAATTGAATTCTGATAGGAAAAAAAATGCTTTAGGAAAGGAACCATGTAAGTAAAATTTGAGTGCTTTGATTTGTACTGCTGCCTGAATTGTGCACTCAGGAAAGAAGGGAAGTAAATATATTTCACAGGCCCTCAAGCAATGAATAGGAGACATTAGGCGCATCAAAAATTAACGGTCATGGAATGATTTGAAAACATTCTTGGCATGATTTTGAAACTGGTTTGCCAGAATATGACAGATTGGCTGAGCAGAAGTATTTATAATACGTATAATTACAGAGGGTGATATTCTGTCAGTCTGTCATTTTATAAACATGTTTTTCTTTTGGTTCCTGTTTGCCTTTTTCTTTTGGCTCTGCGTCTTTGCAAATTGTATGATTACATTTTGAACGAAGTTCAATGCCGACAAATCTGCCTGAAATTCCAGCTATAGTTTAAAGGGTGAATAAGCAGCCTGGTCAATATCTTGTTATCATAAGACACAATTGCTTCACAATGTGTCGGATCGCCTAATTCTATAAACAATATCATCAGTCTTGAGGGGGTGCAAAAGAGAGCACTGAAGGTAGTTTTGAGTTACAACAATTTAAGTTTTCAGGAAAAATTAAAAAACTTCTTGTTTTCTTTGCAAAACAAAACTCAAGTAACTAATTGCAGCTTTCAAAGTGTATTAACATAATTGACTAAAGCAAATTGTTCCTTATAATGATGGTTTCACGTGACAAATTCAAATTAAGATGTGCTTTTAATAAAAGTATTCTGTTACAATAAAATTATGGATTAAGTTATCACACCAAACTGTTAGTGCCCTTTACAAATACTTTTCTTTACGTCGTAACAGTTTGAAGGACATGGAGATATTTCATCTCTTTCCAAGGTCTTGCAAACATTTAGAATAGATTCATAAACACACTCTTTTGGAATTTAGTTATAGCTTTGCCAGAGGTAGACAATCTTCCCCCATGTTTATGCGACAAACACACAACAAATAGATACGCTCTGTATACCTATTTGGGACCAAAATTGTGTCCACAATATGTTTCGCCTGCACTAGTTGTCAATTTAGTGACGTTGTTAACACACATAATATAGGCAGCCACTGAAAACATGCAGACCATCTCAAGTCATTATGTAGTGTTGATTTGACACTAGTGCTGCCATGTTTACCCTTGACTTTCCAGATAATGCCATCAAATAAGCATATATTATTTAAAATGTGCTCCATAGTAAGAAAGATCTCCACCATTGCTATGTAACATTACCATTAGCTAATGTCGGGTTAGTTGCTGATTGAGATTTTTCTGCCTGGATTTTTTACTGTTGTTTAAAATTGCTGAAGTCAATAGGGAGTACTACATGTGTAGAAGGCCAATGCTTTGTTTCAAAAGTGCGGTTCATACCACCTTCTCTCAGTTATCAATGCAGTGGCATGTAACATTAAAGGGAAAATGAGCAGAGGCAACATGGAAGAGGACAATTTGCCTGCAGAGGAAGGAAAGAAAGAAGGGCTTAAACGCTAGAGTGTAGATCCCTCAGGAAATAATTCTCCAATGTTACTGGTGTTGGACCTTGCACAGCTCATCATGCAGCTTACTGCCTCGTTCCTGGCAGCGATGAGTTGTGATGACTTTATGCTGTATTCCTCTGTTTACTGTTCTCTCAGCAGCTGAGCAACCAGATCAAACTAATGAGTTCGCTGCCAGGACTACTATGGATGAACTTTGTGATTCTTGCCAGATTCTGTGTTATGATTTAGTATAGTCTGAGAGGAGGAGAAGAAGAGGAGGAGTAACTGGAAAGGAGAGACTAACATGTTCCCATTTTCTGATTGGGCTATCTGTATTCATTTCATTGAATGTGTTTTCAGTAAACATAACCCTAATTTCCCATTGTACAGTAGTTACACATTTTACCTTACCTCTGTAACTGACTATCACATTGTCTCATTGGTCATAATGTAGGAAAATGACCATTAAATAACATTCCAAACCAAATTTAACAAATAAACCACATAACATTCCATACAAAACTCTGCATTCCTATGTAATGAGTAGCCTTATCTGGTCTAATGCTCCTACTGATAGAAGGCTATGGATATTCAATGGTAGGGAAAGACTACAAGTAACATGGGAGGGAGTGTCCTTGTGCAGCTCTGGGCTTTGAGGGCCAACTATTGGACTGCTGCAGTCAGGGTTCCTGACTGACAGGCAACAGCAAAGATACTGACAGACTACAAGTGATGGGAGGATGAATGCTTGCATTCTGAGACTCTACAACATATCTGCGTTACACAGAGCCACTGCCCTTTGGGAGGTGTTTCATTACCTTAGTTCAGGACCCCTTGACTTTGATGCTCTTGAATCACTTCCTGAACAGGTGATAGTTCTTCGGTATATGCAAAAGAGAAAGGCGCAACACATGTAGAAAGGGCAGAAAATCAAAAATTACATGCTTACACTTTTTGTAGCTGGTAAATCTGAAGAAATTATGACTATTGGATATGAAAAAGTAAATTAAGTGGGACAACGACATCATCTTCTCGATGTTCAACCCCATTGCTAGCCTTGATCTCAGTCATTCCCTATCCAATGATGGTCAGTACATCTCCATGAGGGTGAGGACCTGCAGCCATGCCTGTCCACTGCTGGCTTGGTACTGCCTGCAGTTATGTGGCATTCTTTTGTGCAAGAGAGAAGACAATGTATCAGAATATTGTACCAGTCATCATTAAATAGCTGGTAGTCTTTGCAAGTTGTGAGATATAGGCTTGGGATTCGCAGCACTAGGGGTGTAAATATGAGCTGAAGCTATAAATGTCAGGTAGGATTAATGTTTGATAAAAGGTAAAAGGGAATGTGGTAAATTGAACAGCATCTGAGGCTGGTAGGTCATTTTAAGGAAATGTCATTTGAAGATTCATTCAATGACCTTGACAACTTTTTTAAGGTGATTATGCATCTTCCTACATTGGTTGGTTGCAATTTTGTTGATTCAATTGGTTGCAACAACGGTGGCTAGCAAATGGCCAACTGCCTCCATTACCTTCTCAAGGTCTGGCTAGAGGGGCAACTGATTCCTTTTGGATAGAGGATCTCTCGCCTCACCACCTCCTGCATGAAAGACTTCGGCAATACATCAGAAATCCTTGGACCAGGCTCTCTTCCCTCTCTGCTTTCGTTGCTCTTTCTACTCAAAATGTTTTGTACAATCAATTCCAGGAACTCCAGCAGTCAAGAATTCTCCCCACCCAAATCCCTAACCCTATTCTTTAGCATTCCTTAGTCTTCAAATTCTTTTGATTTGTTCCACACTTGCCTTCATCTACCTATAGGTTCCATTTCTACCTCTGTTGGTGTTAACGTACTCATCATTGCCTCCTGAAAATAACAATTTCAAATGCTCCATGCTACTGTCTTGCCAATCTTCCCATCTTGCACTCTGGCTGGGACTAATCTTTCTGAACTCCTTCCCAGTTCTATCATTCTCCTCAATGCGAACCCAGTGGATTCAGCCATTGGATCAATTATCACTGATCCTCAGTGCATCTGTCATCCCAAACCTTATTATAGTTCATTATATCAATATCATGGACTTGATTAAATTCTCATCCTTGTTGATTTCAGTCTACATCTCAATTTACATTGTTTCTCCTCTGCTCTCCTTGTCTCCATTAATCTATCCCTCCATATAAACTTCCCTACCAACATTCATGGTCAGCCCTTTGACCTCACCATCTGTTTGTCGGCAACACTCTGTAGAACCCTACTTTTAAGTTTTTTCGTTGACTATGAGGAAAATTGATACGTAGATTATAATTAATCCTGAGAGATATCATGAATTTCACACTTGAAGATATCCAGGAACCTTGGAGAGAGACACTTCAAGAGAAGAGATGCAATGTAAAAACAGAACTGTAATCTTCTGTCTTTGCAGAGATAATGGAGATGGATGTCTGCCACTACAGAAACGATCTTCTGTGAGCTGTATCTTGAACTATGGATAAGACATGAGATAAGAGAATTCAGTTCTATGTGTAAGTTGGGTTTGTGTTTTTCCCTTCCGGGAATGCAAGAGAAGGCATTAAAAAAATTGGGCGTAGTTATGCAAAATCACCATAGAAAAGGAAATAGGACAGCATCCACCAATTAAATTGTAGAATCAAGAAATATAAGATCAATTTCAAAGTTGTTGATGTCAGCACTATTGGAAGCAGCTAACTTAACAGCCAAAATGTTTCACCATCTGTCTTTATGGACAAACCAAAGAACAATTTATGTATTTTTTCTGTCTGTTACATGATTTATCACATCTGTTTTAATCTGTGTCCATACCTGTTCTATTTAATTATTTTCCATCATATTTTAGCAACTAATAAATTCACTCTTTCCCTAACTCAAGAAAGCCTGGTTAGGTTTAGCTCCTGTATAAACGTAAATATATTGGGACTGGGAAAGGTATTTCCAAGGGAAGGGATTCTGTGTGTTAGTTTAATCTTGTTGGGGCCAACTGAGATGATTCAGATGGGATGGGGTGAGTTATTGAGGGCAGTTGAATAAAAAAGGGGATCTTCAATAATAAGCAGGTGCTTATTAAAGACTTTGTGGAAAATATACAAGGGTAAAATTTCTATGGGAGTTTTCTACTTGTCTGTCATTGCATGGGAGACGGCACTTCGGAAAACAGAAATGCTTTTCCATTTCCAGAAATGCTCACAAAAGGCAAGGATGTAATTAAACAAATATGTAAAAAGTAAAAACAACGTGGCAAATGACCAAAACCTGAAAAATTAGGAAGTAATATACACAATGACCTAATTATTAAAGTCATTTATAATATTAATACCACAGAAACCATAGAAAAAGTTTTATTTTCTGGGCATGATCTGATGTTGAAGGAACTTTGGTGTTGTTACATATAGGGGGTAGGATGGGAGTGGAGAGATTTGCCAGTGTTCTTTTTCTGACTGTTTCTGGTAGCTCCTATTTGTCCACTTGCAACGTTTTCTGTTCTTTAACTGATCGGATGTGTGCTCCTTACTTTACAGCAAGTTAGAATAGACATCCTGACCAGAGTTACAACATCCTAATTCAACTTTAATGCAAAATACTTCGATTTGATTCAGAGGTAGTAGGAACTGCAGATGCTGGAGAATCTGAGATAACAAGGTGTAGAGCTGACGTTTCCTGGTACCCTTCTTCAAGAAGGGTCTAGGCCTGAAACGTCAGCTTCCTGCTTCTCTGATGCTGCTTGGCCTGCTGTGTTCATCCAGCTCTACACCTTGTTATCTCAGATTTGATTATTTGGTTATACATTAAAATACCTGCTTGACAGCATCATTTAGATCACTGTAATTTACAAAAGTGCCTTATGGATCATTAGCTCGCAAAAGAGCCATTTTTGAAGCTGGAGCCTGTGCTTTAATGTTCTTTTCAACAAGCCCCTGAAACGGATTCAGCTTGATTTCAACTAATGCTTGTAGCAAAATGAAAAACAAAATGCTGGAAATATTCAGTGGCTCTATCAGCACCAGAAAAGAGAAAAGACAGGTTAACATTGAAAGTCCTTTGCTAAATTGAATGAAGTAAGAAAGAGAGGGAAGAGCAACAGATCAAAGGAAGAGTATCAAAAAGGACACAGCGAATGGGTGCAATATCACAGAACAGTTTTGTTTTAAGAAACATAGAAAGGTCATATTGCAAATAATGCAGGAAATCCCTTTTTGGAGTTACTCTTGTCCCCTACCACCTTCACTTATTTCAGCCCTGTAGTCTTACATTTATAGTCAAGTGTCCTGTGGTAATGACCTACCTAAAATGTCAGCATGTCTTTTTTTTAATATTAACACTGTATATCTTCAATATTCTGTTTTTATTTGCTGTATTTTTCTTCTTATTTTGAAACTATTTAGATGCTTTAATATTGTTGGTTTTGTTTGGGATTTATCGCATCAGAGTAAATCCAAATCCCACAGCTCTTGTATGTTTCTTAGCAACAGTAAGCGCTGATGTCAAAATGCTGGCAAGTAGGCTTATTTATGGAGCTCTAATCTTGTGTGTTAGCTCCCTTGGGTTTGCAGCAGTATAAACAGGGGAAGCTCCAGCAGACTGAAAGTAAATCAAACAGTGTTATTTCATGAACAGACAATATCCCAAGTTTGTGAAATAACTCTCCTTTTCAAATGCCTCAAAATTCTCAATCCCTGAGTACAAATATTGAAAAATTACAATGTTGATTGGGAAATCCTGCATTTGTGGACTAACAAGCTATTGACATCCACAAAACCCTAATGTTGCAGCAGACACAGTTGAGTCATGAAAAAAGTTCTGAAATTTAGCTTTGAGGTTAAAAAAAAAAACTTGAATGTGCTCAAAAATCAAATACTTAAAATATTTGAGCTTTAATGAATCACAGCACAGAGGGTTCCCCCTTTACGAACATCTGATTTATGAATGTTCATACTTATGAATGTGATCATATACAACGGCATATTAAAATTAATTTTAAAGAACCGACATATGAACATCTCCTTTTACTTACAAATGCCTATTTTATATTGTCCTGCATTGTGTTCTGACTTGAATACAAATTGACTTGCGAGCAGACTGAAGAACAGAACCCATTCGCAACCTGGGGACTGCCTGTAATCTTGGTTAATGATGCTGTTTTTGCGATGGTTTTAAAATAAACTTTACCGTATAAAATCATTGCAGGTTTGATTCATTGTTTTCACCTTCGCAATTTCACTTCAAAAATATGCCTTCAGCTTTCAATTCTGATATTGCCACCAAGTAGGGGAGGGTGGAGCATGAATTAAACTTTGGTAGGGATGCAAAATGATCACTAGTAGCTTTATTGAACATTATACAAGTCACGCAATTTTCCTTTCATTGTCAATGCACAAGGAGAGAGGTGGCGAACATAACAAGCAATTACAACCATTTTACATCCTGCTAAAGTTGAATCTGGTCCTCAAGAGAGTGTGAACATTACTTCACAAATATATGATTAAAATGCCATCTTCAGAGTTTGATCTTGGCCCCACCTATAACCTTGCGTCCAAGATACTTGTAAAATTCCATTCTATGCACGCTGTACATTCACTGTCTCTGTGCACCTTTCTGCATATGGCGTACAGTATAAGTTTCTGTCTCTGCTGAGGCAAGAGCTAAATAGCAGCATCTTTAAACAATAAATTAAAATCACCCATTTAATTCAATCCTGGTGGTCTCTGATTTCATTTTCTTTTACTGTACAATACATTCCAATGTTATATTAATTTGCATATAATGATTGTTTTCTTTTAAATGTATTGAATTAATTTTTATTGCATTGGGAAATTATTGAAATTCAGCAATGAAACAATAGGATAGATCTTTCAGCTAAATTGGAGAATGTTCAAAATGAGCTGACAGCACACCCCCATTAGAAAGCAATCTACTGAGATTATTGACAATTCTTGACAACCTATCAAGGAAATTGCTATGAAACCCAGTCACTAACATCAGTAGGTGAGAGAGGAGAACAAATTTCACAGGTTTTTAAGCTTACGTTTTCCAACCCACTGAGGGCAGAGTTGAAATTAATTGGACAGAAGTAGCCATTCAATTGCTTAGGAACATAAGAACACAGGAACAGGATTAGGCCATTTAGCCTATTGAGCCTGCCCTTGCATTCAATATGATCAATGGCTGATTGAACCCTTTTATTCACCCCATTCCTATAACCCTGTATACCATTGATAATCAGAAATCTATCAATCTCTACCTTAAACGCAGTCAAAGCCTGAGTCACCACAGCCCTCTGTGATAGAGAATTCCGAACATTCACAAACATCGGAGTAAAAAAAAAAATTCTTCTCATCTTGGACCTAGGTGGATCCCCCTTATTTTTAAAGTAAGCCCCCTATTTCTGGGCTATAACCAGGAGAAACACCTTACCTGCATCTAACTTGCCCATCCCTTTAAATAGGTCAAACGTTTCAATGAGATCACCTCTCATTCTTTGAAACTCAAGAGAACACAGGCCAACATCTCATTATAGAACTATCCTGGCATCCCATGAACAAGTTTGGTGAAAATTTATTGTACTCCCTCTATGGCAATATCTTCCCTGAGATAAGGAGACCAAAACTGCACACATTACTCCAGTTGCAGTCCTACCTACCAGAAGCAAGACTTCACTACTCCTGAGTTTATTCTACCAACAAATGAGATCATGGCAGAGCTGTATCTCAAATTCATTTCCCCATCTTTACTATATTTCGCACATTAGTTGTAATAAAAGTCTATTGATTTCAATCTCAAAAATAGAAATAAATCTAGCATTTACAGATTTCTGAAAAATTAGTTCCAGATTTCCACAACTCTTAGCACAAAGTGGTTCCTGATTCCTGATTCCTGTTAAAAGACTGAACTGCAAACTTAACATTATCCCCTTCACTGTGGATTCAATGTCTCAGTGATTTTTATGCCACCACCCCATACAATAACCAACCACACCCCCCAACCCCCACCAATGTCCATAAATAGGCCAGTAATCACCCTTTTAAACTCAAGGGTATAGAAACCACACTTATACATTCTGTTCCCCTAGTTTAACACAATCAGGACAAATTTGGATAGACCCCAAAATTGCATGTTGGAATTTTCAGGCATGATTATTCCACATTAATCCAAAGTGACACTGGTAGCTTGCAACCTTCATCCTGCCTGTTAATTGTCACTGAGATGCAACCTTTAGCAGTAGGCCCACATTCCTATAAGGCTAACACTATTTAAAATCTGGTCTGTGACTTTTAAAACTCAAGATTCTTTCAAGTTACAGCAGAGATCAGAACTAGTGTTATGACCAGTCCTTGGGTGAGTTTCCCTAATTTGCTATTGTATCTGAAAGATGTCTAACATAGAAATATAGGATCAGGTAAAGGCCATTCAATCCCTTGTGCATGCTGCACCATTCATTATGATTATGGCAGATCATTGATCTCAGCACCCTAATTTTGCACTCCACTCATACCCCTTGATCCCTACATCCACAAGAGCTATAGCTATCTTCTTCTTGATAACACTTTTTTTTTTTGCCCAGATTACTTTCTATGGTGGTGAATTCCACAGATTCACCAATCTCTGGTGAAGACATTTCTTCTCATCTCAGTCCTAAAAGGTTTACCTCTTATCCTTAAACCATGACTCCTGATTTTGGACTCCTCCAACGGGCTTGAGTCAGATGTCCAACACAGGAATCCCAGACAAAAGCTCTATGGTATGGTAATAAAAAGGAGCAAATTGGCTCATTGTTACTATTTAGAAGACTCAATAAATCTGAACTACTTCAATTTGTAGAATGATGGTTCTGTAATTAATTACAAATTGTAAGAAGTTTATGTGGCTACTCGAGCTTCAGAATAGCTTTATTAGTTTTTTGGATATAATTAATTTAATAAAAAACCGTATAATTTCATTGTTTGAATTTTAAGGAGCAATCTGAGTGATAATTAGGGTTAATACAATTAATACTGACATCAGGGTGAGACATTTAAAATGTGCTGGTTAATTTGCTATGGCAGACAATTATTTGATTCTCTCAGCCTTAAGAGAACATTAATGTGGATTTATTTTTCTTTGGTGACAATACCATTGGAAATGAAGGACAGAGGTGAGGATGTTTATTATAAAGTCAAACACAATAAATAATACTTAAAGAGTCAAAGTCAAAGATCTGTGAAAGAGTCAGTTTCTCAGTGTTTTCAGCCTATTTTCACCTTAGCGTAATCCTCATTATCACAAATACAGCTTTCCTTCTTCCTTGGTTTATTATCAACAGTGTCTTTCTCCTGCCTAACTTTTTCCTCTCTCTCTCTCTATCTGGGGTCTGTCTCCACTCATCCCCCAACACCCCTGTAATCAGCATAAACATAACTTTTCCCTCAAAGCTATTAATTCTGAAGTACAGTCACTGACTTGAAGCATTAACTCTGTTCTCTCTTCACAGATGCTGCCATACCTGCTAAGTTTCTCCAGCAATTTGTGTTTTTGTTTCAGATTTCCAGCACCCATAGCTCCTTGTTTTAGCTATGGGATAAAATACCACAGTAGAAGATAGTGTATTGTCCTTCTTTATTATTCGTAGTAATCATATTCATGAAGTCTTTGATGCTATATTTCAGTTTACCAATGATATTCTAGATTGAGGCAATATCCTTAAGTGAAAGGTTAATCAACACTTTTGACAATGATATCATGGCTAACCGAGACATCAATAATAATGTCCTTTGGTGTTGAACATGTCATAACTCAGCAAGTTCTATTAGATACAGTACTTAGACACTAGATGAACCATTTTCTTAGGATACATTCTCATTGTTGTTCGTGTTCCCATCTTAACCTTGAACACAATACACATCAATGATGCAGTTATGACCAAACACATGTTTCAATTATTTTGGAAAAGTTGCATTAATTAAATATAATAAAGGTAAAGGTCAGTTTGATTGCATGGACCTAATAATAATCCACATTTCTTGGGTAAAGAGAGAACATTCATACTGATAGCAATGTAACAACAATATAAGTCATACTGACATGTTGCCTTGAATGTAGAAATATGGCACAAAGTGTTTTGCAGGAATATTGAACAAAATTTAATGCAGTTTCACAGAGCGCAATATTGGGATAAATGACTGACAGTTTTGCCATGGAGGTTGGTATTGAGAGGCACTTTAAAAGGAGGAGAGAGAGACACAGAATGTGGAGAAATTTAGAGACAGAATTTCATAGTTTAGGGCCACTAACAGCTTCACACTCAGTCACAATTGGTGTCAATAAAATCCAGGATGTTCAAAAGACCAGAGTTGTGGGAATTTGGATATTTCAGAGGATTATAGGTCTGGAGAAGGATACATAGACATCATAGAGAAAGGACATGAAAGGATTTGAAAGCCAGGACGAGAATTTCAAAACTGCAGGGCTGTCTGACTGAAGTGAATGTAGTTCAACAAGCGCAGGAATGATGGGTGATAGGGGCTTAGTGTGAGTTAGGGTACAGGCAATAGCATTTTAGACGAGCTTACGTTCCTATTGGTTAGAAAACACAAGACTAGCAAGGAGAGTGCAGAATAGTCAAGTTAAGGTGGTGGGCTGAGCACCTGACCTATTTTACTTGCTGCCTTACTCCAGCAGGGTCATGTAATATCCAGCCCAATGTTTTTGCACCATTAGGCTACGGTTGCTAGGCAATTACCTCAAAAACTAATATACAAATTTTAACAAACTTGCTACACATCAAAGATTAAGTCCAAAGATGAACACATTTATTTTTGATGAAGGTGCATCTCTGCATTCAGGTACTGGATTTTTTTTTTAATGATTTGCTGGGAGACTAAGTGATGCTGCTTGACCTGCTGTGTTCATCCAGCCCAATGCTTGTTAAGTCAATTGCCCTCTTTTTAAAATGTTGTTGATCATTTTAGAATGTTCTGGAATGTCTCAGCTGTCAAAATGTGAACAGAGCTTTCACAGCAGTTTTCAAAGTTATCCCATGCTGATATTTAGCCGTAAACAGATAAATGGTTTCCTTCATTAATGGGATGCTGTCTCAAGGCAAAAAGATGCTTTGTCTACCAACAGATGATTAAAGTGGTGTTTGAGTTTCAGTGCTGGTGTGGCGCAAGGCATGTGGGTCAGATGTGTCAAGGGCTGACAGACCATATCAAACAATACCTCCCGTTGATTGTCCAAACTGAGCAAAATGGCACTGTGAATGACCTACTCATGCTTGGAAAACTGAGCTCATATCCATGGATATTCTGAGGAGTGACAATCACTGCTCTACTTCTGTTTTTTTCGAGTCAGAACTGAGCTTCTAAGTGTTTGGTAGCGATTGCAATCTGGGATCCTTCAGAAATGCAGACCATACCTGAAGTCCAGCTATTCTCTCATAGTGCACAATAGGGAACATTGGGTCACACCCAATTTTCATGGCAGTAGATGAAGTATTCTGTCCCATGACTCTCTGTATTATTGTTCAGTGTGAACACCTGGGATAGTGATCACCTTTCCCTCACTGTCATGTGTTCAACCAAACAATGATCATCTCTCCCTCATGCCTATTATCCATCACACTCTTCCAATAGTGACTAATTCTCCCTCACCTGCACTAATCCTGCCATTGACTAGCCCTCCCTCTCACCCAACACCCCCAGACAATGATCATCCAATCTCATCCCTCACCTCCTGATAGTGATCACCCATTTCTCATCCTCACCCACTGACAGTCATCACCCTTCCTTCACTCCCAATCCTGATGATGATGAACACCTCCTCACATTCACTTCAGGCGGTAATTTGCCTTCCTTCAGCAACCCTGCCCTCAGACCTTATGGAAAATGGTCATCATTCTCTTACCTACAGCAATGAGCATCTACCAAACATGTTCTCCTCGTTCCCTCGTGACACAAAAACGTTTACACCTACTGTAACAGACTGCTTCACCCTCGAAAATCCAGACACTTCAGACCTTTGCTGGAAAGGAACCATGGATTCTGAAAGGTGAGTTAGACAGAAGTGGATGGAGGAGTGGAGGTGAGGGGTCACATGGGTTCTGGCCATGGGGTATTGGCTTGGATTTAGGTCTGGTGAGGTCAGGATGGCAGCTAAAGGGATCAGTTCTGGAGGCATCAGGTCAGTGGTGCATCAGGCCAGTGGGTGGAGGGGTCATGTTGTGTCTAGGACATTGCCTTCCAAAGGGAAATTGTACCTGCAATGGGTCAAGCTGGTGGCAGGGAAGTGAGACGAGGTCTGTTGGATTTAGATTTTTTGTTGGGGCAGGGTTGGCTCTGAGGGGCCAAGGAGTGTAGAATTGGGTTGGGGGTGAAGAAACGTTGCCAAAGTCCCAGGGTTGTGAGCTGTCAGAGGAGTTGTAGTTGTGGGGCTCAGTGGTGAGTCATGTATCAGCTTAACAGGAGTTATATCATGGATTTAATCTTCCTAACATTTCTCACTTAACTGTTAACTTAAATTAGGAGGAACTTTCCAAATTCTACAGTTTGAATGGACTCTTTTGGAAGGTTCCAGATGTAAGAGAATTGTTTATTAGAAAATTCAATCTCTTGAGCAACTATCATGAGTCAGCTGTATTGGTGATTCCTGATGCATAACTCCAGTCTACATTGCTCCAAGGACTTTATAGCAATGAGGATACCTGGACCATTGTGTCCAGCCGTAGATGTTGTTTCATTGCTGAAAAACATTTACTAAGTAATCCTGACTTGGTTAAGGAAACCAAGATAAGATTATCAATCAGATTCACAGTACATTTTGTTTGAATGTGCTGAACGCTACATATATTCACACACAGAACCCTGTTCTATGTAAGTAAAGGAGGCTTGTGAATATATTGTCACTTTTTCATTTTCTCTGTGCAGACTTCCAATCCATTCAGCAGTTCCTATGACAGTGTCCTGACCAATCTTGACATCCTGTTTCATCTCCATTCCGATCAGCATCCAACCAGTCAGTTCCCTCTTCTTGTGCTGTACAAATTAGTCTTTCCTTTTAAAGTTTGTTTTCTTTTTGCCTCCCAGTCCCGAAGCTTCAACTTCATGCTTTTTTTAGACATAATTAACATTTTTTTTTGCTACCAAGCAATTATACATTGTTGGAGTAATTGGCCTGTAGCACCCTCAGTGAAATGAAAGCTCTTAATCAAAAGAATCATTTTTTTCTGTTTTGTATTTACAGAATGTCAACTAGGCAGGAAAAAGCTTTGAGGAAGAACTGTATAATTGTAATAATATTGCATTAACAGAGTTCTGGAATTATATGCACTACTGATTGTGCTCATCATTTGTTACCTTTGCAAGAGAACTTTTGACCTTTTGGAAATTTTGCTGCCTATTTAATTCCAGTTCAAACTTACAGTTAAGACATTTAAACACTTTTAGTATTACATCATTACTCTGTATTTTGTATGTGATTTAGATGATTGCTTCGAGTGAGCAAAATGACCAATTAAACCAAGTATTAGGGGAAAAATTGATCCATTTAGTCATTTAGCATTTTTCAACAAGCTCTTTCTTTACATCAACTATACACATTACCATCCGAACGGAGATTTTATGGAAGTATCTGTATATTCATATATATGCACATGCTAATACATATACAGTATGTGTTTGGATATGTGTGTGCAGGTATAACTTGCCCTTGTGCTGCATCACACAGTTGTAAATATTTTGTGATATTGGTGGGAAATCTAATATGAGCCATGTTAAAATTCTTAAATGAGATGTATGACTATAAGAGATAGCAGGAACTGCAGATGCTAGAGAATCTGAGATAACAAGGTATAGAGCTGGATGAACACAGCAGGCCAAGCGGCATCAGAGGAGCAGGAAGGCTGACGTTTCGGGCCTAGACACTTCTTCAGAAAAGACCCCT
>JAHRHZ010000267.1:26995918-27007857 GCA_024137785.1 Ginglymostoma cirratum | reverse complement strand
TCTGAGGAAGGGTCATCGGACCTGAAACGTTAACTCTGTTTTCTCCTCCACAGATGCTGCCAGACCTGCTGAGCTTTTCCAGCAACTTTGTTTTTGTTCTCGGTTGGGAAACTGGAAATTGATGTGATGGGACATCTAAGAGTATCTTCCTGGAGGCAGCCAATTTAGAAGCTGCCTTTGCAAGTCCAATCCAATTATGGAAGGATGGCAAGTTTCAGCATCAGGATGTCCGACTAGCATCGTCTGTGAATGTAACCACCATGCACCATCAATTGTGGTTGATACTTGGTCATTACCAGGAGTGGCAGACAGCTTCAGTGGGAGTGATCTTCAGGTGGAGCACAACTGCTGCCACTTTAGCAGGGCAAGCCTCGTGGGAAATGTTGGAAATATGAATTGGCTGAACGGCCATGCTTACTGCCTGGGGACAGATCCCCTTACTGCCAGTAAATAAATTTAAATGTCCAATGAGTGACACCTTGGATCTCCTGCTATAAACCCACCTCTGATCAATGTTTGTGCCCTTGATACAATGGTGAGGGCTTGTCTATCCAGGAAAAACCCTTAATCTGCCTCTGAAAAAGGCACAAGAAAATGAGAATACTTTGGGGAGTTAACCTCATGGCTATCTTTCCAAATTTCCTGGTGTCCTCACCTCCAAAACTATCTCCTCAGTGTTGGGAATATTCAGCCCAGGATTTTAGTGTGAAGAAAATATATGACGGCATTTAGAGTATTCATTTAGATCAAAAAGTGTGCAGACAGTTCAGAAGACAGCATCTAGATACATCGGTGGCATTTCAAATGAAAGGAAATTGAGGAATATCTGTTTCTGTACAAGAGCATGAGTTTTCCAGTTTTATTTCAGGAGATGATGATCGAACTTTGGGTCAAATAGATAGAGATTTGCTGAATTGTTCTGAGAACTCAAAGTGTAATTGCAATTGTCATTGCAGATGAGATGTTCAGTTGCCTAAAAATGGATTTATGTAGATTTAGGCTGACTTCAGATGCCTTTAAAAATGATGGTTTGTAACTGGTAGACATGTGGCCCAAATTCTGGCTGATTTTCTTTTTTGGTGGAAAGAAGTGGGTAGGGGCGGTAGGGGGAATCAGACAGATGGAAAACTGAATGCAGCAGGACAGTTTCAATTTAGTGCTGAGTTCAGATCATATTTTTGCTGTTCCAAAGGCCTATGAAAGATTTGTAATCAATTGTGAAAAGTGGATAAAATTTGTTTAAATTGCATGACCTAAATTCTGAACACCACAGAAGTGAAAGAAAAAAGCCTCCAGTGATCAATTAGAGTAAAAAACAGCCCACTGCTGGAGTGCATTGAAGGAAGAGACATTTGATGTAGTTTAGGAAACATACATTCATTATCTGTTCCTGCAGTTTCAATAGACTTAATCATTGTCATTTCTGATGGTCTGTTATTACAACTAAGCCCATTGTAAATGCTGAACGGAGTTTCAAAATCTCAAAAAAAAACAAATTAATAAGATGGTTGAGTTTATATTTTGATTGACAGTTTTAAGTGGCTAGTTTATAAAAAACATATCATTGATGTGGTTACTGATTAGAAGTTTATTTGCTTTTACCACAGAATGACCAAGTGAGGGGATTAATCATTTTTGGATGGCATTTATGAATGAATTTTTCTCCCTGTATCAAATAAGTATTAGTATGAACTTAATTAGATTGTCAAAAACCTATTTTGTTTTCATCTTCACATGCCTGTCCATAATAATACTTGGATAGCGATGGAGACTTGCATGAGGGCATGTGGAGATCATAGAATCCCTATGGTGTGGAAACAGGCCATTCAATCCAACAGGTCCACACCGCCCCTCCGAAGAGTATCCTGCCCAGACCCATTCCCCTACCCCTGCAGTTTTCCATGTCTAACCCACCTAACCTAAACATCCCTGGGCACTATGGGCAATTTAGCATGGCCAATCCACCTACCCTGCACATCTTTGGACTGTGAGAGGAAACCAGAGCACCAGAAGGAAACCCACACAGACACGGGGAGAATGTGCAAACTCCACACAGACAGTTGCTGGAGGGTAGAATTGAACCCGGTGCCCTGGCGCTGTGAGGCAGCAGTGCTAACCACTGAGCCAGACGTGGGGTGGAATTGGTATATAATAGGGCAAGGGCAGATATGGTGCTGAGGACTAATAGTCTCTTAAAAAATGGCCTTAGGTCTGATAAAGTGAAGGCAGTCTTCTAACCAGCACTCCCCCAGCACTTGTCTGCCTCTGTGGCGGCTTCTGAACTGTCTGTAAAGGAATTAGGCCCAGCTTTTTCATGAACCTGTCCTCCTGGAGAGAAAATTGTGCATACGGGAAATGTCTTCATGGTTGAGGCTCAGCTGAGATGGGATATTTCCTGCCTCTAGATCCCTACATCAAACGTAAAAATCACCCCCTATTGTTGAAGTAATATTCAGCTGATACAAGGAGGGGAAGGAAAGCAGGGTAAAATCAAAAGGAAAAGGATGGGGTTAAGAATGGAAAGAGAAAATCAGGTGGAAGTGACTATGATGGAATACCATGGTGATGCAATACACTTTCCCAATCCTTCTGAGTGTACATTGACTGTCTCAGTAGCCCTATTTGGAAATGGCTAATTCTCCCTTATACCCATAGGAAACCTTTAACATATACTTCATTCCATGAGCCGGCCTAAGCTGTGTTGTAAGGGTTGGGGTGTTGACTATCTACTGTAATAGCCTAGCTCATGGGATTACAGAATCCTCTGTAAGTTAACAGAAGCTAGCTTATTTCACACTTGTAAACTGTGCATGATATCACAGTTATGTATCTTATACCATTTAATTCCAGGCAAAGTCTCCTTCGCTTTTGATCTTTGTCATTATCACAGCAGATGGTGTTATTCCTTGAGACGTTAACTCTTTCAGATCTTTACACTACGGACTCAGCAGCAAGCATTTCCTTTCTCCTCTATTATTGGATCAATTGGGAGATCAATCCTCACTTCAGCATTGGGTAAGTACCACTTTTCACCATGATCTTTATTTGATAACCTGACTGGTAGCACAATTTGAGAACTCAAAATATTACCTGTTACTGTGTTTATCAATGGTATTTTCTCAATGATAATAAATGGAATAGTAACCTCAAGAGTTTATTAAACGATAGTTAGAGACTAAGGAACATATTCTCTGAAGTCCATTATTTATTGGCATGTGCATGCTTTATTATGCCATTAAACCAATATCACTTGGGATTGTATTCCTACCTTGTTTAATTTGTAGTTAGATGGATGTTAGATTCAAACATAGCATGCTGAACTAATCATAATTTGCTTTTATCTAGGAATACATTGTTTAAATATCTAAATAACTCAGCTATTTTAAATGTTGGATTCAACTTTGGGAAGATTTTTATTGAAAAACCTATTAACTTAAACATGAAATCATAAAAAAGTGTCTAAGTGTCAGCAACCATCTGGTATTGAAATACCAATGTTATGAATTGGAATTCTTCTCTAAACAGCTGTATGCAGCTTAGGATGCTGGGTAACTAAGCTTGCTTCTGCCAGAACATAAAGTATATTTTCTCTCAAAAGCATGAGCACTCCTTAAATACACCTTTACAGTATATATTGGCTGTAATAAAAGTAGGTCAATTGCATTATTTGAGATTATAAGACATCATAATATTTAAAATAGGGCATTTGTGTAACTTCACACCACTTGGCCTTTTTGCACATGCGAAAAAGTTGATGTAGAACAACGTTTTACAAAAATTTTAAATTCTAAAGAAATTTTTACAGAACACATTTCTATTGTTTAAACAAAAAAGCCAAAAGAATCTGCTAGCTCTTCGCCAATGGTCAAAAGTTGTAAATTAAGTAGCAGATGTTTATTGTCTACATTTGTATAAAACACTTCAGAGTTCTTTTTCTCCCAAGTTTGGGAGTGGTGTGAAACCTGTGGGATAACTCAATACTGCTGGCTTAAATTGTTCTAAACCATTTGTTGCAAAGTGGTGAACTGGCAAACTGGACAAAGCAGCAGACTTCAATAACACAATATAGCTTGATTTTTATCCCAGTGAATTTCTTCATCTAACCTCCTTGACTGTGTTCCAACCATATATTCTTGCCAATGTAGCGTTGTTTTAATTGATCAGCAAGAAAATAATTGAACGTTGAGGTGCAACTATCTTTTCGCTTTCACATTGCTGTAGTTGCAATGGGACTTCAAGCTTTTTATTTGTTTTTCAGTGAAAGTTTATAACAATTCACTGTTAAAGATCCTTTGAAGCTGTATTGAATCAACTCCAAGAATTACTAATACTTGAGTTTATTAATCACAGACCCAAGCCTGTACCTTACAGCAAAAATAATACAAGTCATTAAAATGAACATTTTATTTTAAAGAAAGTCGTGATTCAGGTAACTTTTACATACCGAGTTTCAGTTTTATAACATGTGACATGATAATGATTGCTTTTTTATTCCAGATATCTCCCTTTTACAAAGTTCTGGTTCAGTTGAGTATTGAGATTCATTGGAATCTAGGGGCTTCTAAAAGCTCAAATGCCACGCCCAAGGTCTGGAAAATATTCATCAGGTTTAGTGTGAAAGAAGAAGTCAAAGCAGCCTCCAACTTTGGAGTTAAAAACCTGTTGGCAACATTTTGAAATCATAAATTAATATGTGTGTTGGGACCTGCGGAAGTCTTCAACTTTATCTGAATTGTTCAGGCAATTTGAACTCTCTTGGGAAATTCCCCTGCAGCGTGTGGCCATCCAAAAACTACATTAGCTGTCTTAGGTTTGCGAACTTCAGCCTGTTCTGATACACTAATCTGAATAATTATACAGAAAATTCCTAGTCTAACTCTTGGGTAATGAGATAACTGAGACCCGTAACCATTTACACTAAACTCATGACTCCCTCTACAACTACAAATTACCCAGGCTACCCCATCACCAAACAACTAACCCCCAGCCAAATCTAACTAGACTCTGTCCTGAAAACCTTGCCCTACCTGATTCAACTAGCCCACAATCTACCTAATCACTTTCCTCCCTACCAACTTACCCACTTGCCACCCTACCAACCTACTCACCTGCCACATTACCAACATATCAAGCTACTAATCTATCCACCTGCCATCCTACCAACTTACTCACCTGCCACCGTAAAATGTACTGCCATCCTACTCATTTATCTGCTTATGTATCCACAATGCCCACTTACCTTGCACACCTACACACTCATTTCATTCACTCAGCCACACTCCCACTCACCTCATCATCCATTCACTAACATTCACATTGCATGTTTAAATTTACCTGATGCTGTGCAAGGGGGCTTGGCTTGACATCGCCCTGATGCCTCTTCACTGCTGGAGCTCTTTGTGAGGCTATATGATTCACATTTCCGAAAAAGCTAAAGCCAGAAGACCCATCAGAAATGCAGAGCAGGGTCAAGGTACAGTAATGTACAAGCATAGCAGCAATTTGATAGTTATTGTTGCTTTATAGAAGATCTGACCCTCCGAGCCTTACCATGATAACAAAATATTTTTTTACCAGTGAAGAGATATGATCCACCTCTCTTTGACATCAACTTATGCAGTTGGACTGACACTCATTTCCTCTAGTGAATCAGCACTTAGCTTTCACTCAAAAAAAGTCTTCTGACCTTGAGCTTGAGGGAAGACCGAGGAAACTGAAGAGAAATTATGAACTTTTATCCCAAATAATGATTAAGTTTAAAAAACTAAACTAACTAAAACTGCCTCTTCTCCAGCTGCTAATTTCTCACAAAGTATAGCAGAGAATATTATCTGTTGGATACAAGATAGTGTTGGATGGCACATGGAACAACTGGCATGTATAGAGTTTTTATTTTGTGTGCCCTATTATAATATAAATATTTTTAGATGTTCCTTTATCACAGTAAACATTGGTTTGATTAACAATTTTGACTCATTTAGCAATTGCTTTGACTCGCTGTAACTCAAGATACAAGAGAGAGTTTGTCAGCAGAGAACCAGTTGGTATGGATAAAGTTATTACAAATCTCAAAAAAAGAGTACATTTTCATTCTTAGATTCCCATGCTCTTGAAAAGAAGTTCAATAGTAAGAATGTTACACTATACATTTAATTGCACACTATTGTATTAATTGTTTCTCATGTTTCTCAATTTTCACTGGCAGATTAGAGGCATTAAGATGAATTTTACATTTTCTTTGCTGTCAGTTGGATCAAATTTTTGGCCTGTTTTCCACCTCGGCAGCTAGCAAGATTTCTCGGTTTATCTTAACATTTGTGTCTCATTAACTATTTACCCTGTTCTACGACATCCCTCTTATCCAATTCTAGACCCATTTTACCTCAAGCCAATCCCAAAACAACTTGACACTCAATGTTTGTCCACCAAGAGATCAGCACCCCTGGACCCCCCACACTGTCTTTAAAGGACCAGTGTGTATCTGAAAAAAACATTGGTAACCTGGTGTTATTCCTCACCAGCAATATAATTTCACAGCGTCCACAAAGCTACGCTGCTCACGTACAATTTACCTGTTCTTTGCTGTATTCCATCTAACATCTTCTCTAGGTTACAGTTACTCTGTCCCCAGTGCCCACGATAGACTTGCAGCATGTCATCATCCAGCAGGTGAACATTGCATACAGGCAAACAATTAGGCAATTCCAAATGTGAACATGTATTTACGAACAGCAAACGTGAACGTAAACAAAACAATTAGAAGCTGCTGCCACCCCCACAATGCAAACTAAATGCTGGGATCATGACTAATGACTATTTAACATTTCATGATAGCCTGCTGCAGCCAGCTCTCATCTACTGGAAGCGGCTGTCAGTCAGCTCCTCAGACAGCATCAGAGGAGCAGGAAAGTTGCCATTTCGGGAAAGGATCCTTCACCTGAAACATCGACTTTCCTGTTCCTCTGACGCTGTCTGACCTGCTGTGCCCCCCCAACTCCACATTTTATTGACTCTGACTTCCAGCATCTTCAGCCCTTGCTATCTCCCGTCAGTCAGGGCCTATCAGGTTTGCAAAGCCTAATGCAGCTAAGCTCAGCCATGCACAAAGTGAGCTTCCTCCTCCTCACTGTTCTCAGCCAGCTCCTTGGAAGACCACTCCCATTCTTCCAGTTCTGCAACATTTAACACATAACCTCATTGCCTGCTCCAATTACATGGAGCACAGAATGTGAGAATGATGC
This sequence comes from Ginglymostoma cirratum, assembly GCA_024137785.1. NCBI lineage: Eukaryota > Metazoa > Chordata > Chondrichthyes > Orectolobiformes > Ginglymostomatidae > Ginglymostoma > Ginglymostoma cirratum. The sequence continues at coordinate 27,000,616 of JAHRHZ010000267.1, read as the reverse complement.
AGCTCGGACTGTCTGAACTATCCTGGAGCATCTCCTCAGATTGGTCAAGAAAATACCCTTAGCGCTTTATTTGTCAACTTCTCTATCTATATTGCATTCTCAGCTCTGCGAATATGAACTCATTGTATCTCTGTATCTCTACACTGCTCAGTATCCTGTCATTTATTGTATAAATATGCTTTGTTCTCCTCACACCTCTACAGATTAAATTATATTTGTCACATTACAGCCATCTGAGCGGTCCATTGATATCTTACTGCAGTTTAAAGCTTTCTTCCTCATTATTGACCATGATACAACTTTTGTATCATCAGATAACTTCTGAATTGTGGTCCTACATTTAATTCTAGATCACTCATACATACCATGAACATCAAGGAGCCTAATATGGAGTCCCTGGGGACTTCATTGGAAATTACATTCCAGTCATAAAAAGCATCTGTTCTTTGCTTTCTGCTACTGTGATTATTTTGGATCCAGTTTGCCACGTTCTCTTGGATTTTGGGTTTTTGCTTCGATGACCAGTCTGCGTTGAGGAAGCTTATCAAAAGCCATTTGAACTTCAAATACTAGGAACTCAAGAAGTGATAATCAGTTCCACCACCATGGAAGAACACGTGTTGGAATCCAAATGACTAAGAGAGATGCAGAGCATAATGTAGAATTCATACCAAATGAATAATAGTTGGAACTTTTCCCCTAGTTTTTAAAATGTGATCAAATATGTCCACAATTGATAACTTTTGCTGCTCAGCAGATTTCTACTTTCTGCTGACAAACGTTTTCAGTGGCAAAAGATTTGGAATTCAAGTGAGAATAACAGAATGTGCAAACATCAGCAACTGACACACTTTGATTTTTTGAAAACGTGCTAACAATCTATTTGCTTTCATTTAGGGTCAGTCAGTTCTGAAACAATGATGACCTCTGCCTCAACTGAACATCAAAGCCAATTAATACTGTCTGAAGTACCTGCATTGCTGACTCTTCAATCCCTTGTCACAGCAAGTAACTAAAATGCCTACAATGGTCTTCAATTGTCAGCCTGTACCATTTTTAAAAGCCCACTTTACATCTGAAAGAGCACTGTTAGTTCAGATCTGCCCTTTACAGTTCCACATTTGCCCCTGACGTGGCAAGGAAGGAAAAGAATGTCACACCACAATACGGGCAAAGATTTGAGGTCCTGGTGGATGGAATGGTGTAGAGGTGAAATGTCCTTTTCTCCCTGCACTGGCAGAAAAGACTATGACACCTGGCCATGCCCAATTTGTCTGAGGTTATCATGTAGGTTAAAGCAGTTACAGCTGTCTGAAGGAATGTGCAGCAATGCTGAAGGTGAATAGAGGAAGCACTATAGGAAGAAAGTGCACTCCACCAGCATAACTGCCATCATCTGCTCCCCGATATCTAACACTCACTCTGTCTCTACTACTGTACTCACTTCCCATCAAGACTCATGTCTACCAATCTTACTATTGCCTGCAATATCATCCCTCACCTACTATCGCTCACTTAGCTTCTGACGCCATTAACCCTACGTGTCACTTGTTCAGGATACTTCTGTATCTACACTTATACATATATTATATACAACCTATACCATCAATTTCAGAGCACTTAATACCTGCTTCTCTCTCATTCCAAGCGGAAAACAACCTATAGTGTGGAAACAGGCCATTTGGCTCATCACGTTCACAACGCCCCTCTGAATTACAATAGGGCAGAAAGAGGGAAGGGTGCATTGCCCAATTATCAGGTGCCCACTCCTTATGAGGAGAGGATTCTGACTCTGTCCACTCTCAGCAGTTCACTGGCCATGTGCAGACCCCTGTGTTGGAGGTTGCCCTTGACTTAGTGTGCTAGGATCTACTGAGTGAAGGAAAACGGAAGACCATTGACTTCACTGATGATTGCTGAAAACCATGACAATCTTCTTGCATCCATGTTTGTACTAAATGGCAAGGCAAAACTGTAGTACTGTGAGCTTGGTAATCTGGCTGAGGGACAAGGTACAGAAAGGAAAGGCAAAGCAAGGGTGTGTACATCCAGATAAACTTAAAGTGAGTGCTAAGAGAGCAAGCTATCAATCTGGAGATGCAGCCTTACCCAGCCAATGAGCTGGCTGTGTGTCCCTGAGCGCCCAGCATCGAGATAAGCCTTGCTGGACTTCTCACATGATTCTACCACAAAAATCGAAGTATTGCCCAAGTTATTTAGGACTCTGTAGAATTTAGTTTATCATCCCCAAGTTGTACTGGGCTGTTCAGAAACTAGTGTCGAGGATAAGTGAGTCCAAAAGCTATTTGAAGGGAACAATATCACAGGATTGCTGAAGGTAATGAACAGCTTGATGTAAGCAGTAAAAACAGAAAGAGTTTTTTGAAAAAGTCAATACATTGAACTCATTTCTCCATGAATTCATTTCTCCCTCCACAGATGCTGCCAGATCTCCAGCACTTTCTGGCTTTATTGCGGATCTCCAGCAGTAGACGGTACTTAGGTTTTATTTCAGAATATGAATATGATTGATTGTGTGTCAATAAAATAATGAGGCTGGAAGTACCTACTGGGCTCAGAAACACTGGAGAAAATGGACTTCAGCCCAAGCATGTGACTATCTGGCTTGGAAACAGACTGTAACAAATTGTAAAAGCCAGCAAGAAAATCATGAGGCCTTATGGTATAGTTTGTAGCGAATATGTAAGTGAACAGGAACTAAACTTGTTATTCCCTTGCTTGTGAAATTGAGGAAATTCAAAGAACTTTAATGAACAACAGCATTGTGCGAACATTAGCGCAATCATCTTTGGAGTTGTCGAGTGTTGTAATTAATCATACTGATGCTGAATGAACTGTCTAAATGTATTTATTCATGTCCACTGTGCGACACTAACATGCATAACCATTGGGCACAAAATAAGGTTTGTTGAACTAATATGGCTTCCATAGAAAAATTATAAACAGAATATTTAGAATTGTTCTTGATAACTAAAATGTCTATTTGTTATACCAGTGAGACTTAAAGAAAAAAAACTGTTTCAAAAACATCGATGTTGAACATAAAAATATTGATTCACAATAGCAAGCTGTTTAAGACGTGAGTATGTTTTGGATCCACATGTTTGAATCATATTAGAAATACATTTATCCTAATATTTATTATTTTCAATGAATAAAAGCAAAAGCGATTAAGAAAATGTCAACTTTGAGAAGTTTTATTCCTGTAGCTTTCACTTGAATGTCATTGTTGAGAACAGAAGTTATGGAGAGAAATTTGATTTCTATTACTTGTTTAAGGTGACGATGACATGGAAGGCATTTCACAGTGTAATAATTTTACAGTATTGCTCAGTGATGAAACTGAAAATTAACCTCTTAGCATGTAAGACCTTGAAGTGTGGTAATTTTGCACAACTTCATCCGCGTAAGTAAACAAGCTCCAGCATAATAACGTTCATAACGAGAACTTTCAGGAAACTCAAAGTAACAATTTAACTAGAGTGAGAGCTTGCAATAGATAAAAATATTAAATGAATAGCAAGTTACCTTGAGCTATCTGCATGAATTGCTAGTTTTTGTCTTTTAGTGTCCCTTGGTTCAGAATATTTTGGGACACAAATTCAGTTTGTCACTAAAGTGCTTCACAGCATCTTATATTAAAGTTATGTATTTTAAACACAAAATTTTTTTGTTATTGTCCTGCAAAGCTCACTGTATGGCTTGGTATTCATTCTTGATTGAAGAATTATTGCATGCTCAGCACTGCTAACTTGTCAGGCAAAATGGAGTTCTGCACATTGCATATTTCCAAGAAAGAAAGGTGTTAATGAGAAAGCATCTGAATTACAATTGGAATTGATTCAAACACATTCCTTTGAAATTATTCCAAATGAAATCACATTGAATTGTCACACAGCAACCAGGAGGTCGCCCAGCAAGGGTGACATCCTAATTCTCTATTAATCCATCATTTGGTGAACACAGCATGCTATGCTAGCAAAAGAAGAAACTGGTTGAAGATATTCCAACTTGAACATCAGCAAAATCAGGATGCAGTGCAAATTGCATCTCAACAGCTAGTCGACTAAACCTAACAAGTGGGAGCAGATTGTTTCCCACTCCATATTGATTAGACTATTCAGCATGATTTGCTGAATCCTTGCCAAGCCTACACACTAGGCAACTCACAAATAGCACCCTGTACTTTTCATTGGATCCACCAATTATGACACATTGATAACAGACTATGCAGAGCGAAATGCACTCCTAAAGATTTACAGCGCTGAAGTTTGTGCACTTCAGCACTTTGCTTTGCCTTGACAGTAGAAGAACATTCCATCATATTCCGTCGTGGAAAAATTAGTTTGAATTTCTTTTGTGGTTCCTGGCTCCCTTTATCACTTACATATTCTAAATCAATAGGTTTGTTTTCATTTACACTGGTAATGACACATCTTATTGTCTTGATGAATGCTAATGTCATGCCGATATTGAATGACCCTCATGCTAGTGAATATCACAGAGTTGGTAACAAGCATGGGGCTGGATGGACACAGCAGGTCAAGCAGCATCATAGGAGCAGGAAAACTTGACGTTTCGGGCCTAAACCCTTCATCAGAAATGGGGGAGGGGAAGAGGGTTCTGAAATAAATAAATAAATAGGGAGAGAGGGGGAGGTGGATAGAGGATGGATAG
>JAHRHZ010000267.1:26956837-26985918 GCA_024137785.1 Ginglymostoma cirratum | reverse complement strand
GTCAAGCTTTCCTGCTCCTATGATGCTGCTTGGCCTGCTGTGTTCATCCAGCTCCACACCTTGTTATCTCGGATTCTCCAGCATCTGCAGTACCTATTATCTCCAGTAGTAACCAACCATGAACTTTCAATATAAAAATACTTATTTAAACTCTAACCCCTTTCTAAAACTTCCCCGATACACATTTACAGACAGACACAGACAAACAATAAAACATTGTTTGGTTATGGGTAGAGGGAATAATAAAACCTGAGGCAATAATTCAAGCGCTCCAGTCCATAACGGTGGCTGAGATAATCCTTTTGCTTACTAGAATTTTCTGTCCTTCAGTCTCTCTTCTTCTGGTTCTCTTCTTTGCAAGAAGTGCAAGCAATTAGTACACAATACAAGTTCCTTAATTCCTGGTTTAAGGTCACAGCTTAAGGAACTATTGAGGGAAATTAAATCGGCTTTCTTCAGGCTTTGACATTTTACTAGAATGAAAGATGCACCATCTGTCCCTTGCTACAGTTTGAAGGCTTCTGCCAGATTTGTGCACAACCACAAGCTGTTGCTCTACCCAGGAGCAAATCAGATATTTGTTGTCAGAATGGTGGCCTTATTCCTCTCCTCCAAACCTGGTCACAACACTACAAACCAATCAGCAATCTGTTGTCAGCTGAATCTCATTTTGCACGCATCCTCTGGTGAGTCTACAAACCGTCCCCCCACTGCCTGAACAAAGCAGCAGTATGAACATAACTTATAATGAGCTTCATAACTTAATTTTTAAAAGTTCGGGAATTCCTTCCACAATTGATTGATTTAAGATTGTCCTTTTCCTATCTCAGTTCACAATAAAAAAATACAGAAAAAATGAAAAGCTACATTCTTTACAACAAATATATCAACTGTTCTTTGATATATACTCAAATTCCCTTCCAACGTAAAAAGTGCCTTCTGAATTGTTTACTGCATTTATGTAACACATTTAGATAACACAAAAATATCATTATATGTTCTGCAGCCTGGGAATTCATTTCCCTTAAAAATAAAGAACAAAGAAGAAATCAGCCTTCAAAGTTCGAGGGTCAAGGAGAGCAGCAGAAAATAAAACATAACAGCAATCCAAAATTCTCACAGTGTAGAAGACAGAAGGAAATAAGTTTTCTTTGCAAATTTTGAATATTTCCAAGTTGACTAGGCTTGTGCAGTCAGCTAGCTGATTAAAACCTTCCTTTCAATAGGCTATTTTGACTTAGAATGGCCACTGGGAGTTAGCCCTGTGCTGAACCAAGAGAAAATGTGCCTAATTTAAACAACAAAATAAGGGCTGCATTCAGAAACAGAGCAGAGCTAACAAAACAAGTCCTGAAGCATGTTTCAAGCATAATTATTAGAAAGGGAACACTAAATGCAGTGCTGAATGCACAGAATGATGATACCAAATCACCCAGCATGAATTAGAAGGCTACAAGCTTCCCTTTCAGTATTCACACTTTTTAAGCAAAGGGTGCAGCTATGCTTGATAGACTGAGCAGTTGCAGAATTACGTAGGCAAACTATGAATATACTCATATCAGTTGCTGAATGCAAGATGGCAGCAGAGTAGGACTCTCTGGCCAGAGCTCTGCTCGCTCTGCCTGCTCTGCCCATTCTGCTTCTTCTTTTCTTCTTTCACATCTCTTTTTCTTCCTCCTAGTGTTTCCTTTCTTTTTCTTCTTATCCGTCTTCTTTCTGTCCCTTTCACTGCTGGCCTTTGATGATGGCACCAGTCTCTAGCGACCTCTGGCAATGACTGATGATCCCTTGCCTCCTGCGAGTGATGATCCCGGCCTCCGGCAATGACACCCAACCCAGCGCAGTGGCCTTCTGGCATGGCGTGGCATCCTCTTGGCCTCCCACAGTGACGTCCTCCCATAGGGCCATCTGGCATTAGCGTGGTAACCTTCTGACCTGGTGAAGGGGTCTCCCAGCATGGCATGGCGATCTCCCAGCCTGGCGCAGTGGCATCATCCTGTAGCGGGCCTCCCGACGTGCCTAGGCAACCTTCTGGCCTCCTGCATCAGCGTCGTCTTGTAGCGGATTCCCAGCGAGGCATGTCGCCAGCACAGTATGGAGCCAAGGCCCAGAGTGTACTGGAAGCTAAACGCCAGGGTTGGTGTACTGGACTGAACTCTTTCCTGTAATGCTGAACATTTCACTTCTGTGACTGAACTCTTTCCTGTAATGCTGAACATTTCACTTCTGTTACAAGTCTTGTAACATAAGAAGTCATGCCTAGGTACTTTTGTATCTACAGGGGGTTCTCCTATAACGCGTGTGCCAGCAATAAGACTTGGCGATAGCGCGATTGATGGATACGAGAATGCTATTTCTAAAACACAAACTTGTGCTGGCTATAATTCAATTCAGCATTATTTAAAAATGCAGCTCATTTAAGCAGAAGAATGGACTCCAATGCTACATTGATGGTGTCAGTAAAAAACGAAGCATCGTTTGAAATAATATGAGTGCTGTTAAAACATACATCTTTCTATGTAGTATTTTTGCCTAGATGTTGTTACATATTTAATATGTGAGAATTTTTGAACTTGCTCATGTAAATCATTTACACCAAAAGTTGTCAGTGTTACAACCTGCTTTTTTCCAGCACTATTTTGAATACAATATTACTCAGGTTTACAACATTAATCCTGCTATTACCTTCAATGCCAATGGGCTACATAGGAAAGAAAGGTCAGATGCCCCTGCTTCACTTATCTGAAAATCTATCCAGAAGTCTGTGCCGACGCAACATCAGGTCAGATCAGCATTTCAGTGGAGGAGCGTGTTTTACTAAAAATCACCGATGTGTCAATTTCGGGGGAGTTTCATGGAGAATGGCTGGCTGTGAACTCTATCTCAAACAAATTTGCTCTGCTCACCTCTTTTGGATCATGCTCGCACTATCATGCAGTACTGACATTGCTGGGATTTCCAGTGGCAGAACTCTGTTTAAAGCCCAGCTGTCACTTCATTGCACATACAAGATCAGATTCATAAATGTCTGATAGACCTGTCTGATAAAATGTCATTATAGCTGCAACTACAAGAATGAAGCTACACAGGTGAGGAAGAATTTTGGAAAATACAATTGTTACATCCTTCGTGCTCCTAACCCAATTTTTCCCATAGGCCCCATTATTTATATAGTGTGATTTTCTTCAAAACAATGTTGTGCTGGAATGCAACTATCATGTTATAGCAGAACCCCCTGTAATTCGGCGCTGTAATTGGCAACATTAACTTTTCGCTATATACACTGAGTATAAATGACAATAAAGGCTATTCCATTCTATTCTATGGACAAACTTGAGTCACAGAATCTTAGAGATATACACACAGAAACAGACCGTTCAATCCAACTGGTCCATGCCAACCAGATATTCTTAATAAATCCAGTCTCATTTGCCAACATTTAGCCCATATCCCCCTAAACCCTTCCTATCCACATGCCCATCCAGATGTCTGTTAAATGTTGTAGTTGTACTGGCCTCCACCACTTCCTCTGGCAGCTCATTCCATTCATGCACCGCCCTCTGAGTGAAAATGTTACCCCTTAGGTCCCTTTTATATCTTTCCCCTCTCACCTTAAACCTATGCCGTCTAGTTTTGGATTCCCCCACCCCAGGGAAAAGACCTTGCCTATTTACACTAACCATGCCCCTCATGATTTTATAAACCTCTATAAAGGTCACTCCTCACCCTCTGATGCTCCAGGGAAAACAGCCCCAGCCTATTAAGCCTCTCCCTATAGTTCAGACCCTCCAACCCTGGCAGCATCCTCATAAATCTTTTTTGAACCTTTTCAAGTTTTGCAACATCCTTCCTATAAGAGCGAGACCAAAATTGCACGCAATATTCCAGAAGTGGCTGAACCAATGTCCTGTACAGCTGCCACATGACCTCCGAACTCCTATACTCAATGCACTGACCAATAAAGGCAGCAGACCAAAAGCCTCCTTCACTATCCTATGTATCTGTGACTCCACTTTCAAGGAACTATGAACATGCACTCCAAGGTCTCTTTGTTCAGTAACACTTCCTAAGACCTTACCGTTAAGTGTCTAAATCAATTCCTTTGTCTTTCCAAAATGCAGCACCTCGCATTTATCTAAATTAAACTCCATCTGCCACTCCTTGGCCCATTGGCCCATCTGATCAAAATCTTGTTGTACTGTGAGGTAACCTTCTTCGCTGCTCACTACACTCCTAATTTTAGTGACATCGGCAAACTTTCCAACTGTAGCTCCTATGTTCACATCCAAATCATTTATATAAATGACAAAAAGCAGTGGACCCGGCATCGATCCTTGTGGCACACTGCTGGTCACAGGCCTCCAGTCTGAAAAGCAACCTGTCCATCCTGGGCCTCCTGCAATGCCACAGTGATGCCACCCGAAGGCTGCAGGAACAGCAAATCATATTCAGCCTGGGAACCCTGCAGCTCAATGGCATCAATGTGGATTTCACAAGCTTCAAAATCTCCCCTCCCCCAACTGCATCCCAAAACCAGCCCAGCTCATCTCCACCTCCCTAACCTGTTTTTCCTCCCACCTCAAGCCACACCCCCATCTCCTATCTACCAACATCATCCTGCCCCCTTGACCTGTCCGTCCTCCCTGGACTGACCTGTCTCCTCCCTACCCCCCCTACCTACACTCACCTTTACTGGCTCCATCCCTGCCTCTTCGACTTGTCTGCCTCCTCTCCACCTATCTTCTCCTCTATCCATCCTCTATCCACCTCCCCCTCTCTCCCTATTTATTTCAGAACCCTCTTCCCCTCCCCCATTTCTGATGAAGGGTCTAGTCCCGAAACGTCAAGTTTTCCTGCTCCTATGATGGTGCTTGACCTGCTGTGTTCATCCAGCCCCAAGCTTGTTACCTCCACCACCACCATCTGTCTTCTACCTTCAAGCCAGTTGTGTATCTAAATAGCTAGTTCTCCCTCTACTCTGTGTGATCTAACCTTGCTAAGCAGTCTACCACAAAGAACTTTGTTGAACACCTTACTGGGGTCCATATGAATCACGTCCACCATTCTGCCCTCAATAATCCTCTTTGTTACTTCTTCAAAAAACTCCATCAAGTTAGTGAGACACGAGTTTGAATCCATAAAACCATGATGACTATTGCTAATCAGTCCTGGCCTTTCCAAATAGTCAAATCCTGTCCCTCAGGATTCCCTCCAAAAACTTGCCCACCGCCAATGTCAGGCTCACAGGCCTATTGTTCCCTGGCTTTTCCTTACCACCTTTCTTTAATAGTGGCACAACATTGACCAATCTTCAGTCTTTTGGCACCTCATGTGTGGCTATTGATAATACAAATATATCAGCAAGGGGGCCAGCAATCTCTCCCATCCTTCCCACAGTGTTCTAGAGCACACCTGATCAGGCCCCAGAATGAATACGTGGAACCCTACTGGCAAACTGGATCCATAATTGGCTCATAACTAGGTGGCCAGGGTAATGGTAGAGGGAAATTTTAGTAATTGGAAGCCTGTGACCAGTTGTGTGCCGCAAGAATTGGTGCTAGGACCCTTATTGATGTTATATACATTGACAACTTGGATGTGAATGTACAAGGTTGAATTAGTAAGTTTGCAGATGAAACAAAACTTGGTAGTGGCATTGTTGAGAATGAGGAGGATGGTGTCAAACTATAGTCTGACAAGACTTGGGGACAGCAATGGCAGCTGGGATTTAATCCTGATGAGTGTGAGGTGATGCATTTTGGGAGTTCTGATAATGGAATGATGTATGCAATGAATGGTAGCTCCCTAGGGAGTATTGAGGATCAAAGGAATTTTGTGTACAAGTCCACAGATCCCTGAAGGTGTCAACACAGATAGGCTGCGTGGTGAAAAATGCTTTGGGATGTTTGCCTTCATTATCCTGGGATGTACAATATAGGAGCAAAGAAGTCTTGTTACAATGCTATAAAACATTACTTAGACAACAGATGGAATACTGTGTACAGTTACGTCACCACACTATCAGACAGATGTAATTGCACTGGAGAGGGTGCCCAGGATATTGCCAGTGATGAAAAGTTTCAGTTATGAGGAGAGACTGGATATGCTGGCTTAGTTTTCCTTGGATCAGAGGAGGCTGCATGAGGGTATACAAAATTATGAGAGGCGTTGGCAGACTTGATTGTGAGAATCTTCCCCATGGCAGAAGTGTCTAAGACCAGAGGGCATATGTTTATTGTGAGGAGCAAGTGGTTCAGTGGAGATCTGAGAAAAATGTTTTCACTCAAAATGTGCTAGATATGTGGAACATGATGTCTGAGAGGGTGGTGAAGGCACGTATTCTTGCAATATTTAAGAAGAATCTGGATGAGCACTTAAAATGTCAGGGCATAGGAGGCTATGGACTAAGTGTAGATAAATGGAGTTAGTATATTTTGGTGTTTGATGGTTAGCATAAACCTGGTGGGCTGAAGGGCCTAGGACCGGAAAGGTACTGCAAAGGTTTGAAAAGTGTTAGAAGATCAGCTGCAAGTAAGAGTCAACTTTTGAATTCATTACTTAGAATTGGTGTCTTACAGTAAAGAACTATAGGGACTCTGTAGGTCAATTTGCCAGTAGATGTTGTAAATAAGGCAAACCATGTGATTTTTCAGAGGCTGAGCTTTCAGAGCAGATAATAGAGTTGGTAATTTGTCTCAACACCTTTTGAAGCACACCTTAAAGATCTCTGGGAGAAAAAAGAAAGCCATGGCATTGATTCACTTCTAATAGATGGAAGAAAATACCAAGCTATTGTAGAGAGGCAATGGCAACTCAAAGCATTAGACGCAGCAAAGGTTATTGACACCGTATGCAGGATATAAAAAGCAGACAAGATGCGTGGCAGGTGTTGTCCATCAAACTCATAGCGAAGCTTTCCATGTCCCAATATCCATGTAAGGCATGAAATACAAGAATATATTAAGTCCTCCTTTGCAAGAATTCTGTCTCCCCAAAGATACAGGGAGGGGTGACAAAATGATACAATCATATAGAAGGTAAGATCAGCAGTATGGTAACTGTAGAAAGAAGTGCACAGAAACCAGCATAAATGTAAGTCAATACATAAAGTTCACAGAAAGGCAGGCCTGAACAATGACCCAGAGTGGAAAAAGGTCCAACCAGAAGCTGAGCAGGCTTTCAACATTCTCACTTTGTATGGATAAAATCAACCAACTAGCAGCTGTTTCCATGATCAACTTAATTTGCCCAAAGAACACTGGTAAACATACCTGAAAAACCAAGATTGACACTGGAGCTGGTTCAAACATCCAACCAGTCTGCATTCTGAAGGACCTGTTACTTAGATCATTGGAACTGGATGGTACAACTGACAGCTGTGAAAGTAATTACATACAATTGATCGTTAATCCTTTGCACCATTAAACCAACAGCATAATCCAGCTGAGGCATTTTGGCATGGAAATCATAAATATTTTACCTGGTAGAGAAAAAATAAATAAGCAGTGACAAGGTTATCAGTGAGCGCAGCTCTCACCATTGTGTATCTCTTTGAGATCACTACAGTGGCAGCAGATGAGATCAAGTGTCCTTGCGTTGGTTAGTCCAGGACTTATTGTAACTAGACAGTTTTACACCTTTGGCAGTTTCAAAGATGCTAAGTGAGTAGATGCAATTCCATCAGTTGATCTTCCAAAAGAAAAGCTTAAGGATAAGCTGAGTGACATAGAACACAGTGGCATGCTTCGCTGTGTGGGGGTCATCACACAGATTGGTGTAGTTTAATTAATTGCACAATAAAGAAGGATGGCACTGTTTATTTCTTGAAATTTCCAATTGTCAGCCAAGTGAAGAACACATCAACATCTGTGGCAGATATTGAGTGCCATATTCAGCCTTTTTGGTGCACCTGATGAAATAAATTCTTAGAATGAGTTGCAGTACATAGAAGAGGTTTCAGGGATATTTGCCAAATAGGGCATGAACAATACAACATCCTCACCACGTTATAGCAGATCAGGTGATCTTGGCTGATGAATGGTTTGCACAATGAGAGCACTCATCCTGAAGTGTAGGACAACAAAATAAGATCCTTGTGTCACTTTGTTATACCTCAGACCCCACTATGGATATGGGAATACGACAGGGAATACTATTTTCAATATGTGAGCATGACCAATCCTGCCAAGACACCATATATCCAAATTATTTAAAATGCAGGATGCTCTTCTTGGTAAACAAGGGAAGATGAAGATGGCGCATGCTCAACATGTAAGCTCACAATTATCTCAACTACATAGGAAAAAGGGTCAGAGTCACACACCTCACAATGGGAACACGAGTGCCCAGAGAGGTTTTCAATGTGAGCAGCGCGCTTGGGTCTTATGAAGTGATTAGGAAGGGTTTAGAGGGATATCAGCCAAATGTTGGGAAATCAGACTAGGTCAGATTTTTTCTGAAGAAGGGTCTAGGCCCGAATCGTCAGCTTTCCTGCTCCTATGATGCTGCTTGGCCTGCTGTGTTCATCCAGCTCTCCACCTTGTTATCTTAGGTCAGATTAGGATGCCTGGTTGGCACAGATGAGTTGGCCTGGAAGGTCTGCTTTTGTGCTGTATGACTCTAAGTCATAACATTTAATTGAACAGCATTGATGAGGAACAGGAGCCAGGCAAGGGAAGTATAAAATACACCAATTGTGCACAGCAAATGTGTTAAAAACACATCCAGACAACAATTGTGTGATAGAATTCCAAGACATCAACCAGCACACAGATAATATATCTGCAGACCAAGAACAATCAAGAGCAAAATGTACACTTGCAGATTTTTACACTACATAAGATTTAAAATAGTTGTTAAACTGCTAAAAGGATATGTGGATTTTTAGACTTTACTTGTAAATTTCAGAATCCCTAACTCTGTGTAACTATTTTTGCTACCATGCAATGTTGTTGTGTTTTTACTTGTTGCATTGAAAAGTAGTCTTTGTAGAAATAAAGGTATATTGTCTTCTGCCTTTGGATTGATCTTCATTTCAGAACACAATATGAAAATAAGCCAAGTAACCGGGATATATTATTAAAATATAAATAGAATACTGCAGATGCTGAAAATCTGAAACAAAAACGGATGATGCTAGATAAATTGTATCAGAGATAAAAGGTACTGCAGATGCTGGAGAATCCGAGATAACAAGCATGAGGCTGGATGAACACAGCAGGTCAAGCAGCATCATAGGAGCAGGAAAACTTGACATTTCTGATGAAGGGTTTAGGCCCGAAACGTCAAGTTTTTCTGCTCCTATGATGCTGCTTGACCTGCTGTGTTCATCCAGCCCCATGCTTGTTAACTCCTGATGCTAGATAAATGTAGCAGGTCAGACAGTGCCTGTGGAGAGGAAAACAGAATTAATATTTCAGCCAAAGGACATCTTCTGCAGAATTAGGGAGATTAAAGAAACAGAATACTTTCAAATCATGTTCCAGATATCTTTTCACCAGGCACAGGAGGATTTTTCAGCAGTTGTTAGCTACCTGCTCTGTTTTATCTGTCAGGATTTTACGGCACTCAGATTTTCACTCGGGGAGAGGCGAATTTAAAGTGTAGCATGAATAGAGTGAGTTAGGCTTTTAATGATACGCAAATACATGGAAGTAAGCTGGTGAGATTCTAAATTTGCCATTTAAGCTTGAGAGTAAAATCAGATGGCATTTTTCTTGAAATCGAGATTCTGATCTTTTCGTTCTCACTCTATTTTGTTGCAACGCTCGCTATTGGTCCCACCACATCAGACAGTGCTTGCAGAGTTGGAAATATTATTATAAATCTACCCATCTACTTTTGTCCAAATGAAAAGGAATTGATGATGCCATTCAGAATGCATTTTATTCAGTGAAATGTAATTTGTTTGATTCTTATGTGCAAATGTCTATTAAAACCAGCTTTGTTTTGTTCCAAAGTCGTATTGAACTGAATTGGTTGTAAACTGAGAATAAAACTCAAATTATGGTATGATAAGGAAAGTATTATATAATTTTTTTTTTAAAAAAATTGATTGGATTTATTGAAAATGCCAAGTGCCATTGTTTCAAAGCTAATATTTCTGGAAATAATAAGTGATGCTATTCCTTATAAATTCAAACTGTATTGGAACTTTATCATTGCTTCACTGAGCCATGTGCCACAAAAGGTTTGACAGCTAAGTGCTGTTCCAGTCATCATCAGCTGTGTCTCGATGTGAATGAACCAGCTGATACTTGACTTGCAAACCCGTGCATTTGTGGGAGAGGACACTCAGTGAGGTAGGGGGTAGGATAGGATTTCTTTCCTTTCCTTCACTGCTGCAGCTGTGCCTCATCAATAAAGTGTTTTCACTCAAAGCATGATGCAGCTTAAATAAAAACTGAAAGAACCGCGGACGCTGTAAATCAGGAACGAAAACAGAAGTTGCTGGAGAAGCTCAGCAGGTCTGGCAGCATCTGTGAAAAAACAATCAGAGTTAATGTTTTGGGTTTGGTGACCCTTCAAGGTGACCAGATGTTGCCAGATCTGCTGATCTTTTCCAGCAATTTCTGAGCATGATGCAGCTTAATGGACATGGTGTTGTCACGGCTCTAGGCCTCGTTGAAACCAATGCTTATCATTGCATTTAAACCCGTCTTCATGTTGCTGCCAATTAATATTTAATAATTATGGTGTTGAAGATCTGTGAGAAGCCTGTGATATGTATTTATTCCAGATGGTTGCTCCTGATGCCTCATTAATCCACACCTGGCACATACACAATCAATAGGAAAATAGACTGTCGCATAAATATTTCATAAATCAATTTCAAACACAAGGCTTCTGAAGGACTTTATAAGGCATTAAATAAATGTAAGGTCTTGTAGTTATAAATTTCATAATCAAGTCCTCCACATTCATTAAAAACTGCTAAGAAATAGTCAAGGCAAGTATTAAATAAATTATACTTTCAGAAAACATGAAAACAAACATAGATGCAAGTAGAAAATGCTGTAAGTACTGAGGATGTCAATGCAGGCAGCAACTTGAAGTGTTAACCCTTATTCTCACATCATTCATGCTGTTTGACCTGAAGAACATTTCCAGCATTTTCTGTTCTTCTTTTAGATTTCCAGCATCTGTAGTATTTTGCTTTGGTGTGAAGAAAACATACCTGGCTAAAATAATACCATTCATACAATTAGAAACTGTTGGAAACTTTTTGCATTTGTCCAGTTGGAATGTTCTTGGTTCTTTCAGAACCATGAGTAAATGGCCAAGGGTATATGGAGAACTGAAAAATAACTTTTGTCATCCATCGGAATGGCAGCAAGCACAAGCAACTGGTCACATTTTACACAGACTGCTCTTGCTGTTGATCAATTGAGCATTTTTTAGTTCAAAAAAGAAGGAAACAGTTTGACGTTGGTCGCAGGGATTGCTGAGTGCTAAGGCAGGCCTTGGTGGTTAATTCAGGGAGATGTTGTGGCATAGTAGTAATGCAGCGAGATGAACAACCCAGAGGCCCTCACATTCTGGGTATGAGTGTTCAAATCCCATCATGTTAGATTTTAAATTTAAAACAAAAACTTGAATTACAAGCTAGTCTAATAGTGACCATATAAAAACCTAAAGAACTGGGGATGCTGCAAATCAGGAACAAAAACAAAGTTGCTGGAAAAGCTCAGCAGGTCTGGCAGCATTTGTGAAGGACAAAAACAGAGTTAATGTTTTGGGTCCGGTGACCCTGAAACATTAACTCTGTTTTCTCCTTCACAGTGACCACATAAAAATTGTCATAAAACCCCAACTGGTTCATTCGTGTTCTTCAGGGAAGTAAATTTGCCATCCTTACATAGTCTGGCCTATATGTAACTCTAGACACACAGCAACGTGGTTGACTCTTAACTGCCCTCTGAAATGGGATCAGAAGCCATCCAGGTCTAGGGCAATCAAGGATGGACAGTAAGTGCTGGCCCAGCCAGGGATGTCTACATACCCTGAATGAATCTTAAAAAAGACCTCATCCTCTGGCCTCCGCATAGCATTCCCGTGCCCGATCCAGTCTAACTCAAGCCGCAGCAACTATCCTTTGCCTTTAAATGCTCCATGCCAACTCATCAACTATTTGCCATCTCAGGAACCATTCTGAGATGAAATAAAATAGTTTTTCAAATAATTGTTATAGACTTCGCTAGAAATAATAAATATGCTCATTCGATCCTTGGAACTCTGGTTCTGTCACTTTGACTTACTACAAAGCTTACTTTGGATATTTCTGATCAGTTTCCTAGTAAATTATAAATAAACAGTTGAACAATTGGGGAGCACAATGGTCTAATTAATGGTGTTTGTCACCAAGATTGTTATTGAAATGAAAGTGAGCCCATCATACTTCTGTCAGTGCCCTTACAAAAGTGATAGAATAATGCAGCACAGAAATGGAATATTTGATACCACTATATGAAGCATTTAAGAATGAAAAAACCGGCATTAGAAAAACCCAACTTATTAGCTCACTCCTAATGTCCTTCAACAATTCTATCTTTCAGGTAGCTATCTTGTTCTTTTCAAAAAAAAAATTGTAGACTTTGTTTCAACAAAGTAGGGAATTTCACATTGTGAGTAACAACAATTTTCCAAATTTTATAACTTCCTTTTCATTCTTTTTGCTAATGTTTTACATTTATCACCACTTGCTATTGTCCTGCAGACTAGCAGAAGTAATCTAATATTCTTTAGTTTATCATAGCCCTTCATAATCCTTCTAACAAGTCAGAGACTTTGGTGTCATCATACTGATTCTGATGTGCATTGAAAAACTTCACTCCCTGAACAGTTTCCTACCTGAGTATATCTTGATGATGGTCTAGAACTGACAGTTGCTGAAAGTAAGTGTGCAGGTGCAGCATGCAGTAAGAGCTACAGGTAAGTCATAGATCTCCACACACTCACTCCAAAAAATGCCATCTTTCAATCTCGAACCCAAATTTTCTAATGATGTATTTGCTTTGAGTATGTCAAAAGATAAGAAATAGATTCTTTTAGAAAAAGTCTGAGAGAAAAGTGTACGATCTTGACCTAACCTCTCCCCTTTTGTATCAGAAAAGAACAACCGAAATTATTTAATTCTGGGAATATCCTGACACCGTAATGGTTATCCTAAACACACCAGTTAAAAAATTAAACATATTTATTACCATGGAAGCTCTAAGGTGATCCTAAATTGCTTTCTAATCTTTTATGTTGCTGTTATTATGTTGACAATTATTTACATGTATGATTATTTATGGAATTTCAAAGTGCAAATTTCATCTAGTAATTAAGTGAAGCCAAAATAAATCTCATTACACTAATCAACAATATTTTGGTTCTCAGGATGCGTTCATCCCAATTTTTCATTTATTAATGCCAAAATTATTTCATTTGATATCTTGTGTTTCTTGCTGCTTTCAATATTTTGGTCTGATTATTAATTCAAAAAGCCTGGTCTGATTTTGTTTACCTTACTCCATACATATTTGAAAATAGTTATGAAGGAAGCTCCAATCTCTTTCCAACACATGGTTGACTGCCGGAATCCCTCTCATACCTACCATATTTGGAAAGATTTACAAGTTGATATTTAATCTGTTTTGCTGAATTATGAACACACCTTCCTTGGCCATGAAATTCTGGAATGTGACTTGAACCCAGATTTTCTGACTCAGAGGCAGGTTTACAATCACAATATCACATGACCTCCATGAGGATATCTTATGGTTCTGTCAATTTTAACTGCACCAACTAGATTTAAGATGAACGGAAATATATCCAATTCTCAGAATATGAGTGAGTCAATGAGAGACATAATACATCAAGACAGAGATCTTTACAAGACAAAGCAAAGTTATTCAGCCCATCATTATTGTGCTGGGTCTCTTATGCGGCAAGCCAAAATGAGTCATGCTGTTGCCTCACGTTTGTTTACCTTTGTTTGTTTCAAATATTTGTCAGTCTTTCCTTGCAAGGTTATCTTTTCTTCAATTAATCAATGATGGTTACAAAAATACAAAGCTAAATTGAGACTAACCATGAATGTAATCTGCTTACATTGCAAAGGACAAGTACAAAAATCTGATATGGATATGGATGAAATTAACATACAAATTGGGCTGCAGATTGTACAGACCTTGGCATATATTGAAAGCCAACCTTACTGTCATTGTAAAGTAGTAATAGTAAAGACAAACTGTCCAAAAGGATGGGATTTCTTCGGAAAAAAGGTTTTACAGGAAAGGAATATGAATACTGTCAATCACATTCTGTGATTGATGTGGTATGGGTAAATTGGTGTGCTTCATGCATTGTTTAGCTCAGCATGATAAGAACAATTGTCCTAGAAGTTAAAAGCGCTGCCCCAGATACATTCATGTTAAAAGTGCTTGTGTGCATTTTTTTATAGGCAACATTTATGATATTTTGTTTCTCCTTTTACAACCTGTCTTATTATAGCAAAACCAGAAACAACGCCTTAGAAGGAGAAAAGGTTTTGATGGAATGATCAGGGGCGAACAAAGTAGATAAACTATAGTATCTTTCTAGAAGGTCACTCCAAAATTGATGGAATTCACCTTCTGTCACGCTGGAGCTGGAACAACATTATCTTCAAACCATGAATTTATGCACATTTCAATGAAAATGGAATGAACATTCTACACTTGGATTCTGTAGCACATTTCTGACCATAACCTAATGACATGTTATAACAGTTCTAACCCACTAAGAATGTTAATTGCGTAACATGTGTACTTTTGAGCTGGTGGAAATTTGAACAGAAATTCAGCTGTGTTCACTGTTCAGTTTGATGAAGGATCCTAGATAGTTACTTGCATTTAGTGAGGGAGAAACAAGAATCAGTAATGATCAGAAAATATAAATTAAAACAGAAAATGCTGAAAATGATCAGTAGGTCAGACAGTATATCTACAGAGAATAAAACAGAATTAACTCCTTAAATTTGGCATCCTCACTTCCCCACCGAGGGAGCAGGCTGGTAAAGAAGGGACAAATGGAATCAGGTGGGATGGCAGACTGTTCATCGCCTACTGGCCTCCACTGGAATTTTTTCAATGAAGCGGAAGGTACCAGGCAGCCAGACCTCCCTGGCCCAACTCAGACCTTTAAATGGCCAACTGTTGGTTTTTTAAGGGCTTCCCTCCATTGTTGCTTATATTTTACCAATAGTGGAGAGGGTGATTATGCCATGTGGTGATAATTCCCAGATAAATCATGGTGCTTGTGTGCAGATTTGTGTTAAGGGGGTGTATGGGGTGCCCTCGTCTTGATACCCTGCGACTAACTGAGGACATGCCAAAAGGTCATTGCTGCCCTTGGTTGTTCTTACCACCTGCCCAGTGTCCCAACTGTGTTCCCGCAGCCCTAGCTTAGCCTTAGCCCTGGCACGGCCACCACAACCCAGATGGGTAGCTTGCTTCCAAGCTGCTGCACAAATCATTGCCCAGAATGGAGTGGGTAGCTAGGAAATGGTGTTGGAGTGGGAGCTGTAAACAATTACTTTGTTCTTCCTAATTCTTGAACAAAAAGAAGCTGTATACTTTTAAATGCGTAGAGATGAAGAACTCAAGATAAGGAAAATATCATTTACAATAAATGCCAGGTGAGTGCTGATTGGTTGGCAATTGTAATGGCCTGGATTGGAAAGAAGCATTGGAGAATGGTCTACTTATATGATGACTGACAGTTGAACACCAGGCTCTGCTTATCAAATTCAATCTAACCATCCAACTTACCGCTCCCCCACCACCACCCCTCCCCACGTTAACTGACATTATAAACAACTGTCTCTCTTTAGGAATTGCCCCTTTCTCCTTGAAACCTGCCATCAGCAACATTTTCCTGAAAAGACCAACCCCTAATCAAACTATCATATTGCTGTCTCCCAAGTTCATTCCAATCATTTGCTGAGCAACATGGCTTGGATTGGTATAGGTGTTACATGGATCAGTTAGCTAATGACTGATCGTTAACTGCCATGTTCTACCAATCAGAGTCAACACGCCTAATTTAAAATTTAAACAAAACAGTAAACTGTTAATTATCATCTTACCAGTTAGGTTAATTTACCAACCAATCAGTTCGCTTCTCTCATAGGGTATCAATTTTGTTTTCGCTTTAAAATTGATATTTCTTAGAATTGCTCTGATGAGTACATAATGGAAAACTTCAACAAAATATATATTTTTCAGCAATAATCAATGAAATACTTCATAATTTTCCAGTGGAGAAATGTGTGTAAGGATAACATAGATCTTAAATACTCCACCTAAATTATTTTTCCATAGCTTACCACTCTATGACTGCTTATTCTGTTTATCTGCTTCAATTCTCTACCTAAAACCAGAATGTTGGCAATTCACCAAAGATCCTCAGACAGCACCTTCCAAACCCACGACCACTTCCATCTAGAAGGACAAGGGCATCAGACATATGGGAACACCACCACCTCCAAGTTCCCCTCCAAGTCACTCACCATCCTGACTTGGAAATATATCGCCGTTCCTTCACTGTCACTGGGTCAAAATCCTGGAATTCCCTCCCGAATAGTATTGTGGATTAACCCACAGCAGGAGGAATGCAGCGGTTCAAGAAGGCAGCTCACCACCATCTTCTTAAGGGCAACTAGGGTTGGGCAAGAAATGTTGGCCAGCCAGCGACATCCACATCCCACAAAACGAATAGAAAAAAAATTATTTGCTCAAAACAGCTAAGCAACTTTGTTTTAAAATTAAGGCATAGGTGAGGAAGTAGGTTCAAGTCTACCTCAGTGAGATCAGCATTTTTAAAAAAATATTTTTCCTTAATTAACCTGCTCAGAGATATTACTACACAGCTCTGGAGCAGATAGGACTTGAACCCCGGCCTCCTAGGACCAAGGGTTAGGATACTATCTTTATACCACAAGAGACCTCAAGAATAAACTTGGTATATTTTTCCATCTATAACCACCACCAGTAAATCACCTATGTTTTCAAATACAACGGGATGAAATACAATGCATTAATCTAATCCACATGCCAACCACCTAACTCGCTGAGCTAATCAGTCAACCAATTGTATTTATAAGCAATAATTAATGTAAGAGTATTACATTCAGCTCATTTCTTTTAGACCATGGAAAATTTAGATAGTCATTAACTCTGCCCAACCTGTGTAAAGGGAGATAAATAATTGCATTTACAACTTCCAAGCTAACAAAGCTAGTTAATATGTCACTCAGGTGTGAAAGGCAAGCCAGTAAGAACTCTAAAATAACAATGCCATGAATCTGCAGTTAAGAACTATGAAAAGGCTATCAACATTCATCATTATTAGAGTGCAAATTAGACAGCAGCTCCCAGTGACCTTATAAGTACAATCAAATACAGAAATCAGGATGTGCTGTCTATGTTGCCCTTTTCCTCTAAAATCTACAGAATAAAAGCATCCCAGCACAGTTGGCATAGAAAGTATGAAAGATCATTATATTGTTCTTATATGACAGATCCAAACTAAATATGTCAGAAGACTGTAAGGCGTACCATTCTAACCTAAATACATCAAATCTTAATTACTACCAAACATTTTCTCTGGAACATGAAATTAACTTTATTTTCTTTTAACAGTTAACTTTTTAAAACCTTTTCCTTGTCTCCTTTATCTTTTTCTTTTAATATTACCTTTTTCCTTTGGTACACTTTCTGTACGTGATCTGGCACTGATTTACCTTATCTATATCTTATGTCCTTGTTTAGACCCAGATCAGTGAGTGGTGGACTTTTGCTCACAAAATGGGAACTGCTCAGTAATTGTTCTTAAATCTGGTTAATTGAAGAGTTGCACAGTCACCTGCAAGCACAAAATCAAAAAGGCATTCTGATCACAACAGTTTCACGTTCAAAATCCATTGGAACATAAAAAAAAAATGCAGAGATGCATGTTTATACATGATCAAAAATTTGAGCCCATTATAATCTATTTTATTCATCCTGACCTTTATTTTGAAAGATAACTTGACAATGAGAAGTAATGTTATTTAGATTCTTTAATAATCTGTGCCTGAACTTATCAAACGCATTCTTGAGTTATTACTTTTCCAACTTGTTGTAAAGCAATTATTTAACCAAATATTAGTTACTTTGGCAGTGAATTCCACATAGCTATTTTTACAAAGAGAAATAATGTTTTAATAGGTAGTCTCATTTGAGGTTCACTGACTTTCTTATCTAGTTCTGTAGTCCTGTGCTGACTGATATTCTAGCCTAGGCTCATGAATAAAAACTAAATTCACCGGATTCCTATAAACCAATTTGAAATAAAATAAAAGAGAATCATTGTTCTATTTTCAGACAGTTACTGCAAGCTAATTTTCTCAAATTATAGGCTTGATAAAGTCAGGCAAATATATTTCCCAAGTTGATTCCAAAAGCCCCAGGATTGGCTGTGGCCCATGCCTACTTTGATGTCGTACAAATGTCTCTATAACACCCTGAATGATCCCTGATGCTGGTTAAATTTGATCTACAGGATTGACTGTTACCCTGACCACAAGGTCACTGAGAGGATTAAGCATGTGACTGTCAGTAAGATTCTGAACTGAGACTGGATGAAGTCCTTGACTGAATGTGGTGGCACCCCTAACCAGCTACAGTCTCCCTTCACTCCACTAAGGACTATGATTTTTCAGACCTGGCCATCAGCTTGAAGTCCATGCAGTGTGTATGTAAATAAATATAGATATGCATATTTATATATGAGCCTATTATAATCCTGACCTTTGTTATGAAAGATGACTTGACAGTATGGACTAATGTTATCTAGATTCTTTAATACTGCATATGCTGTTGGCAGAAGCTGCAGGTGTGACATTGATGTAGCTTCATGCCATATAGTGACATGTAAGTTATGTCTGCAGATCCTCGGCTAAAAGGCAACATTACTGATATTGGCTGGCAGCTAGTAAGTTAGGGATGAAGAGTCTATGCACTAAAAAGCAAAGCAAGTTGTAAGAGGCTGGCAGTCCTGAAGCCAGATAAAAGTGAATGTGTGCAAAGAAAAGAAGAAAACTAAGAAGTGCTAAGGCCATAACAACAGGAATGGAAATAGACCATTTGGTCCCTTCAGCCTTCTTTGCCATTCAATAGGATTATGGATGATCATAGGCAGCCTACATAGATACATAAGTTGTATGCGTGGCCCTGCGTGCAAAGCAAGCCGTCCTAAACATGCAAGATGTAAGTGTCCCTGCACTCAAAATGAAGTCCTGAAGTGCTGCAGTGGTGCATGCATTGTTTTGGAAGCATCCTTAATAAGGTGGTGTGCCTGCTGATGTGGTGATGCTGACCTGTATAAAGGAAGAGGGCAGTGTCCATGGAATATGTGAATAAGGATGCTGAATCTGGATGCAGGGTTGGAGAATCACGTGATAAGCTGAAGGTCACCCACAGATATCAAGAAAAGGATGAGCCCTAGCCCCCTGGGTACTGCATCATATACCTTCCTTCAGTCTTCCTTTTACTCCATGAGCTCCAACTTTGCTGACAAATGTATTGTATGGCATTTTACCAAATATCTTTTAGAAGTCCATGTACAGTTCTTCATCTGAATTATCCTCATCTGTTACACTATCCATAAACTCAATCATTTTTGTTCAACACAATATATCTGAAACAACTCCATGCTGGCTTCTCTTAATTGATCAACAAATTTTCAAGTGACTAATAATTTTGTCCTGAATTAGCATTTCTAATAGCTTCCTCAGTCCCAAGGTTAAATTTACTGGCCTGTAAATGTCAGGTTTCTTACACCCTACTTTGATGAAATAAAATGCTTGCAATTTTTCAGCCCACTCTTTAACTAAGGAGCATTGAAAAATTATGAAAAGTCCTTCTGCAAACTCTTCCTTTCCTTAATATGTTTGAAGGTATTTCATCCAGTTAAACTGACTTATAAGCTTTAACTATTGCCAGCTTATTCAGTGCATCCTCTTGATCAATTTTGAGCAGTGAGACAGAAGCAAAGCACTTCACTCAGTACATTAAGACATATTTCTGTTTTGGTGTGTCTCATTTTAGGTCCTAATCAGCCTCACTCCACTTTTTATCATAATTTTACTATTAACAGGCCATTGAATTTGCTTTTATGTTTACTAATGAGTCCTTTGCATGCTTTCCCTCTTATTTGTTTTCTTATTTCTCCTCAGAATAATCCGTCTTGATTCTAGTTCTCAATTGTTTAATCCGTCTGACATCTCCCAGGCACACCTTTATTTTCTGTTTTGTCTTACTCTCAATCTTTACCCACTCATGGACATGTACCTGTACCTGCGGCTTAAATACAATTCTAATACTGTTTTGCCTACCAATTATTAAGACTAATTTATTGGGCCCGATCTGCTCCCACATCGCTGTAGATTGCCCTTCCCAGACAACTTTTTTACGGCTTCTTATCCTTCAAAATAGCAATCATAAACCTTATAGTGGTACATTCCCTAAATGTTCCCGTCTCACACCTGATCTACCCAATCCAGCTCGTTCCCCAGAAAACAGATCCAGCAATACAAGGATAACGAAACATATCAACATTGGAAATTCTTCTAAATATATTCTTGAAACTCTTGTCCATTCTGTAACAATACAGGCTTTTCTAGATAGGCTACAATCAAGGCAGATGAAACTCTCCAAAGGCACATGTGAGGTGTTTGAAATAGCCTCACAGTGGCTGGCATCCTGTCAAGTCACCCTTTATTTACTTATGGAGAGTCTTTGACACTGATCCAGCTCCCTCAGAGCCAACTCTCAGAGTGAAGAGGATGTCATAGAGTCATAGAGATATACAGCACAGAAATAGACCTCTTGGTCCAACTTGTCCACACCAACCAGATATCCTAAATAAATCTAGTCCCATTTGCCAGCATTTGGCCCGTTTCCCTCTAAACTCTTTCCATTTCTTATGCCCATCCAGATGTCTTTTAAGTGTTGTAATTGTACCAGCCTCGACCACTTCCTCTTGCAGCTCATTCCATAAATGCACCAGCCTGTGCCAGAGAATGTTGCCCCTTGGGTCCCTTTTAAATCTTTCCCCTCTCATCTTAAATGTATGCCGTCTTGTTTTGGACTTAGATGTTAATAAAATCATGAGGAGCATGGATGGGGTAAATAGACGTGGATGTCTGACATTCTGGTTTGCATCTGTCAGCCAGGGCTCCCTGATTGGACCAGGTTAACAGCCCCAATCAGAGAACTCATGCTCTATGATGTCTACCTAGCTGACTTCGTTACAATCACTACATCACCCCCGCCTCTAAGTTCGGGGACATAGGTCGGTTCTTTTCTTCTGTAGCTTCTCCTGGGGCATTTTAGCACAGGGTCAGATTCCTCCAACTCCACCTTTAATACAGCTGGTGTGTAACGCACAGTAGCTCAACTCTTATACCCGGAGCATCTTAGAGGGGATTCATTATCTTCATCAGGCAGCAAAGTGTTGAGGTGGCAACACCCACTGTGTCCATCTCAGATTCCAAGGTGTTTTCAATGCTTGATGGAGAAGGAGTACGCAGGGGTTCCAGAACAGCCAGAGAGGCGGTCAAGGAGCCGGGTATGTTTATTCCTGCACTGTTTGTGAGTTTGTAGCCTGCCTATGGTCCATGTGCTTGTTCAGGACTGCTGCACCTACGTGAACTTTATATATCACCTGAACTCACCTCGACAACGCCTCTGACCCAGGCACGGCCATTCCAGTGGTTCCTACACCAAGCTTCGTCCACTGAAATAAACTGTCTCACTTGCTTAGCAGAGTTTTGTGTCTGACATTGGCATTCCTAATGCTGTTTCACCCTTCTACCACTGCCATCATTCATCAAACCATTGGGAGTGTATCTGCCTGCAGGAGGCAGCTCAATGCATTTGCTACTTGACCTCCTGAAGAATGTCCTAGGTAGTTAATTAGGACTTCACACAGGCAGTCATTTTCTCATTGAAAAAAGTTGAGCCAATCTGGGTAAATTATTCCGTCAAGCTTGGGCCCTGAACGGTAACTGAAAGAGCTGCTTCTCGTAAGAGATCAGAATCAAAGTTGTAACCTTAATATGTAAAGACTTCCTGGTATAGGTTCTCAGTCTACCTGAAGTCTTGTGCAAACTTAAGGGTTGGAGTCCAGATGAATTTAGTTAAAGGATGTTTCTGCGATCACTGAAATGGCTGGGCCATTATTGACCTCCTATTGACCCAGGTGACAACTAAACCAGCTGTTAATTTTGATTGGTCCTGATTTGGATGTTACTAAGCAATTTACCCACTCCAAATCATGTGTAGGTGGAGTTTCCAAGGTGTGCATTCTCTTGGATACTGGCTTTGAGTTCTCTTACTTAATTTGGGTCTAGTGGTACTCTTTCCTTGTCTTGAGTTTGCATACTGGTAGCAACTATTATGGCTTGCTGGCCTGGATCATGAAGAAAATTTTAATCATTTGGCAGAGGCTTGGCTTTGTTTTGGATTTTGTTATGGGCTGACCTAGAGTCCCTCTGTTCAGGGTATGTTCTGAATGAGGCTATGCAATTACCTTCAGTTAAGTGGTGTTTCCCAAGCTCAGTTGGACTAGTGAGGGTGTCCACTTCCATAGGAATACCCTGCAACTCATATCCTCCACCTGCTGCATTTTCCAATGATAAAATCATTTGTAATGCTTGTTGGGCTTCAGCTAATCGGAGTTTTTGTGTGGTTATATCATTAATCCCATACTCGTTGCCGCTGAAATAACCCCACAGAGGCCACTATCCTATCACCCAACTTACCTGTTATTTACACATGGCAAGTCCTTAACACTGATCTAACTCCCTCAGAGCGAACAGAACCTCTGACACTCCTGTTTATATTGGTCAGTCCCAATCAGTGGATTCATATTTTATGAGGTATACGTGGCTGACCTCATTACAATCACTACAGTGGCAAGTACTTTTGATAGTTGGAAAGTCCTTCTCGTCTGAGGCTGTTTGGAAGAGTCTGTCCATCTTAGAGTCATAGGCCATAGCACTGTACAGCAAGGAAATAGACCCTTCAGTCCAACTTGTCTGTGCTGACTAGATTTCTGAAATTAAACTAGTTCCATTTGCCAGCATTTGGCCCTCTAAACGTTTTCTATTCATATGCCCATCCAGATGCCTGTTAAATGTTGTAATTGTACCAGCCTCCACCACTTCCTCAGGCAGCTCATTCCATACAAGCACCACCCACTGCATGAAACTGTTGCACCTTAAGTCTCTTTTATACCTTTCACCTCTCACCTTAAACCTATGACCTCTGGTTTTGGACTCACCTACCATGGGGAAAATACCTTGTCTATTCACCCTATCCATGCCCCTCATGATTTTATAAGCCTCTATAAAGTTACCCTCAGTCTCCAATGATCCAGGGAAAATAGCCCCTGCCTAATCAGAGATAGGAGGAACCTCTGATGCTGGAGTCTGAGATAACAAGTTGTGGAGCTGGAGGAACACAGCAGGCCAAGCAGCATCAGAGGAGCAGGAAAGCTGACATTTCGGGTCTGGTCCCTTCTTCAGAAGTGGGGGAGGGGAAGGGGCCTCTGAAATAAATATAGAGAGGGAGGGGTGGTGATAGAAGGTGGATAGTAGAGCGGGTAGGTGGGAGAGAAGATGGATGGGCCAAGGAGGCGGGGATGAGAGGGGGGTGCTGGTCTTGGGATGAGGTCAGGGTTGGGGAGATTTTGAAGCTAGTAAAGTCCACATTGAGACCATTGGGTTGTAGGCTTCCAAGGTGGAATATCCAAGGGGTTATCTCATATGGGAGATAACTGTGTCTGCGACGGATGGATCAAGAGTTTCTCCCATTATGAAGGAAATAGATAAACTAAATGTAATAAATATCAGTAGAATTAATGGATGTCTGGGCCAATTACCTGCCTGCTTTCTGGTTTTCATGTGACATTTGGTGCTGCACAACTTGCGTTGTGGGAAGGATAAAAAGAAGAATTACCCTTTTGTTCTATCAAATATTTGAGATGTTTTTACTTACAAAACTTAACATATTCTTGATTGCCCTCAACACAGCTCCTCCCATTTCCACTTCAGCGTAAGGTATTAAATGCCCAAATAAAGAGGCTGAATAGTCTATTTTAAAATAGCCAACCAGCCTGACGAGATTGAGACAGTGAAGTAACATCTTTCATAATGGACCTTTCAAAACTGCCAATTCAGAATAAAGAAACATCACACAATTATTTGTCTGTGTAGATATCCGTTGAAGCAAGATCAGACTTAATGTTTGAGGAAGCAGGATTTTCAAGGAAAAGGTAATTGATCTATCAATCCTATGTCTGCCAAAAAAACACAATTTGTCATATCATAAACCAACCGATTTATTTAATATCCTGAGGGAGGTCATTATTAAGAAATAAAAACAATTTTCTTCTCTGTGGCTAACATTTTCAAAAAACTATCAGATTTTTCAAAAGTGATTTCCTTTTCATAAATCCATGTTGACTTTATGTTGACAATTGTTTTCTAATTGTCTTAACAGAAGCAGTTAAGACAGCGCAGGAGAGACCTAAGAAGGCACAGGAGAAACAGAACTAGATACTATGCCGTCTGGAAATGATATAATAAAAAAAGAGAGCAAAACGGCGCAATGGAAAGTTGACCCAGTCAGATTGCGTACGTTATTAACCTCACAATGGGACCCCAGTCATTGGGATAAAGACATTTGGTATTCACCTGATTCAGAGTCTGAATGGACAGACGGGGAACGGGATGGTCCACTTCTGGAGCCACCCTCGGGACAGGGACTCACGCTATGATCAGTAATAACAAATAAGGCAAAACAGGTAGGAGGACAAAACCCACAAAATTCGAGAATAGTGAGAGATTACTCAATATCCAAATTGCAGGATTTGGGATCATGTTTTGAGCAGAAGTCGGATGGAACCCTTGGCCTCTTGGCTGACACAGTCATGGGACTAGGATGTCACTCATATTATGCTGAGTGCCACAGAGTGAGGGAATCTGGGAGCACTATTCACATGTGGATCAACACTTAGTGTCTTTAGAAACAGAGGCAAACTTGATCATTGTGGAATGCACTGACACTAGCAGTAGGAAACAAATACCCTTTCCTGATAGATTGGGAAGGTGAAGTTGAAAATTGGGAGACCATACCAGCAGGTGTAAAAAGTTTGAGGGATTTGCCTACACAAGCTGGTATGTATTCTCCACAGTTTCAGGGTTCAGACCAGGAAGCTTTCACAGCCAGAATGATAAAATAATAATATATAAGGAAGTTAAAGCTGTTCGAAATCAGAATTCATCCATTAAACATGCGTCAAATCAAACAAACTCGCTGAACAAAGTTAAATGCCAATCACAATCTTCCCAATTACTCATAAAAGATGCCTTTTCTACTGACAAGCAATGTCCCACTGCAAATTGGCAGATTCCACAAAGTAAAAGACATTCACTTTTCACAAAAGATGTCGTGGCTCCCGGTGCTCCATGTGATCAGTTAATTAATATATCTGTGGCCTTTGCAATCAATCCAATTTCAATTTTATTTTCAGATTCTGTTAAAAGTCATGTAACTGCTATTAAACAGGGTGATTGCATCTCACATAATTTACATGCCTCAGATGTGCCTAAAATATCTGTTGTATATTCCCAGTTACTGAAACATCATTTGTGACACAGTCAGAACCTTCACCTTCCTTTTACATAGATTGCTTCAATATCATACCCAATATCAACATGTTTGGGCCTGTCAAGAAATTCAAACTCATTGTTCAGAAGCCTATACAGAAAGATGAGTGCTTGCACAGTTCTCTAATGGAAGCTATCCAATCAGGACAAAACAAAGAATGGCTGAGAAAGATTTCTGATACAGTGATTAATGGTAACCTTAAAAAAGATTCATTTATTGCACCAGAGAATGAACACTCTACACTTTTGGCACCAATTAGAGCACGCAGTGGAATTACAGTGTCAAAGGAGCTACGGGATAGAAGGGAATATTCTCAAACAAGACAACCAGCAATTGCATCTTGTGCTCCTCCTCCAGATTTTCTAAAAACTGAGAAATTGACCACTAAATCTGTTGTGAATGTAGAAGAGGCACGATCTGCGTTACTGGAAGTGATTTAATCTGGCACCAGTGCAGCTCTCCTAAGAAAGGTCTCCATTCTGAGAAACACAGTTCAAATCAATTGAAGGCCATGTTCTGCCCTAAAATCAAGCTGCTCAAGCCCATACATTTCTTAATGAGCAATGTTGGAAATAATCACACACTGGCCTTAAGATGTCATTCAGAATACTTTCAAGAATGCAGAAGAAGTGTTAACTCTATGTGGTCCATTGGGTAAACTGTGGGAGTCGTTGGGCTTGATTTTCTGAAGAAAGGTCTAGGCCCGAAACGTTAGCCTTCCTGCTCCTCTGATGCTGCTTGGCCTGATGTGTTCATCCAGCTCTACACCTTGTTACCTCTTAACTCTATGTGGTCTGGTTTGAATGCACATTAATTTGCTGGTTGCTAAATGTCATTTTGTACAATTTGTGCCTTTTTGTTCCCTAGATACAATTGCTGGTTATCTTGTTTGAGAGCTCGAGATCTAGGGATACTTTAAATGTTTAGTTTGCATTTTGGGAATGTCTGGTGATTTGAAAGTTTGTTGTGTGCCTATATCTGCGTGGAGCATGTATGGTTAATGTAATGTCCTTTTAAAGATACTATCAGTGGTTGTGTAAAGCAAAATCCTTAAAATGGTGATTCAAGAATGTGGCTTGTGAAGCTTGGTAAAAAATTATCTTTTAGAATTGGCTCTGTGTTGTGCTTGGACTTGGGTAAATTTTAATCCATGTTAGGAATTTCATTTTCTGGCCAGAGTGAACTTCCAAATACAGTTTTAACATGAGTGAATCTTTAATTCCAGATGATAGGATTGACTCATTATTAATATCCAAGTGATAAGGACATTAGAACATTGAAAATGCAACTCTCTGCATGCGAGGAGTTTAGGAAAGGCAACCTTAACAAAGGGGTGGGCTTTTCTTTCCTTCCAGGAGGAGAAGAAATGGATGATGTAATTACATGCAAGAGTTTACATCCCACTGCCTTTTTGAATCTGTAGTAGATTAAGACTAATTAACCCATTCTGCTTGATGTGGAATGGATGGCGTTTGTTTGTATTCTTTTAGAAATTGGTGACACTGAAGGCCCAACACATTTGCAGAATTTCAACATCACAACATAGTGATGGATAAGGCACCCTCAACCCATCAAGCCATTCATCAATAACACATTTCAATGTTGGGGAAGTGCTGTAGAAATATTAATTGTGGTGAGTGTCAGGAATCTCAAAACCACTGAGCCTGGGTACACTTAAGCACATCATGACAAAGATTATATTACAACTCACATGCCCTGGTATTCTAAATCATTTAAATGGAATAGTTACCTGAAAATTTAAAAGGGATTCTGGGAAACGATAAAGTGCATGCACATAGTTTCAATGGTTCAAATGCATAAAAATGGTTAGTGACTTTAAGGGAGTAACAGAATATTGAATGTGGACAAATGTACAAAGAGATATATCAAATATCTAGAATAAGTCATCACCTAAGCTCTGAAAGCTTGTGTTTTCAAGTAAACCTGTTGGATTATAACCTGGTGTTGTGTGATTTCTGACCTTATCAATTTCTTTGTCCTTCTTTGAACACAAAAATTCTCCCAAACTTCAAGCTTACAACATTTTTTGGCAACTTGATAAACTGCAGCCTTTAATCGAATCCTATCTTTAACTGCTCTTGCCAGTTATCAGTCTGTTCTTTTTTTCTGTTGGATATTTCTGCCTTAAGTGTATTTTTAAAGCAAACATTAATTATTTAAATTCTAGCCACTACCAAAGTATCACCAATTTGGTTCCAATCCATCACAGCTAACTTCCTCCTCATCCCTTCATAATTGTACTTATCTAGATTTAAGACTCTCGTTTCAGATTACCCGACATTTTTTAAACCTGATGGAATATTATATCATACAATTATCATTTTTCCCTAAATGTTCTTTTACAACAAGATTAGTGATTAGTTCATTCTCATTCCAAAATTCTAAACCTCCGCTTTAATGTGTCTTAAATATAACGTTCAGGAAAATTATTGATCACATTTCAAAGCGTTCTTCCTCCAATGGTCGTTAGATTTTCCCGGTCTAATTGTAAAGTGAAGTCAAGCATGATTACTACATTCCCCTTTTTATATGCACCTCTAATTTCTTGATTTTTAAAAAAAATTTCTACATTACCACTATAGTTTAGAGGCCTTTAAATATTTCCTACCAATGTTTGCTGCCCCTTTATTCTGACTATTAAAGTAATTACTACTCTTGCTCCATTTTAGTGGTTGATTGCTCCACATGAGCGTCCATCCACATTATTTGACCTAACACTATTATCAGATCCTTCTAGTCCTTTATAATTCATGCATTTACCCAACATCTCCTTAAGTATTTCTGTATTCATCTCTTTTAAGCCATTTTAATTGATTTGGGTAAAACAGCTTCTGAATTTCTCGTGTTACCGACTGATTAATGTTCATGGTAATAGTTTAAAAATAAGGGAGTGCTCAGTTAGGAGCTTTTTCTCTGTGTTTTTGGAATTTGGAATTCATTTCTACAAAAGGCAAGAGATGCAGACTCTTTAAATATTTACTCGGGACAGTGGTCGGGTTCTGACAAGGGAATTGAAATTGAAATCACATCAGCCATGACCTTGTTGAATGGTGGGATGGCTTGATGGACCAAGGGCCCTACTCATGTTTCTTGTTCATATGTTCCTCTGTTCCATTTCTATGCATTGTTAAAATTGTTGATATTTACATCAATAACATTTATATTCCATCCTGTGACATTTCTACCATTTTTCCAGTTATTAGTTATAATTCTAGTTAAATGTTTGTTGTCTTCTATTTTGCATTGATGCCATGGAACTAACCAGATGTAAAGGAAGTTGTATCAGAGATAAAAGGTACTGCAGATGCTGGAGAATCC
>JAHRHZ010000267.1:26900927-26940887 GCA_024137785.1 Ginglymostoma cirratum | reverse complement strand
CTAGGCCCGAAATGTCAAACTTTCCTGCTCCTATGATGCTGCTTGGCCTGCTGTGTTCATCCAGCCCCACACCTTGTTATCTCGGATTCTCCAGCATCTGCAGTACCTTTTATCTCTATCCATGTTTCTTGTTGCTATTTTGTGATCTTTGCAGCGAGGGATGCATTTCTACAGGAAATATAAAGCCCCAAAATTTAAATAAAAACAATATACTTGAAATGCCAGATCTCTGAAATAAAAACAAAGAACTGCAGAAACTCAGCATATCCGTCAGCATCTGTGAAGAAAGAAACAGATTCTCAAATTTACTTTTATGTTTGGATGGGAAGAGAATAAGGTTGATCACTAGACAAACTTAGACATGTTAAACCAGGAATACCCAATTTACAGGCAGTTCAAATTGATTGGATATTGAATTCAGCCACTAGTTCTCCATTATGAAGCCATCGCTTTGAATTATCTTTCATTTTGCAATGTTCAATCGTCCATAACATCACAAATTGAAATTTTTATTTTTAAAGAATTCACCCTTACACAGTAGGTCTCTGGGACCTTAAAGTTATACATCACCTGGTGTGATAATCTGGAACCTATTTTACAATACTAATTTGTTTAAAATAAATCAGCCCATGCCTATCACAAAAGTAGGTGAAGAATTTGCTCAACTTTTGTCTGCTAGAATTTCACTAAATGAATGTAGATGTTGGTTACCATTTGTCAATGTGTTGGTCAGCAAGTGGTATGTTAATAAGGCTCAGCTGGTAAAGACGCTGTTAATTTGGCTCATCATTCACACTGCCACATTCTCATATCAGACATAAAATTGCAAATGCATGCAAGGGTCTGCTTTCTCTGTCACAATGAGAAGCAAGCAGCTGCCAAAAAGAACTGAGCAGATTACCAGCTTTTGTTGGATGCGTTTTGTAGAGTTATCTGTATTATTAGGAGTATGAATGTGTGAAGTCTTCAGCAATGGCTGTGATTGAAATGCATCAGGTAATCTTGGTGGACTGGTGTACTGAGTAAGACTGACAGACCTCCTCATTAAGTTGCAGTTGAGGTGAGTACAGTAGTCCATTTGACAACATGCCTCAGGGCATCATCAAGCATTCTGCGCGAGCCAATAAATTGAACACTAAATTCAAAGCTTCAGAAATGGACCAACAACATATTATAATTCGTTTGCAAATTCTTTTTGGAAGTTTTGCAAAGATCTTTCCATTGTTATACCTTGGTTTACGAAGGTGACAGAGAGACATGAACCAACTGCTACCCTTGATAACAAGCATGGGGCTGGATGAACACAGCAGGTCAAGCAGCATCATAGGAGCAGGAAAACTTGACGTTTCGGGCCTAGACCCTTAAGGGTCTCCAGCATCTGCAGTACCTTTTATCTCTCATCAACTGCTACCCTTTCCTGAATCTGGAGGTAGGCAACACAAATCAATATAAATTTAATTTGCAGTCTGCATCTTGATTGAAAGCCAAACAAACTATCCTAATGCATTTTAAGATAGTTTGTTTATCTTTTAAAATTGCAACTGTCACAAGTCAAATAAGCCAGAAAGCATAAACACTATCAGTACATCAAAGGACTTCAGTGAACAAAACAATTACTTTTTGTTTTGAATTTTAGCAAACAATAAGAGATAAAAGTAACACAGGAGAGGAACCGACTGTATTTTACCCTCATTAATGTATACCTGGATAACTTAACACAGTTATGCATGGAAATAAGTTGTGTGTTATTGAGTGCCTGTTATCAAATGGGAAAATACAAGGTCAGGGGTTTAGTAACCTTATAACTGTGCTAAAATATGAACTACAATTAGCAGCCACATAGCGACAATCTGACGTTTGAAGGTTCTTTGACAGAATACCAAGTGCAATGAATTCCAATTCTTAATCATACCATGCAAGGAAAGTAACGATATTTGGTCCGATATTTTCCCGCAGACAGGTAGATGTACTTGACTGATGGATCACTGGAGGTCATTTTTCATTTATCAGAAAATTCAACAAATCTTCTGACAGAAATTTGAAAACAGATTATTTGGGATCTGCTGGTGCAGGTGTTTGGGCCTCAGAGACAATTCTGCATTTTATTGCAGTTTCACTAACAGCATTTTATCCCTTTGACAGTCCAATGAAAACTATTTATATTGCAATATTTAGGAGAAATGGTGGCATAATGGCTACATGACCAGACCAGTAATCCAGAAGCCCAAGTGAATTCTCTGGAGTCATGAGTTCAATGACATTATACCCCTGTTCAAAAACAAAGGTTGTAAAAATAAGCCCAGCAATTACAGACAAGTCAGTCTAACTTCAGTCATGAGGTAGCTTACCTCTTTGATTAGAAGTATAAGAAACTACGGCCCCTTTTGAGACAAAGTACTCAGAACCTCCAGCAGTTTGATTCTCCTTGTCAATCCTCAGCAAAAGATTTTCATGACTGACCTGCGCTATCTCTCCCTTCTTAATGTTTTATATTTTGATTCACATAATATTGATAGAATTGTAACAGAATTTTTAAGCATAAGTGGGTAGAATATGCACTGCATATTAATTAAGCCACACTATGTACAACACACAAAGGGACTATTTTTCTGCTTTTTCACTGACAGGCCACGTGACAAGATTTCACGCTGCACTTGAAACAATACAACACTTTTTAAAATGTATCTTTTACACCTTTTCCATTTCCGGTCATGGTTCATGCTTCCACTGTGCTGGTGTGATGCAGGAAGCTTTCTAAAATGTGACCTCACAGAAAATTACAGCATTTCTTAAAAGCTCTCTTTCAGAGTGATGCTGGTAACTTCCAAACAAGCATTTGTGCAGCTCCTGATACATCTTATTCTCACTTCATTGAAAATAGCTGGAATTGGCACTGGATGTGAGACTCCCATCTCCACTAATCTGTGAACATATTTTTCCATTTCCTGGCTCCTTTTAGTCTGGAAACAGGACCATAAAATCCTGATGTGATTTAAAATAAAATGTCTAATGATTTCAGTGGAAAGTAAAATTCAACACAAGACAACAAGTTACACCTGTGAAATGGCAAAAGTGTGATCAAAATCTGCAATATCTTATTATCGTTTGGGAAGTTGGATTTTAAGGTAGAGGTAAGTTAGATGTGTGGTCTCAGTTCTGTGAAGTTAATCTTTTTTTAATAGGTTAGCAAGTAATTTGGAATAGTGAACTGAACACTTCAAAACTGGAAAGAGTCAGTTAAATAAGAAATTAAAGAACTAAGATTGGTGTGAACTCCACTGGGATTGAGTGTCTGTAAAATATATTGCTACAAATATGTTAAAACAATGTTTCACTGTTTATATTAAGATCTTTCAAAACAATCAAATATTAATATCTAATGCTTTTCTTTTTAATTTCCGTAATAAACTTATGTTCCTTTGTTAAAGAATATTGACAACTTTGTGAATATATGTTCAGTGACTAACCACAAGCATAACCAGCTGCAAAAGTTAAACCTACGATCTATCAAGACAGACTAAGCCACGATTTCATTTCTGATGTGTCCAGCTTGACCAACAGTTGGTACTATGATAGGGAAACACTTTTTATGGATAATATTTTACCAAAACACCTAGAGTGATTCAAATTTCCTATTTTTGGTATGGTAGAGTTTGACTATGTAAACATTTTGTTAATGCCCAGTTTTGGGTATTAATTTTTAGTGACTGGTGACTGTTTTCAGTATTTCAATCTTTGCTGCAATAACATGCACAAAACTCCAGCTTTTGATAATACAGTCTATGGTAAAAATATTTTCCCTTTAATTCAGATTTGCTTTGATGATAATATTCCCCATTTTTCGACTGCAAATTAGTTTATTTTTAGAAATATTGCTTGAACGAGTGGGTGAGATGTTGGGAATATTATTTACATTTTTATGTAGCTAAAACCAGTAATCAGACCTTTAAATACTGCTAGATAGTTCCTCCAAGTACAGTAAAAATGGTTTTTGATGAGGCAGATGTTCAAAAGAGAATTAGTCATTAAAAAATACTGAACAGTTAAGCATGTACTTTAAAACAAACTCAAATTATTTTGTCATTCCAATTAGACATTCAGCACATATTTATTCAGTGGTCAATGAATATTCCTGTGTCACAGTTTGATGATCCACTCAAAATTGCAATAAAATCCTAAAATAATCATATTTCATGTTAACTAATACCAAACAAAACTCCATCAACCCTATCATTCAGGAAATGAACAGCAGTTTGATCTGCTCTGCTTTCTTTAAATCCAAAATTACTAATATAAATTTATGTTGCCCATTGTGAGCAGATGAAATAACATATTCTAATTACTTTGATGGCTGGTATACACAATCACATATTCAATGTCTTTGATTACAGGAGAGAAGAATCACTAGGCTTGCCGAGTATTGATGTTGAAGCCAAAATGTAGAGACATTGTGGAAGCCCCCTCTGTCTTTCTGTTCGATAAGCTGCTCACACGTGTGGTATTGGCTAGCACATGACAAATCATCACTTAAGTGGGTATTTGAGTGTGGCCCTGTCCTTCTTACACTTTCCTCCAACATGGGCGTATGCTGCAGCAATTTGACAGGAAATCAGATTAAAAGAAATGCACCTTTCCTCAATTAATAAGACATGAAAACCGACGAGATAACAAGGTGTAGAGCTGGATGAACACAGCAGGCTAAGCAGCATCAGAGGAGCAGGAAGGCTGATGTTTTGGGCCTAGACCCCTCTTCAGAAAAAGGGTCTGAAGAAGGGTCTAGGCTCGAAACGTCAGCCTTCCTGCTCCTCTGATGCTGCTTAGCCTGCTGTGTTCATCCAGCTCTACACCTTGTTATCTCAGATTCTCCAGCATCTGCAGTTCCTACTATCTCTCATGTAAACCTATGGTTTGATTTTAACTTTGGGCTAGTTTTGGCTGGCTATGAGGTAGTTTTATTTCAAAACTCATCTGCTGCTCTAGAAATCAGCCTCAATATGTTAACTTTCTGAATTTTGTTTATATCATGCCAAACAATTTTCTGAAAATGACCTATTGTTTTATAAATAAAGCATTTTTTTAATAGCTCGGTTGTAGGTTTGTTCCTCTGAGGTTTTATTGCTCCATAATATTTACAATGTCTATTTGTTTGTGTCTGATCTCTGATTTACTCAATGTGCTGGTTCATGTGTGCTTTTAAGGGCTTTTATAATCTAGTGAACTGAGTAGATTCCGCTGATCTCCTGTGATTAAATTTTAGTTTCTCCTCTTAAAATGCATCTGTGTTGCTTTCAGACGTCAACTTCACTCCCCATTTGAATGGCATTCTCTTGAGTCGAATTACCTTTTGATTGTAATAATTCTGACATAGATTCACGAACATTTCCAACATTTCTGTCACTGACTAACTCACATTTTGAAATCAACATGGCCACATTTGTCCACTAAACTGTAGAGACTATGACTGGAATTATATATTGGTTGCCCAGGATACTGAGCTCTCTTGTTAAATTTTCCTCTTTCATGTGTTTTATCTGTCCTGAGGTTAAAGTAATTGCCAAAGGCTTTCAATACTTCTTTAAAAATATCTGTTGCTTCTTTTAAAGCTGGGTGAGCTATCGCATCAACAGCTTCACAACCAGTTATGCATAGAAGTCTTTAACACATTCACTTTCTAATTTAGTTTCAAATTTAGAAGCTATTCTGTATCTTAAGAATTGTTTTTGCAACATGTCCAACAATGTAATTTATTTGGCCCATCTCCAAAATTAACATCTTCCTGGTAATATTAGAATAGAATAGGAATAGAAGAGAAATTTATTGTCTTGTGTACTTTTACATGAAAAATACAATGAAAACTTTTATAAGTACACCACAGTACCTAAAAGTCATACATGATAACAAAAAAGGTAAAATTGAGACAAAATTTATCACAGTTCAGTTAATGGCTTCTGACCGCAGAGAAAGCCAATTTAGAAACAACAGAATACCCTGAAGATGCAGTCTGGACAAGATTGCTATTTTGGGGTGAGGCCATCATTCTTGGACAAGACTGCCACTGGAATTCTGGTCTTGAAGCCTCTGCCAAAGATGACTGCCATGCCAGGCTGAGACCGCCACTCCTGGACAAGACTGCCTGCCATGACATCAGAATATCTGGAAGCCAAAGATGAAGAAGATGTCTACCTGAGGATGAGACCTCTACACTAGAACAAGACCACCACGTCAGAAAAAGACTTCCACCCTGAGAGACCACCATGCTGGGCTGAGACCGCCACTTCTCCTCCTTCAGGCGCCTGGGCCTATTCGTGGACCTGGAGCCTTGGTCTAGCCTGTGAGTCTGGGCCAGTGGGAATCAGCCTAGGACCTGGTTTCCACTCGCTGGAAGATCATGAGTTGGAGTGGAGATATGTCCGGCTTATCCTGGCATTGCTGCTGCTGGAGGTCTCCCCCTTCACCCGCCACTTTTCAGGCCTTAAAGAAAAGGAAACAAAGAGAAAGAAAAGAAAGAAATGCTAAGGAGAAAGGACAAAAGACAGAGAAAGGCAGAGAAAGAAAGCTGACAGGAGCGGACAAGGCCTGGGCTCAGCCCACCTACTCCATCACCATCAGTATCTGTTATCATTCCCAGTCTTTCAAATAAGATTATTTATTCACTTAATTTTAAAGCATTTCATTTTTGCAGTATAGCAATCCTGCTGCTGTTAATCGTTGGATTACAGTGTTTTCCCATGTTTCTGCAGTCGAATTGAAAGATTCCTGACTTCTGTAGAAAAAATGAAGGATTCCCACACTCTGCAAATAAAATTGAGGATTCACCCTATTGTCACATCTTCTCTAGATGAATCCCACCAATTGTCCCCATGATACACAATTCTCAGTTTAGTAAGGGATTTGTTGAATGTATCCTGCTGTCTGTGGTTATTCTAATCAGGCTTCAGTAAGAGACAGCTACGATTTACAGCTTCAAGAAGTTTTTCCTGTCTCTACCACAGTTTCAAAAGATAGAGCACTGTCTGTCCATTTCTGCAGCCTCATTAGTTTCCTAATTTTCTTCTTCTGTTTGGACATTGTCTGCTTTGGCTTTGCACATACTCCGTTATGGTGCTAGTTTTTGTGTTGCAATGTTCCTCCGTCTGCAACCTAATTTTAAATTGCTTTTTGTTTGACCCTTGATATCTCTTAATGTAGCTGTGCCTGCTGCCACTGGCTCACTGTAAGTGGTGCTAGAGATGAACCGTAAATACTTCTATTCGCTTTACAGCTTTATCACCCCATAAACCTGTATCTTTTGTTTTAAAATTGCCCTTTTTCACCAGGGCTTCCAACATTACTCAGAGAATGCTGACACAGGACTGCTACAACAGATCACCAACATCTGATGCAATATGACAATCTGGAAGGAATAATAATCCAGCTCCAGAGAGTTGCAAACACTCTCCTGCTGCAGCACAGCTCTTACCAGCTCTGAAATGTTTCTACTGTTGACTGTAGCTTCTGCTTCATTGAATCTTGCCAATGAGACAGTCTTCTGTTAGATTTGTGAATGTTTAGATCTCCTGCTGCTGACTGTCTGCACAAGCAGCCTTCTTCAAAGGATTCTTCAGACTTCCATCGCTGTCATTGTTATCATTGGCAGCTGAATGAATCTGCACCACTTGCCGTCTTATTGTATGAGCAATCAGACTGCTGCTCATCATTTGTATAAGCTTGCTGTAGCATTGCCCACTACAAGGTAGATTTGCCGCACCATCCTCTCTCAAGGTAGAGAGCTACAGGGCTATAGGGTGGTTACTAAATGGGGACACCCTGGATTCTGTGCGCTCTTTCTGCTACTTGCGCTTGGCCTCCCCATGCCCCTCGCAACACTTGAACTGGGTGGAGCCTTCACAGATGCGACTTCTCCAGTTTGGGTATTCTGGAGCGAGCGATGGTCACGTGATGGTGGGGATATTGCAGTTATTCAGGGAGTCTTTTGGGTGTCCTTGAATCTTTTCCTCTCTCTTCCTAGTGATCAATTGCCATTGCAGATCTTCAATAAGAGCACTTCTTTGGGGAGTCTCTGTCTGCGTACTTTACACACTGCTTGCCCATAATAGCTAGTCATGCATGACCAGTGCCTCAATACTGGGGATACTAACTTGGGCCAGGAAGCTCATTTTCGTTTGTCTATCCTGCCTGTGGATTTTTAGGATTTTGTGAAGTTAGCACTGGTGATAACTTTCCAGGGATTTGAGGCCTTTGCTGTACATGAGCCAAGTTTCTGATGCAGAAAGGAAGGTGGGAACAAGAGCTACTGTGTAGATCACAAGCTTGGTTCTGGGTGTGATATCTTGGACTTTGAACATTCTGTTCCTCAGAATGCAGATTGCATTTGTGCATTGGAGTCAATGTCTGCTTACACTGAGAGGAGGCCCCTAAGGTATGGGAGATGACCCATGTTGTCCAAGGGTCCACTATGGATTTTGACGGTCAGGCTACGAGTATTATGAGGCAGGGGTTGGCTAATTAGACAGATGTTGTTTACTGGATGTTTAGTTGAAAGCTCATTGTTCCATCTGCCTTTGTGAATGAGCTACAATGTTTTGTAGCTCGGCCACTGAGTGTATGTACACAGGCGTTGTCTTTGTACTGCAGTTCAATGGCTGAAGTTGAGTGGTCTTTGTTCTGGCCCAGAGGTGTTGGAGGTTGAACAGTTTCCTGCTCATCCTATCGATTAGCTCCACTCTACGGGGAGCTTCATGGAGATGGTGTAGAGTGTTATAATGAATTTCTGCGCATAGTCAAATTTGAGGAAGATATTCTAAAACCGTTCACAGCTGACAGAATTGAAGACCTATGTGGTATTAAAGAGGGCCACATGCAGAGGTCCATGTTATCCCTCCACTCTTTTCAGCTTTGGCATGCATTAAATCATTGGTGCCTCTTGATGGGCGAAGCCACATTGAGTCTTGGTGAGGAGGTCTTCAGGCACTAGAAAGAGGTAGTTGAGGAGGATTCTCATGATAACTTTTTCAGTGATGGACTGTAGGAAAATCCTTGTGTAATTTCCAAAGTCAAACCGTTCTCCTTTCTTGAAGGTGATCACAATTACAGTGTTTCTGAGATCTCCCAGCATGCTGTCTTTCTTCCAGACAAGGACAATGAGGTTGTGGTTTCATGTCAATGTTGCCTCTCCATTTCACTTTCACACTTCAGCAGGGATTTCATCTGAGCCAGAGGTCATTGTCTTTCAGTTGTCCTTCAGTTGTCAGGTGCCTTTTCCAACCTCACGGTGGATTGGAGGTGAATCAAGATGACAATGAGTAATATGTTGTGGGAAGGTGCTGCGAGCACTTCCATTGAATACTGCTACTTGGTAATAGAGGTCCTCGAAGTGCTCCCTCTCCAGCAAGCGTTGACTGCCTCTCAGTCTTTGATGGACAAGTCTCTCCTTTTGGTGCTTATTGGAGTAGGTCCCTGGGTACTCAGACCTGAGATGACTTTGATTGTACTGAAGAAGACATGCACTTTGTGCTGATTGGTGAGTTGCTGAGTTTCATGTGGTCTTGTCACCAACCATTTGTCTTTAGGTCACAGGGTTTTTGTTGCACCTCAGCCTTGGGTTGTTTGTGGACATGTTACCTCTTGTTCAAGTTTTGGTGGAGCTGACAGTTCAGGAATGCCATGATCTCCTGATTGTTATTGTTGAACTAGTCTTGGTATTTCCTGTTTGAGGGATCAAGCGTATCCATGCATTTGCTGGCGATAAAGCTTTTTAGGGTGGACCAGGCATTGTGGGCAGTCTGCAGCTCTGGCACACTGGTTATCAGCAGGTTGGTTATGAGGTTCCAGCTGAGTAGGTCTTTCTTCTCAGTGTCTTTGGGTCCAGCAACATTGAGTCACCTGTGGCAGAGATTCTCTTGCCTCTGCTGGTTTGGGGCCAGGTTGATGGAGATGGC
Source organism: Ginglymostoma cirratum (assembly GCA_024137785.1). NCBI lineage: Eukaryota > Metazoa > Chordata > Chondrichthyes > Orectolobiformes > Ginglymostomatidae > Ginglymostoma > Ginglymostoma cirratum. The sequence continues at coordinate 26,930,949 of JAHRHZ010000267.1, read as the reverse complement.
AGAGCCAATCAGTCAGTGGTCAGTCCCGTTGGAAGATGTCTGTGCATAGTGTCTTCTAATATAAGGTGGTCATTGCACACCAAACACCAGATAATCCCAGTGGAGCGAGGCCTTGGCCTAATAGCGCAAAATAATCTGAGATGATTGGAGGACAGGAAAACTAACAAACTCTCGTCTTCTACTAGCCATTACCAATCATTACAATGGTGAAGACATTCCACAGTGTCTGGATAGTCGGAGGAGAATCCTGGCTGCAAGTTGATGCCCAGGCTACTCATCAGCCCGTCTCCCACATTGACTGGTTAATGAACTAGTGAAGATGGCACAGTGAATTGGGGAGGCTGGCCTGCTGGAGTTTGGTTTTGCTGGAGATCTCCCTCGAGGTGACCTTGTCTGACCTGACCCTGCAGCATCTCTTTGAGATGACTCAACCCTGCTTACCGTCTCCCATCTTGACATGATCCTTGGATGGTGCGCAACCTCGTAATTCACACATAAGCATCTTCTACCTCATCACTAACCCCTACCACCCGAATATAATGAACTCCCCTTATATTGATATGATACAAATTGTTACAGAGACTAAGAGGAAAACCATTCTCCCACCATTTCTATTCGACATCTCTTGGTATTTAAGGCATTTGTCAGCATATAACTTTTCAGGTTCTTGTGTCTTTTGACAGGAGGTAAATAATCTTGGCAATTTTAACTGCCCACCCTTCTGCTATCCAATAGGGATTAAAGTCACACTTGTTAACTGCTATTGCTAAGTTGACTTGTTTTATTCTTTCAAGGACGTAGGTGTTGATGACTATGCTAGCTGTTATTGCTCATTCCTAATGGCCCTTAAGAAGGTGGTTTCGAAAATCCTTCCTGAACCACTGCAGTCAATGGAAAGGGTTGGGACACCCATGGTGCTGTTATAAAGGGACTTCCAAGATTTTGACTCAGTCACCATGAAAACCCTCACTACAGTTCAAAGACAAGATAGTGTGAGAGGGAACTCAGAAGGGCTGACTTTCTAATGGATTTGCTGTGCTTATCCTTCTAGGTGGTATAGATTTTATGCTCAGAACTAGTTGTTGACAGACCCACCACAAGCTGTTGAAAGTGTTGCTACAGGGAGGGGAGAATGAATGTTGATGATGGTGGATGGTGGACCATTGAGTGGGCTGCTTTATGCTGGATGATATCGAGCTTCTATTGTTTGTTGAGCTGGACTCATCCAGGCAAGTGCAGCTTATCCCATTACAGTCCTGACTTGAACCTGGTAGATGGCGGGCAGTGTTTGGAAAATCAGGAAGTGAGTTACTGACCCCAGAAGATTTATTCTCTGATATGCTCCTGTCGCAGTGTTAAGTAGCTAGTCCAGTTCAATTACACAATCCAAATGCAAATATCTGGTTGAAATATCCAAAGACGTGCAGGGTAGTTGGATTGGCCATGCTAAATTGCCCATAGTGTCCAGGGATGTTTAGGTTAGGTGGGTTAGATGTGGGAAATGCAAGGAAATGGGTCTGGGCGGGAGGGTCTTCAGAGGGGTGGTGTGGACTTGTTGGGCCGAATGACCTGTTTCCACACTGTAGGGATTCTATGATTCTATGAACATTTTATGACTAAAATCCTAGACGACATCCCAAATCCAAGTCTCAAATATTACAGGAGAAGCTATTGTAAATAATTTGTGTAATGAATCGACTCAAGTGAACCATGCAACAATACATAACTGATAATATTATGAGTCAAAAGGCAGAGGGCTAATAATTAATGACATCTGAACCCTGGAACATTGAAACATTTCATATCTTCTATAATATACACTGATAGAATTTATGAAATAGTTTTGATTCATTTTAGTTACGTTGTTTTACTTGTCTTTTGGGTGCCTATATAGACAGTAATAAGTGGCAGGGACCATAATTAAATCACGTGATTGAAATCAATGATGTTCAAAACATTTAATTCCTACAAGATTACTTCCATAATACTAACTTGTGTGTCAATTGATGATTTATGCATAATCATTTTATTTAAGAATGAGATATCAAAAATGTCTAAGGAATTACTTAATGGAGTGAACTGCTGTAAGGCAAAAATGTTGCAGTCATTGAAACAAGTAGATTTTTTTAAAGAACTACATAGAATATATGGTGAGAATGACAAAATAGACTCAGTTGGTAGATGTTAGGTTTTACAATTGTCAAGGAAATCTAATTTATTTTGAAATTGTCATTCACTTTTGCTACATTATATTCACTATGAAATGAATTCATCGTTCTGAAAGGTTTTAATCTCTACCAGCTGCCATTCTCTGGTTTTCGATTGCTTGTCATGATTGAAAGTCTCTTGGGATGTTCTCAGTGAGTTACAAACCTGTAATCCATTTAACGAGTTCATCAATGTAGGGTCTGAGAACGAGGAAAGAAAATTAGATTATTTTACTTTAGAGGAAGGAAGAATAAACATGTTTCTTGCCATTCACCAAAGAGTACTTCTTTCCTCTGAGATGTTAAACTGTAAACAATTCATTTCACTCCACGTGATATAAAGAAATGGCTATAGGACCTAATAACATCTCAATTGTGGCATTGAAGATCTGTGCTCCAAAAATAACCATGCTCTTAACAGAGCTGTTCCAGTACAGCCACAGCAGTGGCATATATACATCAATGTGTAAAATTGTTCAGTACATCGTGTCTACAAAACCTAGTTGGCTGGACAGCTGGTTTGCAATGCAGAGCGTCACCAACAATGCAGGTTCAATTCCTGCACTGACGGAGATTACCACCAAGGATTCTCCCTCTCAATCTTTCTCCTCCTATGAGACATGGCCACCCTCAGGTTAAAGCACCACCAGTTGCCTCACTTTAATGAGAGAGCAGCCTGGTAGGACAATGGTAACTTTATCAAAAAAAAAAATGCAGGCAAGTCCACAGAAACTAATGACTCTACCATCAGTCTACTGCAGATCATCAGCCAAGTGATGGAAAGTGTCACAGATAGCATTGCGAAATGTACTTACACAGCAATAACTTAGTCATTGATGCTTAATTTGCCTTCTGCGAGGGGTATTCAGCTCCTGAATTTATTTCAGTTTGGGTCAAATTTGGACTAAAGTTCTGATCGTTAGGGATGAAGTGTGAATGACAGTCCTTGACAACAAGACAACATTGGACCAAGGGCAGCATCAAAGTGTTCTAACAAAGCTGAAGTCAATGGGAGTCAGGTGAAAAATCTCCACCAGTTAGAGTTATACCAATCACAAAAATATTTTTGTGATTGGAGGCCAATCATTTCATCTGCAGGCACCATTCTGAGCATTTCTAAGCAAAGCATCCTTGACTCAACCACTTTCAGCTGCTTGATTAATGATCTTCCTTCTATTGTAAGATGTGAAGTGGATGTTCACTGATGATTACATAATGTTCAGCACCATGGACAACTCTAAGATAACGAAGATAACAAGCATGGGGCTGGATGAACACAGCAGGTCAAGCAGCATCATAGGAGCAGGAAAACTTGACGTTTCGGACCTAAACCCTTCATCAGAAATGGGGGAGGGGAAGAGGGTTCTGAAATAAATAGGGAGAGGGGGAGGTGGATAGAGGATGGATAGAGGAGAGGATAGGTGGAGAGGAGGCCGACAAGTCGAAGAGGCGGGGATGGAGCCAGTAAAGGTGAGTGTAGGTAGGGGGGTAGGGAGGAGATAGGTCAGTCCAGGGAGGACGGACAGGTCAAGGGGGCGGGATGATGTTAGTAGATAGGAGATGGGGGTGTGGCTTGAGGTGAGAGGAAAAACAGGTTGGGGAGGTGGAGATGAGCTGGGCTGGTTTTGGGATGCGGTTGGGGGAGGGGAGATTTTGAAAGATTGTTCATCCAGCCCCATGCTTGTTATCTCGGATTCTCCAGCATCTGCAGTACCTTTTATCTCTAAGATAACAAACCTGTCTGTGTCCATTTGCAGCAAGACTCGATTTTAACTGATAGGTCACGTGTAACATTTGTGCCATACAAGTGTCAGGCAATGAACATCTCCAACAATAAAGATTCTAACCACATCCTCCTGAAATTCAATGACATTGAGTGAAGTGAAGATGACTGCATGAGAAAAATTGATGTGCATCATGGTGAAATGGACATCTTGAAATTTGCTTGAAAAGCATTTGTCATAAACAGGAAAAATCAGCACTGCTTCTCTCACTATAGATACTGCATGGCTGATGAACATTTTCAGATATTCTGTTTTTACAATCATCTTATATTAATGCTGCCAGCTTACAGACAATATTTAGACATGCAGAACATTAAGAACTGGAATAATTATTTGAAATTAATGAAGCATTTTATGTGTGGACGTTCTTCTGGTGCTGTTTGCACACTTACATTTTAATTACGTTAATGTTTTTATCAGACAGAGTTGGTATTTTGAATAAAAAAAAGAGGAGCCCACTAATGTTACCAGTACCATGCTGATTTTGGCATGCAGCATTTGGCTGTCTCCATGGCCAGGTTCATGATCACCATGGAGATCTGGACTCAGTATACGCTGCTGGATATGACCGACAACCTGCCCTCAATGGCTTCAGCCACAGATGCTCAATGTTTCAACTGACTTGGAAAACTGCACTGATGCTTGAACCTTACTGATCCCTGTGTTGTTACAAACGTTAAAGACTTAATCAAATAATGCAAAGCACCCAATTTACCTATCTGATGAAATCAAGTTTGTAGAAAACATTACATTCCGGACTGTACTTAGCAAAAGTTGGAATGCACTTATTTTTACTAAATACTAACTACTGGGAAATAGTTATGAACAATAAACAGATGTCTGCTACTTAAAACTCTAGCCGCCTTTAAAGTCCCTTCATACACATGAAGATAGACAAAAAGTGCGGCTGTTACAGGTGAAGGAAAAAGTACTGAGGAATCATACAGTTCAATGGCTCCAGGCTATGGGTTTAAATGAGGTTTTGTTTCTCTTCCAAAAACCTTCTGTTCTCCAAAGTCCTTTCTTCCAGATTAACAATTTTCCTTGCCGAAGCCAGAGGATATTTACATATTTAGTATTCAATTTCATAGCTACTGATTAGAGACAACAATTTACAGCAGCTGGTGGGAAAATGTAACTGGCTTTCTTCAAGCTTCAGGTATGGTTGCTGCAGAGAGATTGAGATTCTCACTCACCTCTTCCAGTTTGGCAACCTTCTCCCTTTGCATTGCTCACACACTCAAGCTGTTCCAACGCCTAGGAGCTAATCAGGCTGATGACTTTTGACATCCACAACTGGTCACAGTTGCACAAATTGATCAGGTACCAACCATACCCCACTCTACACTCTGCTGCCATGTCACCTCCCTCACTACTTGCAAAGCAGCAGTGCAAACTCAGCAAAGAGTTACAGTAACTTGATTTTAAAGTGCATCAATTTATTCCAGATTACTTGGTTTTAAAAATCAGTCATTTCCCATTTTAATTCACAATCACGAATAAAGAAAAAAAATCACAAAATGACATGTCTACATAAGCATCAGTAACAAGGTAAAAGGGATGGAGTGGGTGATAGATGCTGATATTGTTCTAGGTGCCCCTGACTCTCAGGGAGATCTGGTATTGCCAGCAGGTGCTGAAAGGAATGATGATCCATGCATAGAATGCCCTGAAATTTCTTCTCTTTCATCTCAACAGCGCCAAACACAAAACAGCCTTCCTCCACCCGAGCAACGGAAGTCACTTAGATGTGGTGGGAAGCAGAGGGAAAAAACATACTAAAGGCACATAGGTGGCATGGGTGGAATATCATTGCAAATAAGTTTTCACCTCTATAAATATGCCTTCACACTTTTTAAAAGTCTGCTGCAGTATAATTTTCACTGCCAAACGTGGTTTGATCATACCGATGGGAGAGATAAGCAGCCTCCTCAGACATCCTGACAATGAAGCAAGCTGCAACAAACCAAGTTATGCTCAGCTCTGACAAGCAACCAATTCCTTAACTGCTGGTACTCCTGGATGACAGGGATTTTTGTGCTGTTACAAAAGGATGTAAGACCTCAATAAAATCAGAAGATTCTAAGACCACATTATGACCATGGGAATAAGAAATGAGGGCAAAAGTAGACCATCAAATCTACTCTGCTATTCAATTAGATAGTGGCTGATCTGAGAATCTTCAACTCTTCTTTCCTGCCTTTTCCCCCTTCATTCCCTTACTGATTTAAAATATCTTAGCTTTGAATATACATAATGGTTTAATCTCTCTAGCCAATTATAGTAAAAAAAATCACAAAATCACTACTCTCTAATAGAAGACATTTTCCTCACCTCTGTTCCAACAGGACCATCTCTGACACTGAGACTCTGCCTTTTGATTCTAGATTTGCTCATAAGGGGATATACCTTGTCAGCATTTACCCTGTTAAGCCCCTGAAGAATTTAATACATTTCAGTCAGCTTGCCTCTCATTTTTTTAAACGTCATTGAGTACAGTTCCTGAACATTGAGAACTGCCGTGATGGCATTGCACTTTAACCCAGATAATGATGAGATTAATCAGAATGGGTGCAGGGATTATTTTAGGACATATCATGTTATGTGCAGACTATGTATGCTCATCTTATGAGCAAGATAATTAGAATTCAAATTAGAATTAACTTTATTGTCACATGTACTCACGAGTACAGTGAAAAGTTTACAAGTCGCTACTTACAACACAATCTTGGGTACAAATGTACCCAGGTACAGATTCTTAAGTACAAATTCTTGGGGGAAAAAAAGAGAATAATAAAGAAATAAAAAGCCCAGGATGGAATCAGTGATGATTCCATGCATCTCTGCAGGGAAAAGTTTGATTTATGTACCAGTTATTCAAAGGAGAGTGCTGCCATTTAAGCCTGGGACATGTAAAAGTGGGCAGCTTGCATGTCCACTCTCCTTCATAGCACATTGGCCAGCCAGGAAAAGCTGTACAACATACTGTCTCTTGCTGGTTAAATGCTGTCCACAGGATACTCAAGCATTTTGGGGCAACGTAAGAGTCTACAGGCACTCTGAAACATTATTGATTATGGAAGGGTCAAAATGGTATTCCTCAGGATTTCTCTCAATTTGCTGGATATTATGAGAAACTTTATAGCGCAACATTTTGATTTGATATCCTGATGGAAGTTTTAAAGGTTACCTGATATTAGCTCCATGCAATTTTACAACACTATCTTATTTCCCGCTGTTTCTTTCCCTAATGGTTTTGTAGAATATGTTATATACAGATGCTAAAGACAATAAGACCCTAAGAAACCGGAACAAGGGTAGGCTATTCGATGCCTTGAGTCTGCTCCGCCAATGAATAGGATCATGGCTGAACTGACATTCCTCACTTCCACTTTCCTGTGTTTTCCCCATAACCCTTGATTCTCCTGTTGATCAAGAATCTATCTACCTTAGTCTGAGATATATACAAAGCTCTCTCAGGTTCCAAAGACTCTCAACCCTTTGGGAGAAGAAATTCCTCCTTATCTCAGTCTTAAATGAGCACCCCTTAATTTTGAGACTAAACCCTCTGGTCCTAGACTCTCCCATGAGGGAAAATATCCTCTCAACATTTACCCTGTCAAGCCCCTTAGGAAGCTTACATATTTCAGTGAGATCACCTCTCAACCTTCTAAACTCCAATGAATAGAGCCCCAGCATGTTTAGCCTTTGCTCATGGGACAATCCCTCCATACCAGTGATCATCTTCGTGACCCTTCTTCAAACAGCCTCTGATGAAATGATATCTTTCCATAAATTTTGGAATAAAACTATTCACTGTACACCAGATGTGGTTTCGCCAGCATCTTGTACAGTTGCAGCAAGGCTTCCCTGTTCTTATACTCCAACCCCTTGAAATAAGGTCCAACATGCCATAAGCCTCCCTGATTACCTGCTGCACCTGTGTGTTAGCTTTCTGTGTTTCATTTACAAGTACCCCCAAGTTCCTTTGTGTTGCAGTTTTCTGCAGTTTTTCTCCATTTAAATAATGCCCCTTTTTTTGTTTCCCTTCCAAAATGAGCAACTTCACATTTTCCCACATTGTTTTCCAATTGCCAACGTTTTTCTCACTTGCATAACCTTTCCATATCTCTCTGCAAACTGTTTGTGTTCCTTTCACTGCTTGCCTTTCTGCCTGGTTTTGAGTTGTCTCCTAGTCATTAATACACATTGTGAGCAGCTATGGTCCTAGCACTGATCCTTGTGGAATCCGACTGGTCACATGTTCCAACCTGAAGAAGAACCCCTTATCCCTACTTGCTTTTTCCTCGCCATGAGCCAGTTCTCCGTCCATGCCAATATATTACCTCCAAGACCATGGGCTCTTATCTTATGATTCAGCCTTTCATGAGGTACATTGTTAACTGCCTTTTGAAAGTCCAAACACAACATATCTACTGGTTCCCTCTGTCCACTTTGAGACTTCCTCAAAAAATTCAAATAAATTAGTCAGACATGACTTCCTTTTTCATGAAGCTATGCTAACTCTGCTTGATTAGATTATGATTTTCCAAATGTGCTGCTGTTATTATCTTAATAATTGATTCCAATACATTTCCAACAATACCTGTTAAATTAAATGGCCTGTAGTTACCTGCTTTTTGCCTGCCTTCCCTTTTGAATCAGGGTCTCACATTAACAGTTTTCCAATCCTCTGGAACTCCTCCAGAATCAAGTGATTTTTGGAAAATTACCACCAATACATTCAATATGACCCTAGGATATAAGCCATCAGAACAGGGGACTTATTTGCCTTTAGTCCCATTACTTCTAACGGTATTGTCATCGATGTACTTAATTCTTCAGTCACATTCTTCAGTATTAGTGGGATGTTCAAAGCATTTTTCTTCGTAAAGGCTGATGCAAAATATCTGCTTAACTTTCCTACCATTTCCTTGTTCACTAAAATTGTCTCCCAGGTTTATTTTATAAGAGGCCTATGTTCTAAGGGGCCTTTGACCTCTCTCTTCTTTCTCCTATATTTAAAGAAGCTCTTGAAAGTGGGATCACCTCTAACTAGTGTATAGTTTGATAGAGTACCTCATTGAACCTCTTTTTAACAATGATAAGGTCCACTCAACCAGCGCAACAAAGGAATGGCATAATAAAGTTTTTCATAGCTGTTGTGTGAGGCCCTGCAAACAAAAAAAATGCTAATTCCAGTGGAGCAGTAATCCTGCTTTGAATTTTATAATTTTATAAACTGCAATTAGATGCAGAACAGGAATCAGCTGCTGTAATTCCTACAACACCCCATCTTATTAATTCTGATCTCCATCGAGCAGCTGGCTAAATTTCCTGCCATATTTCACCACCACAATTGTTTAAAATCCCAATCTCAATGGCAAATGATTTTACAGCTCAGGTAGACTTCCTCATTAAACACTGACTGGCATTCCGAAGAAAGCTTTATTCTGACACATTTCTTTGCCCTTTCCCAACATCCTTTTCACTCTTTCTATTCAAGTTTAATAGTGTTTTTATTAATTATGATGACTAACTCACCAACCTTTGAAAATAATTCTTCCTGTTGATTTATTTATTGATTACATTTTGAACCCTCAATTCATCATATCTTAATCTTGTCTATTCTTGAAAAAAAAATTGCAATTTCTCTCAATTTCCCATGTCATTTTAATGAAGCTAGTTTTTAAGAAAAGTGATCATTTGATAACAAAGGTACTTTAGATTGAAAACTGCTTTTACTCTTCTGAACAGTGTACTGGACAATAATCAATGTATCCTACAGCTTTGTTTAAAAAGGACCAGTCCAAAAGGGATTCAACAATTTTTTAAAATTCACTTGTGGGATACGGCATTGCTGGCTGGCCAGCATTTATTGGACATTCCTAGTTGCCCTTGATAAAGTGATAGTGAGTTGCCTTCTTGAACAGCTGCAATCATTGTACTGTGGGTAGATGCTCAGTGCTGCTAGCAAGGGAATTCCAGGATTTCGACTTAATGACAGTAAGGGAATGGCGATGTATTTCCCAGTCCAGATGATGAGTGGCCTACAGGGGAACCTGCAGGTGGTGGTGTTCCCATGTCTCTACTGCCCTTATCCTTCTGAATGGAAGTGGTTGAGAGTTTAGAAGTTGCTGTCTAAGGATCTCTGATGAATTTCTGCACTGCATCTTGTAGCTAGCAGCTGCAGTGTGTACTGTGCATTGGCGGTGGCAGGAGCGGATGTTTATGGATGTGCTGCCAATGTCCTTGGCTTTGTCCTGGATGCTATCGAGTTTCTTGAGAGTTTTTGGTGCTGCACTCGTCTAGGCAAGTGGGGGGTATTCCAATACACTCCTGACATGTGCCTTGAAGCTGGTGGACAGACTTTGGGAAAACAGAAGGCGAGTTAACCAGTGTAGTATTCCTAGACTCTGACCTGCTCTTATAGCCATATCATTTCTATGGCTGGTCAGTTTCTGGTCAAGGGTAACCCCCAGGATGTTGTTAGTGGGGGACTTAGTGGTGGTAATGTTATTTCTGTGTGGGTAGTTTAATTTCATGATCAGGATCTAGAAGCTTGTAAAAGAATGACAACAGAAGTAGAAACATGTTAAATTCATTAAGAAAGAATTGCATAATATTTCACCTCAAATGAGCGCATTTCCATACATATTGAACTCTATGAGGTAAATTCAACAGCATTACCAAAATGACAGTCATTCTCCCAAAAATTTCAGGGTGGCCTCTTCAAACCTTTTCTTCCAAATATTTCTCTTTTTAATCTTGGTAGCATTTTACAAAGAAGAGTCTTAGTGCTCCAGTTAGGTCTGTCATAACTTAAGGAAACTGTGAGGTGGAGATTATACTATTAATTGATTGATATTTATGTTCCAACCATGTATGAGTCACATTATCATATGATGTTGACTAGATATTTAAGGTGTCCAGAAGAGTAACAGCAATTATTATGAGTGCAGTAGTTTCAGAAAAAATATTCATGAATATGTTACTCGGGGGCTAAGTGCTTTCTGATTACAAGCTCAACTGTGTTTCATTGATCTTGTTCATTTTAAAGCATTTTCTAATGTTACAAGGCAGGAAAGAACACAAGGTATTGGTGTCTATGGTCATAAAAATGGATTTAGTCTTGATCAATGATTCATAGAAATCCATCTTAGTATCACCCCTATCAATGTCATCTGTGTTAACCAATGTAGCTTCTGGAATATGCAGGGGGAATGCATTTGGATGGTCTACGCTCTAAAATATGTAGTCAGCGCTTCTTTAATAGACTTACATACTGCTGAACATCAAAATTTTTTATTTGGCCTGATACTAATGTTTTCAATGTTAATCCAAATTTATTTCCAGGATGCTCTCATATTGAATAATTTAACCACCAGGCGAAAACATGACACTTTATTTATCAAGATAATATCTGCAAAATGTGCTTCATGACAAATATCTTACTTCATTTCAATTTGTAGATTGTGTAATTTATGTATTAGTTATTGATGGTTCTTTTCCAGCCAGCCAACTAGAGAGCCAGTGAGAGACAGACCCTGCCTTTTCCTGGGTAGGCCCACTGAATCTGACTTTAATCAGACCCAACAAGGCCTATGACTGGCTTTGCCTGGACCCAGGCGGACAGAAATCCTACTGAGCATGTGCTGCTGATCGATTAGAGGCCAATGCTTTCAAGCTCAGTAGCACCATGCAGAAGGCTGTAGCTACTACTGGAAAAGTATCAAGGATCCTGAAGGACTAAGAAATATGATGACCAATTTATGGCATGGTGGTTTCGGGGGCTGGTGGTCATGGAGAGGGGACAGTGGGCTTGGAAGTGAAGGCAGTAGTTCTCAGAAAGCACCCCCTTCCCCTATGGCACGGCTCTTGATCAGGCATTGTTATTGATCAAAGGAACCTGCCCCCAATTCCCTATCTGCCCCCATACAGAGGGGACAAGCTGTACACACAGCCTGACTTGTCACGCTGCACTCATTTATGCAAGTGGGGAGTATTCCAACACACTCCTAACATGCACCTTGAAGCTGGTGGACAGGCTTTGGGAAGTCAGGTGGCGAGTTAACCAGTGCAGTATTCCTAGACTCTGACCTGCTCTTATAGCCACACCATTTCTATGGCTGGTCAGTTTCTGGTCAAGGGTAACCCCCAGGATGTTGTTACAGGGGGAATTAGGGGCGGTAATGCTATTTCTCTGTGGGTATTTTAATTTCATGATCCGGACAGGTTCACTTTCAGCTGGGGTATCCTCAGTGGCGGCAGGCTAAAGCCCTTACGTTGTCCTTAAATGTTTTAATTGGTGGTGGACCGCATATTTTCCACGTGAGACATAATTCTGGTGGATACAGAAAGTAGCAAGTTTATATATGCCAGAACCCTGCCCTATTAAGTACCTTCTCACTCCCAGCTCATTACCCATGGAAGCAAAACTTTCCAATCATTAATCCCATTCTGGCTTCTCCAGATATTCCAACAATTACACAGAAGAATCCAGTATCAATGCTTTTATTACCAATCCTTCCTCAGAATGCCCAGTCCCTTGACCTGAAACACCAGCTCTGATTTCTCTTCACAGATGCCGCCAGACATGCTGAGATTTTCCAGCAACTTCTGATTTTGTTTGTTAGCAAACAAAGCCTCTGTTTTTAAGGGATTAATTGGCAAAATTTTGGAACTGGTGCTAAATTAGTGAACAGGGCAAAGAGAATGGGAACGGTGATGGGAATGGAACTGACCCGACTTGGCAAAATTGTCTGAACTGTCAGCTGTGCAAATTTAAAGCAAATGAAATATTTTAATTTTTAAGTTGGAAGGCTGGAATCTGGGATAATACAAGGAAATGTTAGTGTCACTAATATTACATTGATGCAGAATAGATTTTCTTCAAAAAAAAATCGACAATTTTCAATCGATTAAAACACCTTCCATTTAGCTGCTCCTGCCCCTGGCAGGTTGCTGCTGTTCATTTCCCAATGACTGTCTGCCCTCATGAATATTTCCAGGCTACAGGTGAACTAATAAGGAGCAGTTTGATTATCTAAATACAGCCCATCAATGTGCAGACAACTTAAGTTTTCCAATCACACCACGTTCTCCTCTTACTCCTGAAAGACCAGAAAGGTGGGAACGAGGATGGTCATTGTGACATACCACACCATTACATTTTTGTCATTTGCTTCTATTCCAACCTGGGCTCAGCAACGAAAATTAGGCCTGAGGTATTTCAGAATGGTGAGCTGACTCTTCTTTTCGGACTGCAAACAGCTTAAGTTCTTCACAATGTGATTATCACTTAGCACGTGCAGAAATTTTGCATTATCTCTAATGGATGGTGCAAATGAAATTCCCATGGTAAGACGATTAACAGTGTCAGATTAGAAAAAATGATGAAAATGGTGTTAGTACACATGTTCAGTAGGACCAAAGTTTGATTGCATTGATTTCTCATCAGACATTTATAGTCGACAGAAAGAGGATCTTTTTCATTATAAGAGTAGAGCTGGATCAGAACTTAGATTGCAGATGTGATAATCCCGGGTCTAATCTAATGCATTACACAGGACAACTCTTCTATTTTAACCAGCATAGCTACTTCATTTGATAAAAGATATTAACCATTACACCATCATACAAACACTAAACATCCAATATTCCTAATACAGTAAGAAACTGATATGACTAAACTACAATACAGAAACATTTGTTTCAAACAGCATGCAATGTTCTGCAGTGATTAATTCCTCAACAGCAGACAAACCTGTTTATCTGAATTTTTTAAAACAAGTCATAAGTAAACTAACAGAATAACTGCAGATGTTTTACAAAATACCAAAGATGTTTGAACGTTCATTAAATGGAATGCATATATTCTGATATTTACCATTATAGAGTCACTACTGTCACCATGACAACAATTTATCCAATATCACAAGGTAATCAAATTAATTTGAGACATTTGCTCATGAAAAGCAAATTATGCGACTTGCTGGAAGAATCAGGACTCTTTGTTATGATGGCTTTAATTACATTGACCTATTTTTTAAAAAAATGTTTGAATTGTAAAAACTATTGCCTCACTACCTACCGCCATCACACCCCACCCATACAAATGTCCAGCACCTATTAGTTGGTTAAATCACAAACGCTTCTTTCTTTTTGTTCTTTCCTACTTGTACAAAACATTTCCCCCTTTTCTAAGTCATTTGCATGATTATATATTCTTTCAATCATGTTCACTTTCTACTTTTTTTGTCAATTACCATGTTATTCTCCCACTCTCAAGTTTTCCAGTGGCCAATATTTAAACAGAACAGCAATTATAATACCGGACCTGCATGTTACATTGGGAATGTTATAGTTGCACAACAGGACATCATAGATAGTTTCTCAGATGAATTGGTCTGCCTCAGACTGGCAAAATATCTTCAACAGCATTCAAGACTGCTAATCTTTTCAGCATCACTCTCAAGTAACAGGAGCTTAATTCATCAGAAACAAATGTAAAATTCCAGCTTGCATGATTCATCCCCACTCACCTCACCCGTTCACTCCATCAATCCCCTACTCCCTGCCTTAGTTAGAAGACCCAGATAAACTTGTCATCACTGGCCCAGATTACAGAGGATGGGATTGTCCGAAGATGTGCATTTTAAGCTTTATACCAGTTCTTTTTTGTATTTTTCAGAATTGGTTAACTTTTAAATGCATACATTCTATATCTAATTGTTTGATTTGAATGAAGAGATTGTGGCAATAATTGATATTTGTGGCCAATTTTGGCAATTTACTCAATTGTTTTTTGTACTTATAAAATTAATTAAGCCATTTTTGATTCCTTTACGTTGAAACAGAAATTTGTAACTTTGATACATGCTCATTTTGCCTAATCACCTTTCTTTAACATTCATTGTTTTGCTTCATGTAACACTCTTAAGTGTAATGCTGTTTGAGGCCCAATGTTTGGGATCTGTACCGTCGAAAGGAATGTTTATAATATTGCATGCTAAGTACAATGCTTAAAACTAAACAGAAATTTAAATATGGCCATTCATATGAGTCTAAAAATTTGTCAGAGGCTTGGGGCTTTGAGACATACCTAGCAAGGAACCACAGATACCAGAATAAGTTGGATCCACATGCCCATCATAGGTACAGGCACAGGCAACAGGAAGGAATTCACCTCTACTGCATATGCTCTGCAATCTCTTCATGGTAACCTTTGGTTGTAGAATTCCACCAACCTTGCCCTTGGTATGTTGCCTGCAACATTCCATAGCAAGGACAAACACTGGCTCAGTTCTGAATTTCCAGACACCCCCAGCGTAATTGAGCTGAAAGGCAATTAACCCAGTAGGAACTGATCAGATTACGGTTTTCCTGATTTTTTTTTTCTGAAGACATATTTTCTTTCACAGTCTTTAATCATTAGCCTGACTGAAGTAGGCTGGACTCTTATAAGATACATCTGTCCCAAATGTTCAAATGGCCTTGTCTCGTGATTTTGGGCAAGATCATTGATTGACCAGAAGCTAATTTCTGTTCTACTACATTTCAGTTTGTTTAAAGATGTGGCCTTAAAATTCTAATTCAGTGGAAATGATTCTTGATAAGGCAATGCTATGAACTAATACTATTAGAGTTATTATTGAGCAATAATCAGACAATAACTTAAATTAATACATAAAAACATATTGCTGAACAACAAGGTGCCTTCAGGTTCACAAATGCAACAACGTGTTACATATAAAGCAGAATATATCTGATAAATGATAAATTATTTTTGTGTTTCAAAGGTTTCAATTGATTATTCCAATATTTTTAAGCAGTGAATTATTCAGCATTTTGCAGAGAATGACTAAGCTAAATAATTAACCATTTAGGTGATCTCTATCTGTTGGATCGCACAGATTTTTCATAATCTGTAAGCTGTCCCTCATTCAAAGTTTAAGTTTCTGCATCTGAATTTCTATCCCAATGTCCTTATTTGACATTAATGATTTTGAATGTTTGAGTAATTTTAAGCTTATTCACTCTCTTCTTTGTTTGAACATCGAAATATTGAACAGAACTACAAAGTTCTTCTGTTTAATTGATACTTAAAATGTATTTAGCTTCATATTAGATAAATACTTCAGCTTTTGTGCAGATCTTGTTGATTTTGTATTTGCTTAGTAGATATATTCTGCCTTACGTTAATGTGATAAACAATTATACTTCCCTTTCAATAGGAAATACATTCATATGGAGTACTGTATTGAGCAAACTGAGAATTCTTTATAATGGAGATTTCCTTAATGGACAACTAGATTTACTTCAATTTTTTTGATAAGGTAAGGGTGTGTAGACTAGGGCTACATAGCTGGTGTTTAAAAGGCATTTTGCAAAGTATTACATGTTAAGATTGTTACAAAACTTATGTACACTGGATAAAAAAAAGTGGCAACATGATGACAGTATTATCCAAGGTTTAAACAATGGAGTATTGTGGTGAATGACTGTTTTTCAGACCAGGGGGAGGTGAACTGCGGTGATCTCCCAGGTGTGATATTAAGTGGTGATTTGGATGTACATTGTTCACCTACAGTTGTGGGGACCGAAACAGTTATAAAAGTTGAAGATGAAACATTCAAAGGTATGGTAAATAGTGAGGAAGGTACTAATAGCTTGCAGGATGCCTTGGAACGGTTGGTGGACTGGGAAAACAAATGGTGGTTGAAATTCAATACAATAAAGTATGGGAGGAATAAAGAGAGACAACACATGCTAAATGGATTAATTTAAACAGAATGGAAGAACAATAAGATCAAAGAATTTAAGGGGAGGCAGTGGTGTAATGTCACTGGAGTAGCACTCTAGAACCCCAAATCAATGCTCTGGGGACATGGATTTGAATTTCACCATGGTAGGATATTTGATTTCAGTAAAATCTGGAATAAAAAGCCAGCCTTTGGTGGCCATACAATCATTATTATTTGTTGGGAGCAGACTGGAGGATGAGGCCCAGTAGTTGGGAGAGAGGGGGGCGTCTGAAGAACAGTTTTGAAAATGAGTCATATTAGACTCAATGGCAACTCTGTTTCTCTCTTCACAAATGCTACTAAACCTGCTGAGTTTCTCCAACATTTTCTGTGTTTATTTCCAGCATTCACAATATTTTGTTTTTTATCTGAGTAGTCCGATTTTAATTCTTGCAACCGGCTCCTGAGAAGGGTCAATAAATTTTCCCGTGAGTACAAAATCTAGCTGGACACTTCAGTGTTGCAGTCTTTTGGAGGTGTTGTATTCCAGATGACTGGGTAAGATGAAAGGTACTCATCATACAGGAATGGGGTATTCTACTGCTATCCTGGATATCAATATCCTCTCAACTAGTGCTGTCAAATTGTTATTTGGTTGATTTGCTCATTGCTGTGTGTAGGACCTTGCTAAGATCACTTAATAGCTCATTTTCCTATGTTACAACAATGACTACAATTCCAAAATTACTTCATTACACTTGAAGCACTCTTGAATGCACTGAGGACATGAAAGGCATCATACATGCACAAATTATTTTTGTATGCTCTTCAATTATAACAAACAATGAGTTTAGCAAATAAAACTGAAGTACTATAAATTAGACTCAACATATGCTTTTTTGACATTTCTATTCAATTTGGCTAATGCTTCCTTTAGTGATTCAAACCATGTATCGCTAATTCAACAGCAAGAATTTTCAAATTCCTTCTTTTCTAGATTTAGCTTTGCACCTTCTAAATTCCAAAAGCTTTCCTACTCCTAACTGTATCAATGCCCAAACAAGTCAACTCATCACACAGAATAAAGATAGGCTATGTTAATATTATTTTTCTAGTCCATTTTTTTCTCCATCTAACTCAATAAATGCTGAATGTTTCCATAGTTTCTGCCTGAATGGTTAGCTCTCAAGAGAATTCCAAAGCTTTGCAACACACAAACTGCTTAGTTATTTTCAGTAAGTAAAAAAGTTTAATTTGATCAGATAATGTACCTTTACAATGTTTATTATCTTAATGCCGATAAAAATAGGTTTGTAAATAATATATTGGACTTAATTTAACCAAAATCAACCAAGTGCAGAATTTTGCAAGGGCCTGAACTATGTGGGCTACAGCAAGAAATCTGGGAGAATCATCTGAGAAGTTGGGTAAGGCCTTTCTTAATGTCAGAAAGAACTCATCATATTTTCAAACGGAGGTCCAGACCTTGAGCGAAGGCTCTCACTAGGCATCAGCTAGATTAATGGAGATTGTTACTTGTTAACAAACTGACTAACTGCACACCTCACTTCATCACTATACAGCTTCTTATCCTACCAGCTCTGAGGAAACTTTACATCAACAATTCTCAACATGGGAGTCAGTGTAGGTACTTGGCAACTTCAACTCATGGCTTGTTCCTCTGGGCAACTATCTTGGACAGCAGTTCCCAAAGTCTAGGGTCACATTTCAATGTACATGTTGCACTCACTCTGCACCTCTCCACAGATGCTGGTATCTGACATCTGCCAGCTCTTTGGACTCTCTTAGCATTTTTTGAACCCACCTAAACTACACTTTTACACTTTAAAGCTGCAATTCAAGGCGCACTGACAACTAGCATTGCAGAGCTGCTGTAAGGACACTTTGCATGCAGGGAAATGCATCCAGCTCATCGATTGAAACAAATTGTATCTCAAGGCTGTTCATTTGCTCTCTTGGTACCAACTTAACTTGAGGCTACTTGAATGCTCATAGCATCCCTGCCTTGTCTTCCTCTCATTCAGTTGCACGACCAGGTAGCTTGTCCTGTTCATCAGCCGTCCTCAGTCAACACTGCACATAACCCACTGTAAGCCTCACCGCCACATTCATCTCCATACCTGTTCCATGTATCAGCGACTCATGTGACAAACACGCTGAATGTGCTACAAGTAAACAGCCATATCTCAAAGTCTAAGAGGAGGGTCCTCAATGAAGACCACGGAGGCACTTATCAATCAGGGAGTCCTGATACAGTCTCTGATACAATCCATGGGCCTGGCCATGCTCAGGCATCCTGTTGGGTGTTCTCAGTCAGGAGTTTTGTACCTTTACACTCCAGGGAGTGAGTTATGCTCAACCCCAAGGCTCTTGGCCAGTCCAGGCTTTAATGCTGACAGAGTCAGGGAAATGTACCATCAGGGGTATAGGCACTCCTCCCTGATACTGTCTTGTTGGGCTGCTCAAGGTAGTGAGCGCTCGTCGGTCTGTCTGTCAGATCTGGCAATAAAAGGCAAGCAGTATGGTGTGAATTGTGTCTTTCAGTCAGCACCACAATGAAGCAGTCCGAGAAGAATACCCTACAGTAAGCTTCACAGTGAAGCAGTCTGGTAACAGTGTCTTCCAGTCAGTTCTTGTAGATTAAAAAGCAGGAGTAACATCGCAGAAAGTCTAAAAGTTCATTGGCTGGAAAGAAACTACTGTTAAGGACTAAAACTAAATTGCTATAAATTGAAAGAGTATTTGTTAAGCATGAGAAAGTGAAAGTCAGTAACAATGTAATAAAGTAATATAAGTAAGTCAAAGTACGGTAAGATGAGGAACTAGGGGGTGCCACAGGGATCGGTGCTGGGACCCTAACTATTCACAATATATATTAATGATTTGGACGAGGGAACAAAATGTAACATCTCCAAGTTTGCAGATGATACCAAGTTGGGTGGGAGGGTGAACTGTGATGAAGATGCAGAGCTCCTTCAGCATGATCTGGACAGGTTGGGTGAATAGGCAAATCAATGGTAGATACAGTATAATTTGGATAAATGTGAGGTTACCTACTTTGGAAGCAAAAACAAGAAGGCAGATTACTACTTGAATGGCTGTAAATTGGGAGAGGGGAGTGTGCAATGGGACCTGGTGTCCTTGTGCACCAGTCGCTGAAGGCAAGTATGCAGGTACAGCAGGTGGTAAAAAAAGCACATAGTATGTTGACTTTCGTTGCAAGAGGTTTTGAGTACAGGAGCAGGGATGTTTGTTGCAGTTGTACAGGACCTTGGTGAGGCCACACCTGGAATGTTGTGTACAGTTTTGGCCTCCTTTTCTGAGGAAGGGTACTCTTGCTCTCAAGGGAGTACAGTGAAGTTTTACCAAGCTGATTCTGGGGATGGTGGGTCTGATGTGTGAGGAGAGATTGACTAGGTTAGGATTGTTTTTGCTGGAGTTCAGACGAATGAGGGAGATCTCATAGCGACTTATAAAATTCTAACAGACTCTACAGGGTAGATGCAGGGAAGATGTTCCCGATCGTGGTTGTGTCTAGAACCAGGGGTCACAGTATGAGGATTCGGGATAAAAGATTTCGGATGGAGATGAGGAGACATTTCTTCACCCAAAGATTGGTGAGCCTGTGGAATTCATTATCACAGGAAGTAGTTGATGCCAAAACATTGAATGTATTCAAGAGACAACTAGGATAGCACTTGGGGAAAATGGGACCAAAGGTTATTGGGAGAAAACAGGATTAGGCTACTGAGTTGGATGATCAGCCATGATCATGAAGAATAGTGGAGCAGGCTCAAAAGGCTGAATGGCCTCCTCCTGCTTCTGTCTTCTATATTTCTATGTTTCTATGAAAGTAAAGTTAACATAAGGGAAGTAAGTTCAAGATTAAGACAAGGAATGTTTGACAGTTCAGTCCCATGCATTGCATGATTACAGCATGTGGGAAATCTTACAAGACCCTTGCAGTCCAGATGATCATAACAACAGGAATATGCAATCAGTTTGATCAGCTTGTATGTTGAGGATTGGAACTTGAGCACTGGCTCCAGGTACAGCAGTGTATCTATGAGACTGGATTTGGATATGGGCACCATGCAGCTTGGAAGGACAGTCTGAGAAGGAAAGGATGGCCATCAGACAGAAGAAGAGTGGGAGGCAGGTAGTCAGAAAATCTCAAGAACTGTATCTCACTGAAGAACAGATTTTTGGTGTTGGTAAATAGAGTGATAGCTCCTCTGGGAAATGCAAACAGAGCCCTTCGGCACAAGTGGGAAGCAGCAACAAAAGGAGAACAAAAGTGGGAGGAGACTCAATAGTGAGGGATTCAGAAAGGTGTTTCGGCAGTGCCGAACTTGACTCCAGGATTGTGTGTTGCCTCCCTGGGACCAAGGTCAAGAAGGCACCGAACGGCTTCAGGGAATTATGATGGGGGAGGGTGAGCAGTCAGAGAACTTGTTTTACACTGTAACCAATGACATAGATCTAAAAAGGAATGAAGTACACCAACAAGGACTTCGAGTGCTAGGTAGCAAGGGATGTTTAGGATTTAAAGTGAAATAAAAAGGAAGCATATTGTAGATGCCAAAGGCTCAAAACAGTGGATGTCATCTAGGAAAACAGAAAATGCAGGGGCTTGCTTAAAAAAAAAGAAATTAGGAGAGCAAAGATGGGGCATCAAAAAAAATGCGTGTGGATAACATTAAGGAAAATCAAAGGCATTTTATAACTGTGTTAGGGGCTAGAGAATATCCAGGAAAACAGTAGGGCCCATTAGGGACCAAAGTGATGATCTGTTTGTGGAGGCAGAAAACAAAGTTGAGGTTTAATCAATATTTTGTACATGTATTTATTATAGGGGAGGATGATATGGGTCCAGAAATCAGGGAAGGAGCTATGATAT
The DNA here is from genome assembly GCA_024137785.1 of Ginglymostoma cirratum. NCBI lineage: Eukaryota > Metazoa > Chordata > Chondrichthyes > Orectolobiformes > Ginglymostomatidae > Ginglymostoma > Ginglymostoma cirratum. The sequence continues at coordinate 26,909,291 of JAHRHZ010000267.1, read as the reverse complement.
ACTTCAGCAATTTAGAATTAAGAAAGGGGAGGTGTTTGCACTTTTACTGAACTGAAAACTTGATAAATACCAAATCCAGATGAGCTGTATCTAAGGCTAGATTCACTGGATCTGTAGGACTGATGATGGCCTACTTTCTGGACTCTCTGGGATCTCTGAAATCCCTGACTATGGTCACCCAAAGCAACCAATTGGCCATGTCCAGGCCCTGAACTGCAATTAGATATCGCCTTTGATTGTGGTGGGGATCCCCATATCTAGCATAGGTAAAAAACAGGGCAGCATATCATGGTTCTGAGCAGTGTTCAATCAAGGGTGGATAAGTTTCCGTATTGTGCCATAGCATGGCAATGTCACACCTACAACATGTGCCATTGGGTTACACAGCCACACCCTGATTCTTGAGAACTCTTAGGTCCCTACTTCATATGAAGGCCAAGTTGCCTGAGAAAGATGGCTGCAGTTAGACAAAGGCTAGCCTTCATAACCATGGCCGGTGACTCCATTATATCACTTACAGAATGATGCTGTGAATAGATACAATGTTGTCAAGTCTTTAACCAGGACCATTGTTGAGATTGTAGGCCTCCTGAAAGTAAGATTCCAATGGTTAAATCACTCTGAGGTGTCCTTGCAGTACACTTCAGACAGTGTACCACATGGCGTAATAGAATCCATATAGTGTGGAAGCAGGCCACTCAGCCCATCGAGTCCACACCTCTCCCTCAAAGAGCATCCTACCCAGACCTACCCACCCCTGTAATCCTGTAATTCCCATCGCTAATCCATCTAGACTGCACATCCCTGGAAACTATGGGCAGTTTAGCATGGCCAATCCACTTAACCTGCGCATCTTTTGTCTGTGGTAGGAAACCGGAGCACCCGCAGGAAATCCATGCAGACATGGAGAAAATGTGCAAACTCTAGACAAATAGTCGCCTGAAGCTGGGATCAAAACCAGGTCCCTGGTGCTGTGAGGCAACATGCTAACTACTGAGCCACCATGCTGCCCAGAATCATATTGCACGAAAACAGACCCTTCGGCCCAACTCATCTGTGCCAACCAGCCATCCCAGTCTGACCTAGTCCCATTTGCCAGCATTTGGCCAATATCCCTCTAAACCATTCCTATTCATGTACCCATCCAGATGCCTTTTAAATGTTGTAATTGTACCAACCTCCACCACTTCCTCTGGCAGCTCGTTCCATACACATACGACCCTCAGTGTGAAGACATTAATTCTCAGGTCCTTTTTAAATTTTTCCCCTCTCACCTTAAACATATGTCTTCCAGTTTTGGACTCCCCCACCCTGGGAAAAAAATCTTAGTTATTCGCCCTATACGGACCCCTCATGATTTCATAAACCTCTATGAGGTCACCCCTCAGTGAGCGACACTCCAGGGAAAAAAGCCCTAGCCTGTTCAGCCTATGCCTATAGCTCAACCCCTCCAGCTCTGGCAATATCCTTGTATGTCATTTCTGTACCTTCTCAAGTTTTACAACATCTTTTTAATAGAAGAGTAGCCAAAATTGTACAGTCTTCCAAAAGTGACCACATCAATGTCCTGTACAACCATAACATGGCAACCCAACTCCTATGCTCAATGTTATGAGCAATGAAGGCAAGCATGCCAAATCCCTTCTTCATACCCTGTCTACCCGTGACTCCACTTTCAAAAAACTATGCACCTGTCCCCTTATGTCTCTTTGTGCAGGAACATCCCCAGGGCATTTTGTACTCTGCACTACTGCAGCAGACAAAGAGAGAATATGACAAACACTGTAGAGCTGTGAAAGCAGCATTGCCTTCTGAGGAGGAAGGTGGGACATTGAGCAAGAGGAACATCATTTTCAATATGATAGAGTGATGCACCGTTGGACACCACAAGCCAGATTTAATTGACTCTCACGTCTGTAGATCTGAGCTGTGTGTGGTTATTATTCATTGACTGTAAATCTGGTGTTGCTCAAAAGGCAAGCAGTCCTTGTTTATTTAAAGAGGCAAATGCAGCTTTTTTGTTTATTGTTTCTTCACTCAATTCATCAATTAAGGTAACGTTTTCAACTGTTTGTAGGCTTTCTGAACACATGATGCTACCACATTGATCAGTGAGAAGGGTCTAGAGCCTTCTGAAGAATGTCAACTTTCCTGCTCCTCTGATGTTGCTTGGCCTGCTGTGTTCATCCAGTTCTACACCTTGTTATCTTAAATCAGTAAGAAGATGTGTTTTTCTGGGAGTTAGAGGAAAAGTAGCATTCTGACACGATATAACGCTAAGGGCAGGTAACCTCTGAAGCTTCATTCTTGCATCTGCAGTTAGACTGACAGTTGACGAGGCAGAACAAGATTTAAAATGGCAACCCATTTACAAATGTGAGATTCAATTTCCAACGAATAGTCACCCTTGCCAGTAATATGCCCTCAGAAGCTTTTGTTTTCTTCCCACCATATCTTCTGTCAAGACCTATTGTTGGCTGGTAGTGATTGGCCTGGTGCACAGATGGGTTTTAAATATGGTTCCAGCAGCACAAATCTCAGGATGTGTTAGCAGCGACAAATACTTTGGCCGCTGGTGCGAACACAATACTGGTGCCATATGGGAGTGTTGCCGATATAATGACGCCAGCAGTAAAGAATTGCGTGGGATAACTGTCTCAAGCTCATAAAAAGAAACCCACTGCGCACTTACGACAGCAATACATGATAAAATTTTAATATAAAGGAATCACATGGGCTCATGTTTATTAGATTTTACATGAAAATACATGTTCAATATTTAATCAACTTTTTGTTGAGCTGAAAATAGAACAGTATTTTATAGAAGGAGATTGGAGCCATTTTTTTCTTCAAACTCTCTTCTACCAACCTGAATACATCCTTGTCAGTTTATCCAATAATCTATGTTTAAAATGTGATAATTAATCTGCAATGGAATTTCATAGTTCAAATATGTGGAGGGACAAAGCATTCAAAGGCATATTAACGATTAGTCTGGCTAAAAAGAATTGAATGCCAGAACCTGGAAATTTGAAGTAATGTAATGATGACTGAAAGACACGTTAGCCTGAAAATTCTGAATTAATTCAGAAAAAAACAACAGTTTTTTATCTGTAAATGTTTAAGTAAATTGTCAGAACAGACATATCAGCCTATCTTAGTTTATCCTAACCATAATTGGACAGCCAATCACAGATCAAAATAAACTTTCCATATTTCAGAAGAATGAATACATTTGGAAAAGCAAAGGTTTCTGAAAAGCAGATTACTGTGATGGTGGAAAAATGAAAAAAGAGCAGAATAATACCGGAAATACATCAACTGATGTAAGCTCATTCACCTGAAACGTTAGCTTTATTTCTCTCTCAGATGCTGCCTGATCAGTTGAGCATGTCCAGCATTTTCTGTTTTTATTTCACAAAGACAACCGAATAGCTGAAAAAGTTATTTGTGTCCATGGTGACCAAAAATAACTTTAGCCTAGTCAAAAGGTTTCCAATAAAACAAAGCTGCAGCACAATTTTTTTACAACACTCTGTAATGATTCTGATGAACATGTACTTATACTTGGTGGAACCTTCCCAACCCCTGAACACTGTGGGCAATGGCAAGTCAATTGAGAAAAGATGGCAGGCTCATAAATATAAGTTTCTTGATGTCAAGTTGAAAAAAATTGATTTTCCACCCAAGATTTTGATTATGAAATGAGAATCTCACTTAGGTGTAGCAAAAGACCTAATTGCATTAACTAACATCTAATTTTCATCAAATCTCACCTCACTTACCTGTAGTTTGCTATTTTTCTAGGTAGTGGATAGAAACTAGACAGTTTTATGGTTGTGCTAATAGGTAAGGTAAGTATTTGAGACTGTAAGTTCTGATTGAGGCAATAGCCCTCAAAATGACTAGGTAAACAAATGAGCATCCAAACTAGTACAAAATGAATGAGCACCGAGGGATCAAGCAAAGAGCCCTCAGGTGGGCCGTGGTTACTGTGCTCCAGTGTAAGAGATGGGTGCCTGTGGCTGCATGTGAAGTGGCCTGACAGCAGCATTGCAACGAAAGGTGTTGGTACACTCCAAAATTAATGAAAGGTGAACTGTATATTTTAAGTAAGTCGGCTATGCACCACAATAGTGGATAGTGAGGCTGCTGCATTGCTGATGCCAACCTTTATGGATGAAGGATATGGGTGATCACTGCCAGTGAAGTGTACAGTTGAGATTGTTTAGAACGCACACCAAGGTGGAGGCCTAAAGGATCAAGCAGTGTGTTGGATTATCAGGTACCTGGCAGACTTCCATGCTGGGAATTGTCACTATCTTACTTTCCACTGTCTGGTTAAGTAGCAAACTGTGAGCAACTGAGTGAAAATTATAATGAGATGTTAATGCATGCAATTAGTCTCTTCTTGCTCACTAGCAAAGTTCTCATGTCATTAACACTTAGGTGGAAAATCATACTGTTATCTCGCTGTCAAGAACCTTTTTTTTGATCTTGCTATATTTTCTCAGCTGACCTCTCACGGTTCACGTCATTCAGGGTCTGGGAAGAAACGTGGAAACTTAGAAGATAGGAGCAGGAGGAGGCCATTCGGCCCTTCGAGCCTGCTCCACCATTCATCACGATCGTGGCTGATCGTCCAACTCCATAGCCTGATCTTGCTTTCTCCCCATAACCTTTGATCCTATTCACCCCAAATGCTATATCTAGCTGCCTCTTGAATACATTCATTGTTTTGGCATCAACTACTTCCTGTGGTAATGAATTCCACAGGCTCACCACTCTTTGGGTGAAGAAATGTCTCCTCATCTCCGTCCTAAATTGTCTACCCCGAATCCTCAGACTGTGACCCCAGTTCTGGACACGCCCACCATCGGGAACATCCTCCCTGCATCCGCCCTTTCCGATCATGTTAGAAAGTTATAAGTCTCTATGAGATACCCCTCATTTGTCTGAACTCCAGCAAAAACAATCTTAAGCTAGTCAATCTCTCCTCATACATTAGCCCCAACACCCCCGGAATCAGCCTGGTAAACCGCTGGCTGCACTCCCTCAAGAGCAAGAGCATCCTTTCTCAGAAAAGGAGACCAAAATTACATGCAATATTCTAGGTGTGGCCTCACCAAGGTCCTGTATAACTGTAACAACACATCCCTGCTCCTGTACTCAAAACCTCTCGCACTGAAGGCCAACATACCATTTGCCTTCTTTACCGCCTGCTTACCTTCAGCGACTGGTGCACAAGGACACCCAGGTCCCGCTGCACACTCCCCTCTCCCAATTTACAGCCAATCAGGTAGTAATCTGCCTTCTTGTTTTTGCTTCCAAAGTGAATAACCTCACATTTATCCAAATTATACTGCAATGGCCATTGATTTGCCCACTCATCCAACTTGTCCAGATCATGTTGAAGGATCTCTGTATCCTCGTCGCAGTTCACCCTCCCACCCAACTTGGTATCATCTGCAGACTTGGAGATGTTACATTTTGTTCCCTCATCCAAATCATTAATATATATTGTGAATAGCTCGGGTCCCAGCACCGTTCCCTGTGGCACCCCATTAGTTACTGCCTGCCAATTTGAAAAGGATCCATTAATTCCTACTTTTTATTTCCTCTCTGCCAACCAGTTCTCTATCCATCTCAATGCCCTTCCCCAATCCCATGGATTTTAATCTTGCACAATAATCTGTTATGTGGGACTTTGTCAAATGCTTCTGAAAGTCCAAATAGACTACACCCGAGATATCAAGGTGTGGGGCTGGATGAACACAGCAGGCCAAGCAGCATCATAGGAGCAGGAAAGCTTGACGTTTCAGGCCTAGACCCTTCATCAGAAATGGGGGAGGGGAAGAGGGTTCTGAAATAAACAGGGAGAGAGGGGCAGGCGGATAGAAGATGGATAGAGGAGAGGATAGGTGGAGAGGAGACAGACAAGTCGAAGAGGCAGGGATGGAGCCAGTAAAGGTGAGTGTAGGTGGGGGGGTAGGGAGGAGATAGGTCAGTCCAGGGAGGACGGACAGGTCAAGGGAAACCAGGTACTACAGCCACATCACCTTTCTTTGTACCTGCCTACGGAACCAGATCATCCCCAGTGGACTACAATCCACATTCAAGCCTTCCCAATTTGGCCCCAACCGTGACAATATCTACATTCAGAACATTGAGACCCTCCAGAAGCGCTTCTCCCTGCGACTCCTGAAACACACACTTGCAGCAATGCGCAGGCATCTCCAGGCACTACAATCAAGACTGCCCCAGCTCAGACCCTCCCTCTCCCAGACCTGCAAAGGACCTCTCCTGTTTTTTATTCTTCGTAGGATCCACAACCTGAACTCACAATTCTACTCAGCTTTATTGGACACCAAAAACCGTAAGTACAGTAAACTTACTGATGCCCACCACCCAAAACGGGCTTCCCCCACTCCCCAAATCCCCAACCCTACCCAGGACCTCCCCCACAATGTACCCGCCGCAATTGGCCACGAGGCCACTGTCGGAGAACCCACTGATGATGTCACATCTGCCACCGCCGGGTACCCCACTTCTGGGACAGTGAACGCCGCCGCTACTGAAACCACCGCCTCCATCTCCGAAACCAACACCACAGACACTACTGTCATCGCTGCTGCCGCCACCTACCACGCTCCGCCCACCGCCGACGTACCTCTGCCCACCGCCGACGCCGACGCAACTCCGCCCACTGCCTCCACAGACAGCAGCTCCGGAGGAGACAGCAACACTGAGCCCTGCTGACTCTTCACCATCCCCCCAGACCTCCCCTTTACTGAGGATGAATGGTCAGTCCTCAGTAAAGGGCTCACCTTTGTCCCCCTCCACCCACATATCAACGAATACCGCTCACGCTTGGATATTGAGCAGTTTTTCTGCCGCCTCCGCCTCCACGCTTACTTCTCCAACCGCGAATCTAACCCTCCCTCTACTGACCCCTTCTCCCACCTCCAACACAAGCCCTCCTCCTGGACACCACCCCAATGTCTCCTCCCCTCCCTCGACCTCTTCATCTCCAACTGCTGTCGAGACATCAATCGCCTCAACCTCTCTACCCCTCTCAAACACTCTAACCTCTCCACCGCAGAACGTGCAGCCCTCCGCTCCCTCCGCTCCAATCCCAACCTCACCACAAAACCCGCGGACAAGGGAGGGGCAGTCGTAGTATGGCGCACTGACCTCTACATTGCTGAGGCCAGGCGCCAACTCTCTGACACCTCCTCCTACCGCCCCCGAGATCATGACCCCACCCCGAGCACCAAACCATCATCTCCCAAACCATCCACAACCTCATCACCTCAGGTGACCTCCCACCCACCGCCTCCAACCTCATCGTTCCCCAACCCCGCACCGTCCGCTTCTATCTCCTTCCCAAAATCCACAAACCTGAATGTCCTGGTCGACCCATTGTCTCCGCCTGCTCCTGCCCCACCGAACTCATCTCCACCTACCTAGACTCCATTTTCACCCCCTTGATCCAGGAACTCCCTACCTACGTCCGTGACACTACCCACGCCCTCTACCTCCTCCAGAACTTCCAATTCCCCGGTCCCCAACATCTCATTTTTAGTATGGACATCCAGTCCCTATACACCTGTATTCCCCATGCAGATGGCCTAAAGGCCCTCCACTTCTTCCTGTCCCGCAGAACTGACCAATCCCCCTCCACCGACACCCTCACCCGCTTAGCCGAACTCGTCCTCACCCTCAACAACTTCTCTTTCAATTCCTCCCACTTCCTACAGACAAAGGGGGTGGCCACGGGTACCCGCATGGGCCCAAGCTATGCCTGCCTCTTTGTAGGTTACGTCGAACAATCCCTCTTCCGTACCTACACTGGCCCTAAACCCCACCTCTTCCTTGATGACTGCATCGGCGCTGCCTCGTGCTCCCACGAGGAGCTCGAACAGTTCATCCACTTCACCAACACCTTCCACCCCAACCTGAAGCTCACCTGGACCATCTCCAACACTTCTCTCTCCTTCCTGGACTTCTCTGTCTCCATCTCGGGTAACCACCTAGAAACCGTTGTCCATTTCAAGCCCACTGACTCCCACATCTACCTAGAATACACCTCCTCCCACCCACCTTTCTGCAAAAATGCCATCCCCTATTCCCAATTCCTTCACCTCCACCGCATCTGCTCCCAGGATGAGACATTCCACTCCCGTACATCTCAGATGTCCTCATTCTTTAAGGACCGCAACTTTCCCCTCACAGTGGTCGAGAACGCCCTCGACCGTGTCTCCCGCATTTCCCATAACTCATCCCTCACGCCTCGTCCCCATAATAATAACCAGAAAAGAATCCCCCTCGTCCTCACGTACCATCCCACCAACCTCCGGATCC
>JAHRHZ010000267.1:26840908-26900827 GCA_024137785.1 Ginglymostoma cirratum | reverse complement strand
CTCCAGCCCCACCACACCCGGCACTTTTCCTTGTAACTGCAGGAAGTGCTACACCTGCCCCCACACCTCCTCCCTCACCCCAATCCCAGGCCCCAAGAAGACTTTCCACATCAGGCAGATGTTCACCTGCACATCTGCCAATGTGGTATACTGCATCCGCTGTACCCATTGTGGCTTCCTCTACAGCGGGGAAACCAAGCGGAGGCTTGGGGACCGCTTTGCAGAACACCTGCGCTCAGTTCGCAACAAACAACTGCACCTCCCAGTCGCGAACCATTTCAACTCCGCTTCCCATTCCTCAGATGACATGTCCATCCTGGGCCTCCTGCAATGCCACAGTGATGCCACCCGAAGGCTGCAGTTACAGCAAATCATATTCAGCCTGGGAACCCTGCAGCCCAATGGTATCAATGTGGATTTCACAAGCTTCAAAATCTCCCCTCCCCCAACCGCATCCCAAAACCAGCCCAGCTCCTCTCCACCTCCCTAACCTGTTTTTCCTCTCACCTGTTCCCTCCTCCCACCTCAAGCCCCACCCCATCTCCAATCTGCTAACATCATCCCGCCCCCTTGATCTGTCCGTCCTCCCTGGACTGACCTATCTCCTCCCTACCCCCCCACCTACACTCACCTTTACTGGCTCCATCCCTGCCTCTTCGACTTGTCTGTCTCCTCTCCACCTATCCTCTCCTCTATCCATCTTCTATCCGCCTGCCCCTCTCTCCCTGTTTATTTCAGAACCCTCTTCCCCTCCCCCATTTCTGATGAAGGGTCTAGGCCTGAAACGTCAAGCTTTCCTGCTCCTATGATGCTGCTTGGCCTGCTGTGTTCATCCAGCCCCACACCTTGTTATCTCGGATTTTCCAGCATCTGCAGTACCTTTTATCTCAAATATACTACATCGACTGGTTCCCTCTTGTCAACTCTACTAGTTACATCTTCATAGTATTCCATTGTATTTGTCAAGCATGATTTCCCCTTCATAAATCCATGCTGACTCTGCCTGATCCTGCCACTGCTTTCTAAATACTCCACTATAAAGTCCTTGATAATGATTTGAGATTTTTCGCTATGACTGATGTTAGGCTCATTGGTCTTTAATTCCCTATTTTCTCTCTACCTCCATTTTTGAATATTGGAGTGACATTATCTATCCTCCAATTTTCAGGGACTGTTCCAAAGTCTATAGAGTCCTGGAAGATGACCACCAGTGCATCCACTATTCCTTGACCCACTTCTGTAAGTACTTAGCAATGTAGATTATCAGGCCCTGGGGATTTATCCGCCTTCAATCCCATCAACTATCTCAGCACCATTTCTCTACCAGTATTGATCTCTCTTAATTCTTCCCACTCACTAAATCTTGCATTTGCCAACATTTCTGGTATCTGATTTATGTCCTCTTTTGTAAAGACAGAATCAAATTATGTATTCAGCTGCTCAATCTGTCCCCTAATGTACATTCCCCTGTTTCTGTCTGTAGGGGATCTCCATTTGTCTTCACCAATCTCTTTCTCTTCACGTACCTTTCGAAACTTTAAGTGTCAATCTTTATGTTTCCTGCAAGCTTACTTTTATACTGTATTTTCCCCTTCTTAATCAATCCTTTGGTCCTTCTTTGCTTAATTCAAAACTGATCCCAATCTCAGACATATTATTTTTCTTGCCCAATCTGTATGCTTCTTCCTTGGATCAGATACTATCTCTAATTTCCTTCGTAAGCCATGGATTGGCCTTTTTACCCATTTTGCTTTTGTGCCAGACAGGAATAAACAGTTATTGCAGTTTCTCCATGCATTCCTTGAATGTTTGCCATTGCCTATCCACTGTCATCCCTTTAAGTAACTCTCCCTGATCTATCAAGGGCAACTCACACCTCATATCTTCATGGTTTCTTTTATGAAGATTCAGCACCCTAGTCTCTGAATCAACTACCTCACACTCCACCTTGATAAAAAATTCTGTCATGTTGTGATCAATCATCCCCAAGTGTTCTCACACAGCTCTATCGGCAATGATTCCCTTCTCATCACACAGTACCCCGTCTAAGATGGCTTGCTGTCTAGTTCATTCCTCCACATATTGGTCAAGAAAACCATGCCTTATACACTCCAGGAATTCCTCCTCTATGGCATTGTGGCTAATTTGATTTGCCCAATTTATATGCAGATTAAAATTACCCATGATCACCTATATTCCCTTACCAGATGCATCTCTAATTTCCTGTTTAATGCCATTCCCAACATCAGCAAGTTTCTGTAACAAATGCTTATTCTATTTTTATTCAATGTTCACAATTATCCTTTCTGATTAATTGTATTTCTTACTGCTATACTGTGTGTTTAAAAAACTGCACAAACGTTACTGTCGTTTATTTCTCATTCAGAACCCTTTTGTCAGTGGTGGTGATCTGTCTTCTTCAAACATTGCATTCCACGTGATGTAGAGACATGAACAAGGCTGTTAAGAAACAAGTTTCAGGATGTTAAACTAGCAACAGTGAAGAATGGCAATATATTTCCAAATCATGTTTCCATGCCTCTACTACTCATATGCTTCTAATGGACACGGGTAGCAGGCCAAGCTGTTGTTGATGGTACACGCTGTGGCCATTGTGCAACTCTGTAGTTAAAATATATTATTTTTCTGAAGAACTTTCTTGAAAGCTAGTGTTTGTTTTATTTTAAATTGAACTACCTCTCAGTTTTCAGGGTTTTCTTTTATTCTCGTGAACACCTTTTCAGGTAAAATGGTCCTGTGATATTATCACCTTGATGCTTTCAGTGTTTCCATCTTTAGATAGCTAAGATAATGCAAATGCAAAAGACTGTGTAAATAGTATTTAGTCTTTTAACTTGGAATCTACTAAAATATTAATCCACGTCTTAATTACCTCTAAAATCAACAATTCTAAAACAGTCCTGGCTGGTTTCAGACATTGCAGCTTCCTCAGTCCTGAGGTCATCCAAAACTCTGTTGCCTATGTTTCAAATTACAGCAGAGTCCTTTTTCCCTATCACCCCTGTCATATGCTGTCTCCCAAACAAACAACATCTTAAGTTTTTAAATTTTTGACCTTGTTTTCAAAATCCTCAATGATCTCATTCCTCCCTCTTTAACTTCCTCCAAGAAACTTAATTCTGGCCTGCTGTGCATCCCTAATTTTAGTTATTTCACCCTACAAAGTGGCCATACCTTTTGTTGCCTAGAGCTTAAAGTCCCTGCACTATAATTTTCTTAGTATTGCTAGACTAGTGGATAATATTTACAGAGGCTGTCAGGATAGTTAAAACATTCTATTGGAAGAGATCATACCACCAGGCTGGAAAAGAAACAGTGCAATCATATGATGTTACATCACTTCCTGTGATGATGTATCAAGTATCTGATTAGCAAATCACATGTTATAATTAACCCCTAACTCTCCATCTCTCCATCTCTCCCCAAGACTTTCTTTCCTTCATTCCTACAAGGACAATTGCTGTGACAGTTTCATACATCCTCTTCTCCTTTGGTGGGGCTTGTGGCCATGAGTTCTGCAAGTAGTCTGTCATCCTCTGGTAGGCAAGAGATACAACAGTAAATAACTCTGGGTCATCATTTACCAGATTACTGGATTGGTCAATGAAAGCAACTTTTCTGGGAATTTTGTTTTGGATAACTGACTGCTCCCACCAGATAGGAGGTTGATTCTGTGTGGCAACAGTGTCCATCTGTTCCATGTTACAGTATTGTGTACTGTTTGGATGGGATAGGAACATGGATGTGGTTTTTTTTAGGTCAATCACTTGTCCATGGCAAGGTTTGTCTTGTTTCCAAAGCTGGATCCCCTGTTTGGAGGAACAGCAAGTTGTGTATCTTGTAATAGTTTGCCACAGTTCCACATCTGGCTGGAATAATATTCAGCCTTTTTCTCCCTCACTTTGTCCAAGTTATCAGTCAGCAGTTGCAGTATGAGTATGTATGAGTTGATTTCGCAGTCTTCTTCCCATATGTGGCTCACGTGGGAGGGAAAGGAAGATGACATCCGCAGTTCTTTTGACTCCTGGCAATAAATGACACAAATAATATAGTTTGATATCACCTCTTCCAATAACTTTGAGAGATTTAGCACCAACCAGAACATTTTGCTCTTGGTCATTATTTTGTGCTAACTAAATGTCTTTGATTCAATTGTTGTAGTGTGTTGAGTCTGAGAACTTTGCAATGACCAGTTTCGCATTACATATGAGGGAATAATCAACTGCACCAATGTGAGAGTGCGTTCATAGTACTGCCTGACAGTGGGACTGTGTGACATAACTACTGGCTTAACCTTTGATTCAGGTTTATGTGTGTTTCTGATTTCATTTAGTCATTGAGTTGTTGCTGGCCAAATTGAGGCTGTTGTCAATGTAAAAGTTTCAACTTATTAAATAAAAATTGCATCATCTTATTCTGGGATGAAGGCAAATGCATTTGTTGTGGTCTGTTGCTCTCCCGTAACATATTTTGCATCAAACCTCATCATCTCAGTCTGAATCATTGTACTCGTGTTGGAATTTTTCTGAAATCCTTGAAATTTACAAGCATCACTGAAGGTTTGTAGTCTGTTTCTATCCTGAAGAAACCAAGAATATAACCTTTGAACTTTTTGCAAGCTAATGTAGCAGATAATGCTTCTTTCTTTATCATCTATAATGGAAGGTGTTTATATAATTGTTTAGAATTTGAATTTCCATGTAGAGGCAAATAGGTGTCAATTATTTCTGTGAAGAATTTTCTTGAGAATAAATATCATGGGCAGAGAGTCCTTCTGGAACAATGTCTAGTCCAGCCTTTTATCAAAACAAGTGATTATACCTTGCAATATTAGTGCAAAGATGTTTGTACTGCTGTGCTTGTGACAATTAGGGCAAACATTTAAGCTCATTACTTTGAACTGCAAATAAAGCTAATCTAGAATTCATCAGTTTTTGTTTAAAAATTCAGTTCAGAAAACACCAGCTTGAATTTAAAACCAAGTTTGAATCCCTCCTGAAAGGAGTTTAGGGAATATGTCACCTCAAAAGAAGAATCTAGTTTGTGAAACATTCAAACTAGGTGGGCTTGGTTAGAAATCTGTAGATTATTAGAACTGAGAAAGTTTAGGCTTTCAAATTTATGAAAAGGTCAGGTTGGCAGATTTGGAAGAAGACTTGTTGAATTGTGTCCATAGTCAACAGTAAAAATAAAAACACATCAGGAGTCAGTTAAAGAGAACCCTGAACTGTTGACACAGTGGTATAATTTCTCTGGACTTGAATCTCCATAATGGAGAGTAATGGGAATAATATTGAGTTCTGCTGTGTGTTTTGAAATGTTTCTCACTGTCTTCTATATTTAGGTAGGTGAGTTTTTTTCATTTAATCTTTTATGTAAGAAACTTCTGTTGTTAAAAGAAATCTGTAGCTTTGCCTGAATATGTTTCAGTGACTAAACGCCATGTTTACTAACTAAACAGAATAAAGATCTATCAAGATAGCTTTCATGCTGGGATCTGAGTTCAGTTATATCATCAGCTGGGATCGTAACACACTGCATATCTTTATTAAGTCTCTGTTAGTAAATGTTATGCATTGTAAAATGGTCTGATCTCTGTCAGAAAGATTAATCTCCCAGTCCTGTCAAAGATACATAGTAGGTAACAAGTGAATTAAAATTTCAGATGAAGTTAAAATTTCTTCAATTTACTCAAAGGGTCCTTCAATATTCCTCCTTCCAAGACCATGCATTGTTCTTCTGGAATAGCAGATGTATAGTCTCATTGATGACAGCTGGATTGGATGGGTAATTTCTAACTTGCTTATACCATATCTATAACTGTTCGGACCTTAATCATATTCTGAGCAGCTGGAAACTCCTTGGTCATTCTTATTTTCTGAGGATCAACACCAGACAGATCTAAAATATGTCTAAGGAACTTGACGTGCTACAGTAATACTTTGCATTTGTTAAGTCTGTTTTCCTGTAGACATCCTCCCACAATTCACACGCTAATTTCATGTTCTGTCCAAGTGTATCCATAGATAAGGTCTTCACCCATCCAGATTCAATCCATTTGGATGTTCCACACCTTAAGTGTTTGTTTTAAACCCTTGAAAGGCTTATGTGTATCTGAGACAGTCTAACCTCTGTTATACGTTAAATCAAGGAGGAGAGAATAAATTCTCAAGACTGGAAAATTGAAGCCACACTTAGTTAAACTATATGTGTAATGGAGAAGGAAATTTTCTCTCTGCTGTTTGAGTACTGTGAAGGAGTCACAATGGGATTCCATATACTTCTATCTAAGCGCCTAATGGACTACATTCTTTATTTTCTTTCTTGTAAACTCTTCCATTGTAAACAAAACTGCATTGCTTCCCAAGACATCCCTTTCTAATTCTGTGTTTTAGAAGACATCACCATGGATTCAGAAATATTTCAAGTTTATTATTAAACCCCCTTGGACATATGGAAAAACTCATCTGCCACTAATCTAAAGTTCAAACATTTAAAGTAAATGATATGAAATTGTATATAGTAAATTGGAGACCAGAAAAAAAAGACTCTCTTCAGAGCCATCAAAAGGACACGTGAAAGGAATGCTTACTGTTGGAAGAAGCCAGAATTGGAGTTATTATACAAATGGTCTGAACCTGGTTTTGACCTGTTCATGCGTTTTCAGTAACCTCTTCCAATTGCACTCAGCATCACTCTGGTCCATCCAAACCACCAGTCACAGTTGTTTTTCTGTCTAAATGCTTGCTGTAAAACTAACCCACAGGGCAACAGTTTGGAGAAAAATATCTCTTCCCTCCTCCATCCAGTCTCCTGCCCTTGCTGCTCATCAAAACACGGATTCTATCATTGGAGAAGCAGCAAGATCAGGAAAGATAAATCTGTGTTTGCAGGAATAGCTCCTGACACATTCTGTTTTGTGCACTTAGATGGATGACTTCCTTTTCCTTGGTCACCCCACAATGGAATTTTCTCAGGCTTTTGGGGAGATTGTGAAGAAAAATTTACCCACTTCCCCTTGTAATTTGGAACCCGGGAGGGTTTTCGCAACAGCTGAGGTGGGACTGCCCCTTACTTTCCATCCTAGTGTTAGGACCTTTGCCATTCCTACAAAATTCAGGTCTGAGTGTGCAAGGGCTAGCAGGCAATCAATGCCTGGCCACATCTAAAGCTCTACCCAGCTTGCTACATTTTATGGGAAGTTGAATATTAGCGCAAAAGCATAAAATACTATAGAATTCATGTCAGATATCTCTCTCTAGTTACACATGGTGTCTCTGGAAATGCTGGCAGAACATCTAACATTATCTGCTCCTGCTCTTAAATAGTCTTCTTTCTTGATGACCTCAAGGTCACCTTCTGCTTCCAACTTAGCAAAGTTTAGAGGGACTCTCCATCACTGTTCCTGTCTCCAACGCTCACTTTTTCTCACCAGTTATGTGTGAGGCAATGAGAGACAATTCAACTACTTGTCTTGAAGGCTCCACCAAATCTTTGAATCATAGCTAATGGTAGATATGCATGAATCATGAATCCTCAAGTATGTGATCTCTTCTCATGAAATTTTGTCCTCCTCAGGCATCAACTCTTGAGGGATGCCTACAAGACCTTTGGGAAATGAAAGCTGTGAATTAAACCTGTCAAGGTGAAAGGGTTCTCAATCCTTATTGTGCAAATCATTATTTTTCATTGACTGTAAGTCAATATTTATGAGTGTTCGATGCTATTAGATGTTGTCACTAGATAATTGAGAGTCCCCCCCAATGTTCTGTCATCCACAGCCATACATACTGAGACCCGGCTAGTCTACAGTGTCTCCTCCTCCAAACTGGTCAGGGTCGCTATGAATCTAGGGCCATCCCTAATTCTATGCACTCCCTAGTATTCTGTGTTCTCTTCCCGTGAGAGAGAAATAAGGTTCAGATTATGTATGTAAAAAGTAAATTGTGTTGAGAGGATAGAAGGATTTATTGATGTCCTTACTGTGAGGGATGGTTGTGTAATGGTAATCTTAGGCAATTCCTTGTGTAGCAGCTTCCAGGCTGCTAAAACACAGGTAGATTGCTATGGCCATACAGAAAGGGATGCTGGGTACATTGAACAAGTAAAATTCTGAAATCACAAAACCCACATACCAGACACAGTGCCAACCACAACAGTCAGGTACTAATGACATTAGAATAATGTAAAAGGCAACAATTATCCTATCAGATGTACCCCCAACAATTTATTTATTAAACAAAGGAGGGCCCAGACAGAAAGGCACTGGGCCCTGCTACACAAAAAAACTAATAGTGGCATACTATCTAAACGATTGACTCTGTTTCAAATGATTAAGTGTATCTCCCTGATTGACCAGAACTATAGAAAGTTCCAGAAAACTATCTAAAAGGTATAAAAACAAGGTTCACATGCAGTCCTCTCTCTTAGAATCACCATTGGAACCTTCTAAGTCCTTCTGAGAAGACCAGCTGACCATCCAGAGACAGACAGAGAAAGAGAGAGAGAGAGAGAGGCAGTGAGTGAGACAGAGAGAGAGAGAGAGAGAGAGTGAACGCATGAGACAGAGAGAGTGTGAGCAAGTCAGAAAATGAGAGAGAGCGAAACTTTGCAGACCCAAAGATGGAGCCAGAGAGGCATAAATCTACAAGAGACTTGGGAAGTATTATAGTGTTAAGGTGCCAAATAGGATTAGAGATTGCATTTTTAATTTTAAAGGTTATTGTAACTTTGTTCCTGATGAAGTTGGGACTGTTTTGCATTGGTACTGGCTTGTGTTCATATTGATTTGATTGTTTCGGTATTGTGGGACACTCAGGCTAATTCATTCATAACATTCTGGTCAGAGTTGCCTAAATTATTTTAAGGAGAGACTAGACAAAACTTGGAACTGAGGATGACTTGCTCCCACTCCAATTCAATGTGCTTTGAGATGTCTGATGAATCCAGTGCATGATCTGAAGACTAAATTCCAAGTTACAATTATGTAAGACTTAGCTCTATAAATTTATTCTGGACACTTAGTTCAGATTTGTTACTGGGTCATAGTATTTGTTACTAACTTCATAAACTTTATTGAGTTGATTATAATATGTACTTAACAAACACAATCGCAGTAGTCAGTTTACTTTGAAATATGTGCTTGCAACTTCCATGCGACTGAAATCTGTTGGCTTGGTCTGTTAAACATAGTTTATCTTCTTGCTCATCTTCCTTAAGCTATGTTGCTGAAAGCTGTAATTTATTAATCACCTTGAGATAAAACCCACGTGCAACTGTAACGGTGCTGTCACCTTTTTATCCTTTAGTGTCCGCTTACTGCCACTAACTAGCCGTCACCACTAGCTTTTTGTAATCACTTGTTGCCACCATAGTGCACTTTGCAGTGTTCTACACGTTAACGCATGTAACTGTAAAGACTGCGCTTTTCTTGTGTTTTTAATTTTTGATTGAAATGAGATAAAGGAATGTTTTAAAAGTCAAGGATTACTGAAGGATTGCTGCAGTTTTTAAAAGCAATAATCTGACACTCTCTGTAATCATCACTTATATTGTTCTTGCAGTAGCTGAAGAGTTGTTTGCAGAGGAACTGAGGCTGAGGGAGGTGTAAAAATGGAGATTCAGATGACAACAAGTTGCTGACTAGTCTATGGGCTACTTATCAGTTACTGAGGGCAAAAGCCTTCTGCCTGTCAACAACTATGTGAGTGGTTTTCAGGTTGCTGTGAAGAGGATAGGGAGAAATGATCAGATGTCCAACAGCTCAGGTGGTCTGTCTGTTTTCTCCAGCACAGCTTAATGTAAGCCTGAAGAAAACTAATTTATTCTTCCTTTAGTAATGGCTATAAACTATGACTTAGAATTAATCAGTCAGAGACAATTTTTAACTATGAATCTGTGAACTGGTGAAAGCATCCGGAGAAGAATGACCAAGAAGCAGCATTCTGCTCAGGGAAAGAATACCTCACAGATCCTATGAACAGGGACCACTGAAATGCTTTCCCAGTTTCACCCTCCACCCATAACATGTATCCTTTTTAATCATTCTGTGTGTATGCGTTTAAGAGCGAGATTACAAGGGGTTAAGTTTTAACTAGTAGAGTTATAAGTCAAGCGTTTATAATTGTTTACCTGTAGTTAGTACTTTCATTTAATTGTAATAAGTAGGAATTCTAGATATGTATATAAAATCAGTCTGTGCTGTTTCTTAACCTGGATCTTAAAGACAGGTAAATGGAGAATTTTGTATACTTTTAAACAACATCCTTAACCTTTGTGAAGGCTCCAGGAATAGCAGGGCTTGATTTCCAGTGCAGTATCCCACACATTCTGTAACACTTACAGCAAAGAGCCATGTTCTAGTTCAGACAGATGTTTTGAAGTTTATGAACAACACTAACTATGTGCACAGTTGCAATGTCACAGGCTTACAAACAGTTTGGATTCTGTGCTTTCTAATGCTACTGCACAGTATATATGCAGTGCAGACTGACTGAAGATATTATACTGACTTCATTACATGGAACAATTAACTCAAGTTTATGCTGGTACCTTTACACCAGAATGTCATATATTGTGATGTTATGTAACTATCCAAAAAGCACAGGCCTGCCTGGTCTGGAGTCTGTGCCATACCCAGTAGGAATGTTTTATAGTAATATTGGAGGTGACATCAGATGAGCAGTTTCTCTCTTCTGTAGATTATCCCCGCACCTTTGGTGATTTTCAAGTGGCAGGTGCAATTTTGCAAAGAGAGAGATTGAGAAGAGGGATTTTAATAAGGTGAGGGTGAGAGCCGGTGGTGGCTGCTCAGATAGGGGGATGACAGGAAGTGCTTGGAAAAACAAAGTGTGTTTTTCTATAAGGTGCTCTGCACAGGGCTGTTCACTCTTTTTTTGCCACTTCCAGTCATGCCTGCTTAACTTCTGAGGCAGTTTTTTCTGCTTCTGACTGCTGGGAACAGAATCTCTCTGAGGTCATGTCCAACCTGTAATCTGGTATCAAGGCAGGCTGCAGAGGACTGGACTGGGAGGTATTCCCTCCCTGAGACTCTACCTGTCTCTGCCTCTCGAGCTGTCTCTCTTGGCTTGTAGATTGATTAGTTTCGTTCTGACCCTTACAAGGACCCTTTAAACAGTGAAGTTTTCACAGGAAGACGCTAGTTATTAAACTGTCCTTTCTGCTCTAGTTGGTTGGGAAGCTGGAAATAGGATCATAATGCCATGCTGGGTCAGACTAAAAAAAATCCATCTGAAGGACTGTCCAGAACCGAAACATTAACTTTCCTGCTTCTCTGATGCTGCCTGGCCTGCTGTGCTCCTCCAGCTCCATGCTGAGTTATCATTAAAACTCCTGTTGTCCAAACTCCCAGGTTCATTTCATGCTATCATGCTATGCATGAGTTTGCATCTTAAAATTCACATTATCTTAAATCAGATGTTGAAGACTATTATGAAACGGTAATTAACAAACAAAATTTAGATGAATTTCTGCCTTAAGTAATTCAAATAAGCTCACACTCTAGAGAATGCTTTCTCTCTGCTGCATTACGCAGATCAGAAGTAATTGAGTTCAAGACTTTAGACTAAATCTATTCTTAATTCATTCAAAGACTGTTGAAACATTTTTTCCTTATTTTTTTCTTGTGGTTTTTATTGTTCCTGAAATACATAAGTACATATAATAGCTCAGACGAAAGGACCAGTGCTCCTTAACGCAACAATTTTCACAATAGCTAAAGGACACATTTATGAGAAGAATACTTTTGTGCTATCCTAGAACTCTACAGCAAGTGACTGACAGCAGTAATGAATAATGCACTGTACATAAAGTGAAACTTCAGCCTTGAACCCAAATATTCTAACAATCACTTACATGGAAACCAAATCTGAAAAGATGAAGGAAATGAAACATAGAAGTCCACTAAAGTAATACCCTAATTCACACAAATAAACTTTAGTTTCTTATGATGTCTTTCTCAAATGTTTCAAAGTACTTCATATACAGAAAGAAGAACAAGCTTGCATTGATAATAGCATCCTTCATAACCTCAAAATGTTCCAGGATGTAATCACTAAAGTACATTCACTGTTGTAATGTAGAAAACATGGCAATGAAATTATTCACAGCTAAGGCCAACAAATAAGAATAGGAATATGTTGATGATGACCTATTCTGGAAATATCTTCTCAATAGATATTGGCAAGATAAATGTAGATGATTTCCCTGTTTCTCTTCAAATTAAGGCTATGAGAACTTTCATATCAATTTGAGAGGAAAGACAAGGTTTACGTTAATTGGCATATCCCCAGCAATGCAGGACTGCCTCATTACTGCAACAAAATGTCAGCCTCAGTTTTGGTCATGGGGTGAGGGAAACCTTCTGCGTTTGAGGCAAAATTGCAGCCCATTGAGCCATTACGAGGAATTAAGTTGAAGCTCAGTGACCATGAACAGATGTAGCAGCCATTTAGTACAAACTACAATCATAGTAAGAAATGAAGTGAATGATTAATTAACCTTATCTGACAGAATTCATTGAGGCACAATCATGTTTGTCAAATGACCGTTAAAATGTAAACATCTTAAAAATTAAATGATTGGCATGAGTGAGTGTATGTTAAACAATTGATAGTTATGTCATGAATTACTGCTGATTGGGTAGACACATTTCCAAACCTGTTCCCACGATAATTATTCATAATGCACACGCAACTTCTGTGATTTTTGCGCTTATTGCATATGTTATCCAACATGCAAATTGGCTACGATTGACCTCCTTTCCACATTGTATGTGTTTCTCATTAGTTGAATTTAGTGATAAAGTACTGGAAGTATGCTCATAGGCTTGACATCGAGTTTGTAAGTAGAGGAGGATCAGAACCAAAACAACAAGAAACCATGGCCCAGATTTTTCAATGACTAGGTAATGGTTTCTGCAAAGCAAAATGTAAGTTGCACATGGGGATGCTACAGAATCTTTCACGTAGTGGTCTCTGAGGGAATTGCCTGGGAAATTGAAGGTTCCATTGAGCAATTCTCCTTCTTACCTAAATGCATAGCCTCACAATTTCTGACTTGGTGTCATCCTCACTAATTGCATTCCTATTTCTATGCATTCTGCAAAATTGCTGGTTGTATATTGTGATGATACTATGGCTCTAAGAGATGTATTTTGTCCTTTTCTTATGAAGAAAGGTTGAGACAGAGGTGTTATACAATCTGCTCAAAGCCGATAAACTAAACAGCTTGTGAGGCTTTGGGTTTTTGTTTTAAAAGAGTTGGACCAACAGAAACAGTCTGAATGGGTAGGGTCAAGTTCCCACAGAATCAAGATTTTTAATTTTAGCTTTCTGTAGTTGCTGGTCTCTTGAAGCTGAATGTGGAAGCTCTTATTCTTTTCTCTTGTATGAGCGTTAATCCCGACCCAGGACAAAGATTCGGGAGGCAGGCAGGATTCACGCAAATGGAAGATGTTTATTCAAGGAGAAACCAATTTATACAGGGAGAGGGCCAAAGGATCTTCCCCCAAATCTGGCTTTGGAAACTAGATCAATGACAAACCTTCTGTTTGCATTTTTATACAGTTTGTGTTACAGTAATCAAATACAAAGTAGTCATCGCCCTTCCCCTTAATTCAAACACCCAATCCTGTGGGACACCTAATCAGAGGTGGGCACTTCTATGGGCAGCCCCAAGTTCCCATGATCTTATGGTATTAGCTAGACATTGTAATCGTTAGGCCTTGGGATCTTTCTGTGCATCCTATTCATTCACATTCCAAAGTTTAATGGCTATACTCCTTCAGGCCTTTTTCAGACTTGTTTATCTGTAAGGACAGCTCAAATTCTATTATCCATTGCATTTTAGAGCTGTCTTTTATCACATTCAGTTACTCATTTTATCTTCCCACTATCCCAATTGTATAATGTAAAAATAAAAAGTCAGTTAGTTTTAACTAATTGCTACAAGGTTAACTTCTGTCATAAAGTTAATTGTAAGTGTAATGTTATACAACAATTTCTACTGCCAGTATTGCAATTAATGGGTTGAGATCAATCTATTTTGTTCAGGGCATGAGAGAAGGTGTCTCCTAAAGCTAGTGAATCATCACATCTAAGCATGAATGTTTTTTAAGTCTTGTTTTATATCCTGGTTATGTAATGAAACCAACTCCTATGATTAAAGCAGTTAATATTGCTGGTAGTTTCAGAGAGGCAACTATTTACTGCAAAATAACTTTAGCTGTTAACTTTGCAGCTGCTTAAGGGCCTAATCCGCATCTGATGTTATTCATTTACTGGGACAATCATCCTTTCATTAATAATGCTGGAATTGGTCATTTATCTGTCCTAAGGTATCCTTTTATCAGAACTGTCTCGGATAGTAACATACAGCGTTCTTTTACTGACCTTCTGGTAGTTCTGTTCAAAGGTACCATTGTATTTCACTGTGTGAGCAGGCAGCTTAGTTTTGCTTAGCTTCTGTCTGCCATCTTGTAAGCAGGCATGGGCCACTTAGTGTGTTCAGGTACAAATCACTCTACATTACAAGGTACAGGTCACCCCTACAGCTCTGTTAGAGCTAAAGCTGTGGCTTTCTTCCTGCTGCTAGAATTGCACGTGAGACAATCTACTTTACCGAATTTGTCTTTGCCAAGGGTGTGTTTCTGAGATGTTACTATATGGGAACAGTTAATTAGTAGTAGTTAATATATATGTTATTCTGTTAAGCACTTTGTTAAAGTTACAGCTTAGCCACCTTTTTCTTTTATTTTTGTTTTGTCTGTATTTTAACTATAGTGTGAAAATAAAGTGTGTTTTGTTTAAAGTCAAGTCATTTGACTATTTGAATTGCATCTGGAATGCAACATTTTACACTTACCTTTAAAATAAGAAAATGTTAGGATCTAGGCTATCTTCTTAATTTATTTTGAGGGTGTTTGGTCTGGTTCATAACAATATTCACTCCCATCATCCAAGTCATCAATATATGTTGTAAATAATGCTAACCTCAGCATTGATTCCTCTGGTATTCTATGAGTTACAGGCTACCACCTGTGAATTCCCTCATTTCACTAACTTTATACTTAATTAGTTATCCAATCCTCTATCCATGCTAATATACTACCCCCAACAGAACAAACCCTTGTCTTATTTAATCGCTACATGTGTGGCACATTATTGAAAGCTTTTTGTAAATCCAAATATACTACATTGACTGGTTCCCTTTCTCTACCCTGCATGTTAACTTCTCAAATAACTCTAAAAAACATGTCAGGCATGATTTTCACTTAATGAAGCCATGTTGATGTTGCTTCATTGTATTTCTAAATTGTATTAAGCAGACAGATGTATAGTTGCCTGCTTTCTGTCTTTCTCCATTTTTGACTAAGAGTGTTACATTGGAAGTTTTTTTAATTGATTAAAATTGACCAGAAGCTGAACTGGACTAGTCATATAAATACTGTGACAGGTCTGAAGAAGGGTTACTAGACACAAAATGTAAACTATATTTCTTTTTCCACGGATACTGCCAGACCTACTGAGTTTCTCCAGCAATTGCTGTTTTTGTTTGGTTCACTGATGTCCTTTTTGGAAGGAAATCTGCCACCCCTTATCCAAGCTTCCCTCAATGTAATTCCAGATAAACAATAATGTGGTTGATCCATTTCAAAGGAGAATTCAGAGTCATTCAGTTCAAAGGCAATCAGGGATGGATGTAAATGTTGGCTGTGACAGTGATGCCCACATCCTGTGAAAAAATAATAAAAATCTGTTCTGCCAGAACACTGGACGTCATTGGAAATGAGGACTAATTTACATAGTCCTCTAAAAGTATCTTTGGGTTATTATTCCTATTTGTGAAATTTTGAGAGTGAGAAGCACAAGGACACATTGGCTATGTGTTCTTATGCGGAAGGGATGGTTAAATTCTTTACATGGAGCCAGTGTAATGTCCTTGTCTATTATTCCCAAGACTGATCTTTTCAAAACAAAGAAAAGTGAAAAGCATTACAGGAAGCTACAGAAATATTTTACAATATTTTGCAGTACAAATTGAATAGGAATTACAGGTGGCATTAAAAATAAGGTCAGCAGCAACTATGTCGTGTTTTTGGGTCAGAAAACAAGCATAATACAGAAGGTGTAAACTATAGTTTACCCCATAATTAAAACTCATGATTACTGAAACTTAACTTTTAATTATGATTTAATGGCACTTTGTTTTGTCATGTGATATTTGATGTAGAATAAATATTTGAATTCTAATCTGCAGAATGATTGTCCTTTTTGAATCTTGTTGCTATGACGTTCAGGCTCATCGGCTCGTTATTTTATGTTACTAAGGATAGAGCAAAGATTAAAAACTATATGATTATTTGAAAACAGAAGGAAGTGAAGGCCCTAAATGTCAAAGTGGACACTGTTTAACAATAGAACTCAATAGGCCATGAATATGAAAAAAAAAACATTTCAAATAATAGTGAGGGATTAATGGTTTATTTTCAATTTTATAACGACGGGTATCATTGATCAGCCTGAAGAAAGTTGACATTGGAATGATGAAAGTCTAAGGGTAATTCAGCAACAAAGTCGGCTTCAGAGATTCCGTCTGCTGCTTCAGATGCCAATGGCAATCTCCACACATCCAGACAAATCAAGCAAATGAAAAATGAATTTTAATTCTTTCTGCTTGAGTCACATTGCTTATCAGACTGAATGCCAACAATCTGCTTCACAATACTTTTAGTTACAGTTGAAAGCAGTTTCCTGCTGTTTTCTCAAGCTTTAAATAAAAACAAAGACAGACATCACAAAATAGAATACCGTATCCTCTCAGAAACATGCTAATTCAGTTATAGCATTAATTAGCTGCACAGTAAAACTGTTTCAAATTCTCAAATCCTGCAATAAATGCTACAGCACCACTAACACACTTTTAGAATCAGGACTTTTTTTCATGGGCTTTGGACTCAAATGCAGGCTCCAACTGGGGCCCAAGCTGGAATTATCTGAGAGCAATACCAAGAGCAATTTTCCTAGAGGTGACCTTCTAATTGGCCATCTCTGAACATACCATCTAATTAAGAATAGCAGCTCTTGATGCTACTTCTAATCACAGGATTATCAGCTAAAAAACCTCTTCTATACCAACAAGCGAGTTTGGTTTTGTTGAGGCAGTTGGAAGAGTGTGAAGGCAGCTCATATTAAGACACCTTCAAAGGGATTGAACGAATGAAGTTGTTATAAGAGCCAAGCAGACAGGTCCATCTAATCAGAGTGGAAGCTCCTCTGTCAACAGGGTACAGCTTTTGTTGCTGGTTGTTTCTCTTTAGCAGATGGAGCATTTGACCCCAAATGAGCTTGTCACTGAGAATGTAGCTCCACTAAGGCAACCACCTTCAAGCGCTGAGAGGACCTGCTCTGTTGCAAATAAATTATTAGCAGATCCTGCAAACTGCTCCTAGTTGGGGGCAGCCTATTTGATTTTCTTTTCTAACATGTATTCCAATTATTTCCCTAACTTTCTGCCACCACACTTATACCACATTCACGCCATTTCACCATATCATGGGTGAAGAAAGTTCTATCCTATGTTTCTAAGTAGTAGAAGAGGAGTATAGTGTTAATTTGTGATATCAGCTAGTTTTCAACTGTAGCTTCATGGTTTTCCAAAGTTTCACTGGCATTCCCCAAACTATTTTATTTAGAACCTTTTCTGCAATCCAGAAGATAAAATGAGAATCTCTTTCTTTATTTTAAGATGAAATTGGATCTAACTTCCAAAATTATCTAAAATTTCTATGCATCAAATTATGTAATAAAATGTATGGGTTTCTGCCACAGGTCTTCATTTAATTGAACAAAATGATTCTGATCCCACAGAAATTTGGGCATGTGGGGCAGGATATCTGACAAAGTTGTATAATCTGGAGTGTAGGATTTATTTCCTTTGCTTTCCTCTTGTCACTGTTCTGTCTAATCAGTAAGACATTGTAACTCAAAAGCATGATGCAGTATGTTGGACAATTACATGCAATTTGAATGAAAACCTTCTCTAAGTTATTAATGCCTATGCTGTTACACTTCAAGAGGAGTTCAGAAGTGTCTTTGGTGTGTTTACTTTGTCCTCCCTTGGCACCTTGGCTATTTGAGAGTTGAGAAAACAGAACCTGACAGGGGAGAGGCTTTTTGGTAGTCTGGATTGTTTCCAGTCCATTGAAGTTGATTTTGTAGGAATTTTGTCTGAATGCGTGTCATTCAAGAAGAACATGCATGTTTGTTTGACAACCCTTCCATTGGATTAGGATGATGTGTTGGAAGCACTGCCAAGAGAATTTCTCTGACATTCTTAAATGTCACAGATACCCATATCAGATCACACTACTATACAGGAGTGTGATAATGATGCTGCTCTGTAAATTATGACTTTTGCTGACTTGTGGAGGGTGTTTTTGACAAGCATTCACTCCCATACTTTGTAAAAGACTGGATCAAATGTACCAGCTCAATGCTGGATCTCTTTGCCAAAGATAGCTGCCAAGGTATGGAAGGTACCCCATATTTCAGAATCTCTCCTAAAACATATATAAAAGGTGAAATATTTGGTTAACCCATTGTCAAGTGACATGAGTTTTATTTGTTTTTTTTTCTGAACGTCGGCTTTCCTGCTCCTCTGATGCTGCCTGGCCTGCTGTGTTCCTCCAGCCCCACACTGTGTTATCTCTGACTCCAGCATCAGCAGTTTTTACTGTCTGAGTGAGCTTTATTTGGGCAACATTCCATAGTAGGCTTAGTTTCTTGCATGCAACAGTTATGAGACATACAGTGACTTATAAGCCTGATGCTCTGCTTCTCTTTCTATGGTGCTCCTGGACCAGCTGTATATTTCCAGTTTTTTGTTTTTTTTGTAATGTGATGCTGGGTTAAATAACTTGCACTTCTAACATTGCTTTTGATTTTCTTCAGGTCACTACCCAAAGGCATATATGAACCGCAGTGCCCCAATTTCCACCACAGATCGGGCAGAGAGATAGTTCAATTTTCTTTCCATCACATGGCTGATCGCCTGTCATTTGTATGTATTGAAAAGATTTACGAGTTATTATTCAACTTGTTTGATCACATTATGAATCCACCTCTCTTGGTCATTGGGTCCAACAATAAGATTTCAACCTGGAGCTGCTGGCTGAGAGGTAGGGATATTAACCCTGGAGCCACAAGACTTCCTCAGCTTCAATACAGGTTTCAAAGGAAAAGTAGGAGTAGTTGCAGGTGAAGCAGCAAAATCATAGCCACTGAACGGAGCAATTTTCCAGCTGTTAGTTTTTCCAATCAGTGCACTTTAATCAACAGCATATTTTCAGTTCCTATATCTGACCACTTAGCATGCCTAAGATCGAAGTGCGTTTTCAATTGATTGTGTAACAGTTGCTCTTATTTCTGCACAAGTCAGCTAAGTTGTTTAAAGGCTGCATTTGAATTAAAGGATTGCAGAACACAGGCTGCCTGTACAAGCAGTTGTTGCACTAGCCAGTTGGACTGAAAGAGGCAGGAAACCAGTACTTCATAACTTGCTGATTAAATGTAAAGGACCAGTGAAAGAAAACAATTGGAAATATTGTGTTGCAAAGTAAAAATCACAGGTTGCAAGATATGAAGCTGAAATCAAACATGTGGCCTAATATCATCAGCATCATGTTTACTTACACAAGTTTCTCCAATTTCTGTTTCACTGTTAGATTTCCCTTTATTTGACCTGGGAATGGATTTTATAAGAAGTACTTTGCAAAATCCTTTCTGAGATATGAAAAATTAAGTGGATTTGAACTTTTTTGGAAAAAAAATATTAATTCCACAAGTAAGAAATATTTGTCTCTCTGTTGCTCATTCTCTCTCTCTCTCTCTCTCTCGCTCCCCCTTTCTCTCATATTGTTGTAGCTAAAGTAAAGCCATTACTACTTTTTACAATGAATGTTTGCAAAAATCAGACATTCTGTGGTTCAGGTTTGTATCGCTTGCATCATCCTACAAATAACAGTGAAAATAAGTATGGATTAAATAATAGGTAAAAATGCCTAAAATTTCTATTGAATTGTCTTAAAGGTATACATTATAAATTTATTTCTAAATTTGATTTAAAAAGTATAGGTTTGTCCTGGGGTGAAAAAAAATTGACGATATTGGAAGCTGTAAGGGGCTAAGTTATACTAATTTACCACTGATGCTCTCATTTTGTGCACAGAAAGCTGTATTTGTCGTTTATGGATTATGAATGGATGAAAACACAGTAATATGCAAGTTAAAGATCATCATTATGAGACAGATGGTGTTAGTAACCACTCTATTTAATTAATGGAATTTGTACAGTTCAAAATTATTGTAGATTAATGTACTGTCTTTGACCTTACAATTCCATCCTATTGTAGATTGCAAATTAAAAAAGAGTTAGGTTACAGTAAGTGATTGAAGGAAGTTAAATGGCACAAACATCTTTCAGAAACAACAGTCTGTGAAATAAACACAAAGTTGTGAATTGGGAGAACAAAGGTTTTTGACATAATTATAAAGCACAAAAAAAGTTGTATTATTTATGTACATTTTACTTTTATTTATTTTATACTTTTGAATTTTGACCTAATAGTAATTTGTTTTGTTTTTCATGTGTAAGTGCATTCAATGGTTTAACCTGTGGATACTACTACAGCCATTGTAAATTCTTTGATTGGGGGAGTTTATAAGGGGGTTAGCGTTCCAACTCCTGGAGTTGGCCTAGTGTCTCAGTGGCTAGCATTGTTGCTTCAGTGCCTGGGACCTGGATTTGATTCCACCCTTGGGAGACCATCTGTGTGGAATTTGCACATTCTCCCCATTTCTGCATGTGTTTCCTCCAGGTGCTCCGGTTTTGTCCCACAGTCCAAACCTGTGCAGGTTAGGTGGATTTGCCAAGCTAATTGCCCATAGTGTCCAGGGATGTGCAGGCTAGATAGGTCAGCCAGGGAGAATGCTGGGTTACAGGGATAGGGTGGGCCTGGATGAGGTGCTCTTTGGAGGGTTAGTGTGGACTCAATTGGCCAAATGGCCTACTTCCACACTGTAGGGATTCTATGATTACATGCCAATGGTTCATAATCATTTAACTGTAGCAAGAATGAATTTACTTGTAACAAATAGCACTATATACAAATATTAATGTACAGAAACCTGGTCCATGTTTTTGGTCAGTCTGGTTCTGAAAGTTAGGTAAATTGGGGAATTCTGCCACTTTTAAAAATCTTTTGCTACTCTAGTGAGGCACAATTTTTGTCTTGAAACTGTCAGTTACGGTTTGGTGAGCTAATGAGAAATTCTTTACATTGGGATGTTTGTTCGAGTGAACAAAGTAAACAGATCTGTGTTAGGTTTTCTTTCAGAAGGTCAGAGAAAGATTTTTTTTCTTTTGATTAAAGGGAAACATACATTACTTTGGACGAAAGGAAAATCTTTTTAGTTTCAGTCTGGCAGTTTGCAAGAGTCTTGACTGAAGCTAGCTTTGCAAAACAGTTTAAAGCAGCAGAAAGGGAGGTAATTTTGAACATGTATGGAAGAGGTTACCTCAGTGTAAGGATTTTAGTCTGGAAGTTCCTGATCAGAAGTGTTTGGCTACAACCCTGAAGGTGATATTTGAGCTGAGAAGTTCGAAGCTCAACTGTATGAGGGCTCAAGAAAATGACTAGCGGATCCTCAATACTGGGAACTGAAGTCACAGTTAAATTAAGCCCCATAACTGTGGTAGGGCGGAGAATTCTCTGTGGTGTGAATACTATAAAAGTGTGTTTTGGGATTCATGGGCTTATATTATACTGTGTATTTTGACATTTTTAAACTTATTTTACCTCTAAGTAGTTTGGTTTATTATATTTTATCTTCATTCCTTTTGCATTATAAACTTACGTTTTACTGTTAAAACCAAACATGCAGCATTGTGTGCTTGAGTTTCAGTGAAAGACTAACCAAGATAAAACCAAATTCAGAAATAAAAACATGTTTTAACAAGCCAGATTTCAATCTGGGATCTGACTCACCCAGTAATATCATCAGCTGGATCGTAACATATGATTGAACATGTATCCACTATTATCCAGCAGGATGGGACTGCTTTCGCCTGGGTTCCATTGCCATCTAATTACTTATAGCCAATATATTACCAGTAATGATTTCTCTTCTTGCTCCCAGATTATTACCTCAATTATGCCCAAGGACCTATCCTTAGCTCCCACTTTAAAGACAATCATTAAAACGTACATCTTTGACTAAATGTTTGATCATCTTTATATGGATCTGCATTATACCATGTTCTAGAATACATTGAGAAAGGCCATTGGATTTGTTACTATTTAGAAAAACTATGAAAAATGATGTTGTTGATGCATTTTGAAGATACAGTTAAATAATTTAGATACCTGGCTTGTTAAAATTTTAGGAACAAAAACAGAACTTGCTGGGAAAGCTCAGCAGGTCTGGCAGCTTCGTGAAGAAAAATCAGAGTTCACATCTCGGATCCGGTGACTTTTCCTCAGCTTCTAATGAAGGGTCACCGGACCTGAAACGTGAACTCTGATTTTTCTTCACAGACGATGCCAGACCTGCTGAGCTTTTCCAGCCAAGTCTGTTTTTGCTCCTGGTTCACAGCATCCGCAGTTCTTTCGGTTTTTGTTAAAATTTTAGAATAGAATTCCAAAGTTAAGTTTTAGAGCATACATAATGTATAAACTTATTATGAGTTGATGTTTCTAGATTTACCCAATACGGTCATTTATTCTGATCCTTAGTCCCCAAAAATGTTAGTACACGTATGCAAAATTAAGCATGAGCTTTTTAGAATACTTGTATTATGATGCCCATATCCAAATGTGACTCAAACATCTACAGGGTTATTTCTTCCCTACTATTATCTGATATCACCTCTAAAATATGTGTTGAGGGAGTTAGGTAATGGGTGGAATCAGTTAATATGCCCTAATGGCCAAATAATTGTTGGGACTTCCTGGTAGATTATGCCAGCCTTGCCAGGTAGCTTGAATTGGGAGATTTCCAAATCTGCTGGATTGGCCTTGGTAGAAAGTGCCCTAAATCGCATGACATTTGCTCCAGAGAGGAGGGCATAGGATACAGTTAAGCCTTGTTGATCTGGCAAAGGAGAGCATAGGTCACTAAAGGAATAGCCAAGTTCTGAGGTGGCTAGTGTGAAGGCCTGTATTGGTTCTCTGAGACTTTGTCCCAGTTGTTTAGGAGTTTTCAGGCCCTCTAGACCTCACCCACACTCTGCCACACACCTCTCATGGTTAATCATACCTTCCATGAAGCTCAACACTAATTAGTATCCCCACCCACCCAACTAGACCTTCTGATACTCCATCTACCTCCACATACAATCATCTGGTCTCTATTGCTCAAGAGCAGTCTGGAGAAGAAACAAGTCTTCTTGCAATTTAATACAGCTCTCACTCATATACTTGAAAGTAAAAACAAAATCCCTTTCATAAAAACTATTCAAAGTTTTTAAATGTTCTCAAACAGTTAATCTCTTATACAAAGACACCCACATCCCTTTGTACATCAACATTTCCCAATCTACCACGAATTAAATAGCAAATGGACAACTTCATATTTGTCTATGTTATCCTGCATCTGTAGTACCAGCAAGTATCTTGCAAGAGATTCCTCCTAGTTGTTCTGGGGTGCAATCCATCCAGCTTGTACTGGTTCCATCTTCCCCAGGACAAATCCTAATGGCTCAAGAATCTAACGCTCTTCCTCTTACACTACCCTTCCAGCCTTACATACAACTGGTCTGTTCTCATATTCCTTACATTGCTAGATTGCGGCACTGGGAGTAATCCTTTAATTACTATTTTTGAGATCCTGATTTTTAATTTATTTCCTAGCTGCTGATATGCTTGCTCACAGGACCTCATCCTTCTTTTCATCTATATCATTGGTACCAACGTGGGCCATGACATCTTGTTGTTTTCCTTCCCCGTTCCCCTTTAGGATGTCCTGCAGACAGTGAATTTTTTGACCTTGCCACCAGAGAGGCAATATACTATTCTGGTGTCACATCTGCAGCTGCAGGAACATCCCTTTGAAGATAGAATCTCCTTTCACTATCATCTCCCATTCTTCCTTCCTTCCCCTGACCCCAGGAAGCTGAACTACTCCTGGTGACACAGACTTGCCACTCGCTGCAATCCCCCTAAGAAACTGCTTCCCCAGCAATATCCGAAATGGAAAAATCTATGAGCGAGAAAGAGATAGCCCCGGGGAACGCCTGCACTACGTGCCTGGCACGTTTACACTGTCTGGAGGTCACCGTTTCCCTTTCTGCTTGTGTAGTCATTACCTGCGGTGCAGCACATGCTATCCATGAAGAATTCAACTTTGCATATGTTTCACAGTGATTCCAGCTGCTGCTCCAGATCAAATACGCAGAATACCGGAAGCTTCAGGCACCTGCAGCCATATGGTCCCATTGGCTGTGACCCAGACTTCCCACAATGCACAGGAGGACCAATCCACCTGGCTGAGCTACCTTGCCATGACTTATTGTTAGATAACTCTCTTTCCAATTGCTTCCTCTAATTTACAGAATATTTAGTATGTACCAGGGGTCCCATTTTATTTCTTTATAGGTTGATCAATCTTGATCTAAACTAAGGACCATTTTTATTTAAAGAATGGACAGCAGAAATACTTATCTGATCTTACTTGCCAAGTCCTCCACTTATCCTGCGCTTTCTCCAAGTCCCACTTAAGCCTACATTTTCCTGCATGTCTAATTGGCAGTTACAAAAAAAATGGATAAGTCAGTTACTTAATTAGCTGAACTCACTTGTTCTAGTGCAGAGGCCTTGATTGTAAAGCAGAAATTGCTGGAGAAACTCAGCTGTCTGGCAGCAAATGTAGAGAGAGAGAAACAGAGTTAACACTTTCATTCCATAACGGCACTTTTTCAGAAGCTTTGATTTTCTTGATTAGCCCAATCTCCAAGGCCCGAAGAGAATTTAGACTTAAAACAGTAACTTTAAGTAAAATGCTAATTGGAGGCAAACAATCTTAGATTTTACACAAGATTAGCCCTTAAAATTTAAAACTCTGACTCTGCTTTCACCAATTCACAGTCTTCACACTCTACACCAGAGCACCCAGACCCACATCAAGGACAAATAATCCTTTAATAGTTTATGTAAAACATTAATCAACCTGTGAACTCAAAAACACTTCTGTGAATCTGCTCCAGAGATCATAGTGTCATACAATATGGAAACAGGCTTTTTGGCCCACTTGTCCATGCTGACCAGTTTGCTAAACTAAATTATGAGCAGCATTGATCGGGTAAATGGCCAAGAACCTATTTCCCTGAGGGAGAGGATTCAAAAACTGGAGGCATAGGTTTAAGGTGAGGGCGGAAAGGTTTAAAAGGTACCCAAGGGGTGACTTTTTCACACAGAGGGTGGTGTGTGTATGGAAAGAGCTGCCAGACAAAGTGGTAGAAAGCAATAATATTTCTGAGATAACAAGCATGGGGCTGGATGAACACAGCAGGTCAAGCAGCATCATAGGAGCAGGAAAACTTGACGTTTTGGGCCTAAACCCGAAACATCAAGTTTTCCTGCTCCTATGATGCTGGTTGACCTGCTGTGTTCATCCAGCCCCATGCTTGTTATCTCGGATTCTCCAGCATCTGCAGTACCTTTTATCTCTGATACAATAATATTTCTGAACAGGTTTGATCAGGAAGAAAAATGTGACATTAAAAAAAAAAGCTCCTGTGGCGATAATTGTCACTCTTATAACTTAACCAGACATTCATAATGACATAAGAATATCCCTTGGGGAAGTATGAACGAAGAGCACTGAAACAGCTCGACCAGATGTTACATTTTTCTAACCTTTGCCTCTCAGCTAAAGCACTCCAGTGACAGGTTTTTGTTTTAAATTCCCAATGACAGTTGCAGCCTGTTTTATTTTTTTTTTAAATTTAATGACTAAGCAGTTTACACCACTTCTATCTACCCTAAAAGAGAAGTTATGTCTACTTCATCAATTTGTAATACCTGCACCCCAGTTTGAGGCCTTTGAAACCCCCAAAATAGAGTCTGATTGAACTCAGTATTGAGTTCAAGCAAACCTTTTGAGTTTAGGTTTCCCTCCTGTGTGAATCACGTACCGTCCCTTTTTCTCTACTGGTAAAAAAAATTATATCATTGGAAATAGGACAGGTCTTTTACATCTGGTTCCTAAACACTGTTTTTAATGGTGCACAAAGATTTCCTGATTCCCTTAGGTTTTGATTTCGCAACGCCAGCAAAAATGAAATCGCATTGGCCAAAGCATTGATAAATATGTTACTACAGCACAAGTGACAGGCAGTCCTCAGTTTTGCAACATGTCACAAGGAAGGGGGAAACTTAGATTGGTGATTGTGGTTTGTAGCACACGCTTTTATTGGTGTCAAAATTCAATTTGATAGGGCTTCAGTTCAGCATAAAATGATATGTGGTTGACATAGCAAATATGTCATGACAGCACAAGAAAGAATTGAATTCCAGGAAAAATCAGTTAGCCTTTGTAGAGATGCTGGTTTTGCACAGGGAAATTATCAAGGTATTGTTCTGTGCAACTGTGCCTTTCCTATATACGTACATATATGCACTGCAGACTTCTTGATGTGTTAGAAGCCTCTTGGTATGCCATAGAAGGATGTTGTGGCATGGAAATTAACCCTCATTCTCCCTGCTCTAGTTGCTGTTAGCAGATAATTGGACAAAAATTAGCATAGCTTTGCAGCAGCTTTTCTTACAACAGAGAGGCAACAAATAAAGTAGGCCTTTGTGAAAAAAACGATGAACTTGGATTCTGAAATCCGAACCAAAAACAGAAATTGCTGGAAAAGCTCAGCAAGCCTGGCAGCATCTGTGGAGAGAAATCAGAGTTAATGTTTCAGGTCCAGTGACCCTCCTTCATAACTTTGTATTCAAATGCAGATCTTGGGGTAATAATGTGTTGTCGAGAATATCTGTAATTTTGAAATGAAATGTAATAAGTATGAAAATAAGATTGCTACCATAGGACTGAATGCGAAGTGCTGTATCTAAAGGGTGACTAATTTGAAGGTAACAGTCTGGTCTAGCGTTTCTGGTAAATTTTAACCCTTTGTAAAGCTTTGTTCTCTAGTTTTTATCCATTTTTTATTAACAAATAAAAACTTTAACTAAGAGTGAAGCATGTTATCATTTAGCAAATCTGAATTCTAATACACACCTGAGATGTTATGCATCTGGCAGATCTGCCTTCTGCTTCCAAGGAATGCTATTATGGGTGAAAGTATCAAATCTGAGCCAAGAACTTTGATGGTGGCTCAGGCCTTCAACTAAAATGTTGACCAAGGCAATAAACATTGCAAAAGCAAAATTTTGACAACAGGTTTTATGGGCAGAAAGAGCACACAAACTTTAAAACATTAGTAACACCTGCAGCGTGATACATTGAGCATTTATATAATTTGTGCCAAGAATCTGAAGGGCAATAAATCCCATCTTCAGGTTAAAAATGATCTTTGTAAATCAACAAAATGAAATGTTTCAATTTTGAATTAATTTGATGGAAAACAAAATAACTTGAAATTATATCACTGCACGACTAAAAATCTGGAAGGGTAGACCTTGATCAAGCGAGTGAACAAAACAAAAAATTAAATTACAGAAATTGTGGCGTGAGCCAGGTGAACCCTCAAGATTTATAGGAATGTTTTACCATATGAGAAACAAAATTAACTTTGACATGTTGCCATTTTGTTTGTAGTCAAATCAAACCACATTGAATAATTTAAATCAATCACAATTGATCTTAAAAACTTTTTTTCTGATGAAGGGTCTAGGCCCGAAACGTCAAGCTTTCCTACTCCTATGATGCTGCATGGCCTGCTGTGTTCATCCAGCTCCACACCTTGTTATCTCTGATCTTAAAAACTGTTGCTTTAATGACAAAGTGTGTGTTTTAATCAGGAAAGAAATTAAATAGTTTCGGTTCGACATTAGAAATTGATTAAACCAGGTATGAGGGCTGTTAACTCTTGTCAGTGGCTTTTTTATTAGATGCTTACATGGAGAGGAAGATCTTTGTGCCAATTGTTCAGATGACAACAACTTGTTGATCTGGCTACATTACACTTTGAGTCCCAACATCTTGATGATGAGACAGAGGAGCAGCAGAAAAGGAATAAAAGGAAAAACTCTGGATCCCATTAACAAATGGGATATCCTGCCTTATGTGCATGTTCAGGAGCTAACTCTTTCTCCTCACCACTGCAGGTACCATTGTCCATGGGAAGAGGCTAAAGCACAAGATGCCATTACCTCCCTCTGTTAGTGCCATCACATCTGAGGAATAATGTCTCCAGCTCCTCAGAGGAAGCACCAACATAAAATTGACCTGCACTTTTCACTATCATGGAGATATTCACCTTGGTGAATCCATCATCTATAGTGGTCTCGGCGGCAGAATCTGGCGAGACATCACTTTATAGCTGGTGGAGAAAGCAATGCCTGAAGTCTCTGACTCTCAGATGATAGTTGGAACTCAGTTACACACTCAGCCCCATGAAGATAATATTTATGTGGAGTTGGCTATAAGTGACAAGGTGAACCTGCAGAGAAAGGTGGAAATTTCAGACAGTGATGCCGGTGGCTCTCATTAGACTCAAGGTCATCCCAGTTGTGCTTACTATAGTGGTTCATCCATGCAAACTCTTCGCTGCCTTCATGGAAAGGATGGCAGCCATTTTTGAGTCCTAGATCCAGCAAAACTCTCATTGGCTGTAGGATATTTGCTCAGACTCGCATTTCAATGCTGTCACCATGGGGTCACTATTACTGGAAAGGCACATAGGGAACAAAGTACCTCAGCATTCTAAAAGTGCTGTTCCCTCTCTAGAGACAGGTAGGTGCCAACAGGCACCCATTGGGTGAGAAGGACCAGGCAGGCACCCCAGGAACTCCTCTCAGTACACCCCGGAGTCACCTTGCCTCTCCATCTCCCCTTTGCTAGTGACTCCATTGTCTGCAGCAGGTCAGGCTGAGGTGCGTGGCGCAGGCCAGGGCCTTCTAGGCCTCAGGTCCCCAGGGGATGCCTGCCAACAGTACCATAGTCAGCAGTTTTCCTTCACCTCAGCTGTGAATGTCAGACAATCATCTAGTATGGTAGGCAGAAGAAAATATTTTGACGACACATTGAGCGTTCATTATATGTATCTAGTCTGCAATTCTGTAAATATATGCTCATTTTTACCGGTGTAACTTTTACTATAACCTCATGATGCTGCTAGGTGCTGACACTGTTGCTGAAGTGAAAGGAATAAGCATCCATTGACCTTTAAACGTCTCACATCATCAGCAATCTTTGCAGCTAAAGCATAGGCCTGGCATTTGGTATTTGTAGTCAGTCCAAAGATTGATTTCAGGGTCAGTGTGCTTATCCGATGGGGTCAGATTGGGAAGACTGAGCTTGAGATTAGTCATTGCAGAGATCACAGAGCCAATCTATCTGAGTACTGGAGAAACGTGAAGGGGTCCTGCTTTGTGAGGAAAGAAGTATTTTTTTCCCTGGCCAGTGGACTTCATTGCCATGTGAAACATTCCCAGAATAAGAGGGAAGTAATTCACTACTGAGATGTGAAGGCCTTAATTCCCTCAGGAGGATAGGAGTGTAATATTTGGATACTTCCAGACTGTAATATTGAAAGAACAGTCACTGAAAATATTCAGCAATTGGAATTGTACAGTCAAAGAACATAACATTCTCCAGAGCTGTCAGGATAGTGAGGGATAAAGCTGAATAGTCACATTAGCCAGGATGAAAGAGAACTGGGGAGCACCAGTGCCCTAATCGACTTCCATTTTTCTTATGGCAAAGCCCATAATCCTGCTTCCTTTGAAGACCCCCTCATCCTGAGAATGTGCATTTTGGTACAGCTACTGTTGAATGCAATTAATGCGAAGGCTAGGTTTGTGTATGTATTTTCATCCTTCTCATAGTACAGGCACATTGTAATTATAAGGATGCCCTTTATTTAAAACAATACTGCAAAAAGAATTGGGTCTCGATCAAGAAGTAATGAACCAGCAGCCCTTAACCAGTTAGTTTCCAAAAGCCACAGCAGAAAGGCAAATGTGTATAAAGAGCTCATTGCCCTGGGATTGGCTTTTACTTGGGCCTGATCACCTCATCAGACCATTGTCTTTGCCTCTAGCTATTTGTAAGCAACCTCCTGGCTGGTGTCAGGATCATCACCTTGCCCTTACTCACCAGAGGAGACCTGGTATCAAGTTTCTTCAATGTTATTGGAGCTGCCCCCAACTGGGCAAGTGGGGAGTATTCATCCGTACACCTGCGTTGTGACTTGTAGATGGTAGACAGAATTTGTGGAATCAGGAGGTGAATTATTTGCCACAGTATTCCTAGCTTGTGAAGTGCTCTTGTATCTACTGTATTTATATGACAAGTTCAGTTCAGTTTCTGATTACTGGTAACTCCAAGGCTGTTCATAGTGGGGGATTCAGGGATGGTAACACCATTGAATCTCAAGGGGCACTGATTTGATTGTATCTTATTGAAAATGATCATTGCCTGACATTTGTGCAGTGCAAATGTTACCGAACAATTACAAGATGACAATCAGTCAATTATTTTCTGTGGCTCCAATTCTTCATGGTATCTCATTGGAATGAGTTTCAGAAATTTCCTGGTAATTTGGGAACCAGAGGAGACCTCTTGCTCCTGCATCATTTCCTGCCCTAAGCCAACTTCTTTTGTTATGTGAAGTGGGACACTCTGTCTGAGGTATATTGAAGTGGGCTGTCTGAGCAGCTCAGACATCAGAGTGATATCTTCAGGAAGCCTATGTTCTATTCAGTAATGGCTACACAGTGCCGTACCCCTTCTTGGCATCAGTCTGAGGTTTCCTGATAAATATCATCAGCAGGATATTCAGGGAAGAGTCCTGACCCCAAGCAACCAGTACTGTAGGTGAGAAGAGATAGAAAAAGGTGCAGGCACCTGCAAGGACTCCAGCATACTGCTAACTGGATATCGTGTGCAGATCAGGAGTATTTGGCTGGTGGTGTCACAGCAGATGTGTTCATTGAGGGACTGAATCCTTCTCTAATTGACAAACATAACTGATTGTTGCCAGGGGCCTCTGAGGGCAATGCACATGCAATGGATTGCTTCAAGCACCCGTGGGAAACCTGCTATGGTAGCAAACCCCACTGTCATTTCTGTCTAACTTTAACATAGATTTATGTATGATACATTTATGAGTAGGAAATTCACAGACATCCCTAGTAACTCCTAGAAATGTTAAGAGTTGCTATTAACTTCAATGGGATTGTGTCCCAATCCTTGCAGTTGCAGGTTCTTGTCCCACTGTTGGCAGATTTAGGCGATTATCTCTCCCAGGACAGCCTGAGGCACTATATTCAGTGTCTTTCTGTCATTTGCAGATAGTTGCATCGAAACCTGTAGATTCAGTTTCTAGCCAACACTCATCATCTGTGAGGCTTTGGGTCCAGGAATGATATGGACAGAATTTTCTGCTTCCTTAAACAATGTGGGAAATCACTAGAAATGTAGGGAAATATGTAAAAGTGAATAATATCATCAGAACCTCAAGGACAAGAAAAACATTTCTGACGTTCCCTTTAAGGATTAATGGTGAGTTGAGAAGGATCATTAATATTTCAAATTCAATATGATGCTTCTTCAAAATCTTGCCTTGGCAAGATTGAGCTCTTACTAACCATCTCATCACCCATACCACTCCTTTCCATCCTCTCACACCCTGTCAGGCAGGAGTATCCAATGTGGATTCCAGAGCTTGTAGTAATTCTGATGAATGGCCCATATCAACTAGGCTACTTTATAGGTTGAACAAATCACCCTTCCTCCTTAGCTCAGGTGTATCTCTTTTTCTCATGGGACATGTATATTGCTGGCTAAACCAGCACTTATTGCTTGTCCATAGTTGCCATTGAGAAAGTGGTGATGAACTGCTTTCTTGTATCACTGCAATCCATATGCTGTAGGTTGACCTGCAATGTTGTTAGAGAGGGAATTCCAGGATTTTGACCTAGCGACAGTGAAGGAATGGCGATATACTTCCAAATCAGAATGGTGAGTGGCTTGGAGGCAACTTGCAGGTGGTGGAGTTCCCATGCATCTGTCATGCATTTTGTAGATAGTACACATTGCTGCTAATGAGTGTCGGTGGTGGAAGGAATAGATTCTTGTGGATGTGGTGCCAAACATGCAGGCTGTTAAATCCTCAATGGTATCAAGTTTCTTCAATGTTATTGGAGCTGCCCCCAACTGGGCAAGTGGGGAGTATTCATCCGTACACCTGCGTTGTGACTTGTAGATGGTAGACAGAATTTGTGGAATCAGGAGGTGAATTATTTGCCACAGTATTCCTAGCTTGTGAAGTGCTCTTGTATCTACTGTATTTATATGACAAGTTCAGTTCAGTTTCTGATCACTGGTAACTCCAAGGCTGTTCATAGTGGGGGATTCAGGGATGGTAACACCATTGAATCTCAAGGGGCACTGATTTGATTGTATCTTATTGAAAATGATCATTGCCTGACATTTGTGCAGTGCAAATGTTACCGAACAATTACAAGATGACAATCAGTCAATTATTTTCTGTGGCTCCAATTCTTCATGGTATCTCATTGGAATGAGTTTCAGAAATTTCCTGGTAATTTGGGAACCAAATCCAGTTGGTCATGAATCTCACTAGACTCATGGTGAATAAAATTTCCTTTCACCTAGCCTGAAATTCTGAGTGTTGACTCTACCTATCCAAAAAAAAGAAATTCCTTAGAGATAGCAAGAACTGCAGATACTGGAGTCCAAGTCAACACAGTGTGGAGCTGGAGGAACACAGCAGGCCAGGCAGCATCAGAGGAACAGGAAAGTTAAACGTTTCGGATCGGGACCCTTCTCCACTTTCTATCTGGCATTTTTTGAAATCAAAAGACCTCTTGACTGACCATTATTAGGTCATGTGATTTAATTTCATTGTCTAACCAAATAATTTTGACCCTCCCCGATCAACATGGTGGCTCAGTGGCTAGTACTGTTGCTTTACAGCGCCAGGGACCTGGGTTCAATTCCAGCCTTGGGCGACTGTCTGTGTGGGGTTTGCATATTCTTCTTACGTCTGTATGGGTTCCCACCAGGTGCTCCAGTTTCCTCCCACAGTCCAAAGATGTGTAGGTTAGGGGGATTAGCCATAGTAATAGGGCAGGGAGAAGAGTCTGGGTAGGATGCTCTTCAGAGAGTTGGTGTGGCCTGTTTTCACATTACAAGAATTCTATGAAACAACCAGACAATCCCTATCTTTCTGAAAAAAAAAATCAAAGAACTTTGAATGCTGGAAATCTGAAACAAAAACAGAAATTCCTGGAAAAACTCAGCAGATCTGCTAGCATCTGTGGAGACAAAATAGAGTTAATGTTTCAGGTTAAGTAAAGTTTAGTGAGTTCTGAAGAAATGTCACTGGACTGAAAACATTAACTCTGCTTGGTCTCCACAGATGCTGCCATACTTAGAGATCTTCCAGCAATTTCAGTTTTTATGCTCCTATTCTTAATGCACTGAACACCTTAATTCCAGTCACCCTTGTCACCCTACGGTCAACCAAACCATGTAATCGTTAATTTCCACATTTTGGTTCCCGAGTTCTTCATAACCCAGGTCCTGATGTCCCTTTTGACACTCCAGCCTCGCATCATGTAAGGAACTTACACCACTACATTACTTGATTAGCCCCTGATCCCTACCAACCAAAGCCTACCCTGCCAGATCATCACTGTGTCCATACACTCCATGAGTTAATAAATTAGTGTACATGGGATTCCTACTGCAAGGACTGGCTTTGGATAGCTATCTTTATAAGTGCATCTTTCCAGTCATCATCCCAAATGTCTCAGGACAAAACAGAAATTGTTGTGCAGCTTTTCCAATTCTGAACAGACAGCTCCCTGCCTGGCCCCCCTGACCCTTCCTCCTTTTTTCTATTTGCATATTAATCTTCCCTTACGTTGCAACTTATCACAAACATTATTTAAAGCTGTATTGGTATAAGGGCATACCCATAAGGACTTAACTCAACGTCTAGGAAGAAGTAAAAGTTGACAGGCAAATGCCTGATATATATAGCCAGGTATGTGAAGGGATGGATTTCTTGATTGGATAGAAGTTAAATGGAAACAATCACTAAATTCCAGCTAGTTATACTTTTAATACAATGCTAATATACGCAGACAAGTTTTCAGACACCCACAACTAGAAAGGTCAACTTGTGTTTAGAGTTCAGAGAGCTTAATCACAAAATTCTATCCCAGGAACAAGAATCTGATTTTGAGCTCTTGCCAAATTAATTTCCCACCCACCATTCTTCTTGCCTTCTCTGGCACTGGAAGACTCCACCCAATGTGTGAATTGGACTAAGTGTGCTGTAACATGTAGGCAGCACTATACAATACTGTCAGTCCACTAAACAATGTTACATAGACGTAAAAGCTTAGGTTTTGAACATATAGCCTATGCACTGTCCCACGTTTACTTAATCATAGAATTTATTAATGAAAAGTACATAGCTAATTATAGAAAAATGTGCTTAAGAAAAATGTTGCATCCAACCTGCATTAAAGTAGTTTATGATGAGAAATGTATCGATGGCCACTGTATAGAATTTCAATATGAATATTTCAGTTAGTACCAGCTAAAGACTGGATAATTGTAACTTCACATAACTAATGGTGTTTTATGTGAAGTATGGTTGACAGTATCATAGAGTGCTTATAAATGACATGATGTGTAATGACTTTTACAAGACTTTGTTAAACTTCAGCCTGTGAAAATAAATCATAGAGTCTTATCCTTATACCAGGACTCATGTCTGTACTTGTGTAGGTCATGGCAAACACTTGTCAAAGCTGGGATTTCGCTTTCTTAACATTAATTGCATATCTGTCAGATCCAATCTAGATGACCCTGTAAACTCTTGAACTATCATTTACTATCATTCTTCCCAATGAATCATAATTCACTTACTTTGCGCCTCATTCCTCACTCCATACTCACAAAGGTGATTTAATTCCTGAGAACTTTGAAGATGGAATATTCCTTGATATACTCAGCATTTGTGTAATTTACAAGTTTATCTGAAGGTCACTGAATGTGCCAGTTCATATTGTCCATTAGATGTGTAGTGTACAGTGAAGAACTTTACCTCAGAGTACAATGGAATCTTGATGAGATGGGCCAATTGGCCGAGACGTGGCAAGTGGTGTTTACTTTAGATAAATGCATTTTGGAAAGGCAAATCAGGACAGGACTTGTACACTTAATGGTAAGGTCCTGGAAAGCATTATTGAACAAAGAGATCTTGGAGTGCAGGTGCATAGTTCCTTGAAAGTGGAGTCGTAGGTAGATAGGACAGTGAAGAAGGCATTTGGTATGCTTGCCATTAATGGTCAGTGCATTGAGTATAGGAGTTGGGAGGTTACATTGAGGCTGTACAGGACATTGGTTAGGCCACTTTGGGAGTACTGTGTACAATTCTGGTCTCCCTCTTGTAGGAAGGATGTTGTGAAGCTTAAAACGGTTCAGAAAAGATTTACAAGCATGTTGCCAGGGTTAGAGGGTTTGAGCTATAGGGAGAGGCTGACTAGGTTGGGGCTTTTTTCCCTGGAACATTGGAGGCTGAGGGATGACCTTTGTAGAGGTTTACAAAATCATGAGGGGCATAGATAGGGAAAATAGACAAGGTCTTATCCCCACGTTGGGGAGTTCAAAATGAGAGGTCATTGGTTTAAGGTGATAGGGGAAAGACATAAAAGGGAGCTAAGGGCAACTTTTTCATGCAGAGGGTGGTGCATGTATGGAATGAGCTGCCAGAGGAAGTGCTGGAGGCTGGTACAATTACAACATTTTAAAGGGACCCGGATCTGTATACGAA
This sequence comes from Ginglymostoma cirratum, assembly GCA_024137785.1. Taxonomy (NCBI): domain Eukaryota; kingdom Metazoa; phylum Chordata; class Chondrichthyes; order Orectolobiformes; family Ginglymostomatidae; genus Ginglymostoma; species Ginglymostoma cirratum. The sequence continues at coordinate 26,864,740 of JAHRHZ010000267.1, read as the reverse complement.
TAGGAAGGGTTTAGAGGATATGGGACTAATGCTGGCAATTAGTACTAGATTTATATAGGATATCTGGTCAACATGAATGAGTTGGACCGAAAGGTCTGTTTCTGTGGTGTACATCTTTATGAATCTGAGCTGCCAAAAACACATTTGCATGTTTCACACTTCTTTTAGATGGATATGAATTGAAGATTATCCATGACGTTATTGAACAGCAGAGCAGGTTCAAAGGGCCATCTCCTACTCCTCTGTCCTGCATTCTACGTGATTTTAAAAAAAATGAACATTAGCTATATATTGAAAATGTGGTTTTGAGATGAACTGAAAATTCTGCGTTAGGTTTCCGCTAAATAAGATAATACAAAAAAGTGTCCAGTGTGCGCCAATTCTAAAGGCAGAAGGCTCTGTTGGAAATTAGGCAAAGTGCCTAACTGACTAGAGTTCTTTAACGCCTGAGTTTACTAGCACTGGAATACATCTCTTATTATTTTTTATATTGGAAAAAATAGACATGCTGCACCATTGTCTGTGATTAACTTGTTCAGCAAATGGTTAGGATCTGCACTGAGTGTGAATGACAACTAAAACCTTGTTTCTGGCTAGTTCAATTTCGTGTAGGGTACTACATTTACCCATTGACTGACTGGTGAGGTTCTTTGTCACTATCAGCTATAGGAAGGATGTTAAACTAGAAAGACTGCGTGAAAAAAGAAAATTACCGGGGCTTCAGTTATAAGGGCAGGCTGGATAGGCTCAGACCTTTTTTCCCTTGGAGTGCTTGTGGCTGAGGTTTGACCTTACAAAGGTTTAGAAAATCATGAGGAGCATGGATAAGGAGAATAGCCATGGTCATTTTCCAAGTCCAGAAGTAGAAGGTATAGGTTTAAGGTGAGAGGGGAAAGATTTAAAATGGGCTTAAGGGGTAACTTTTTCACACAGAAGGTAGTGCGTGTATGGAATGAACTCCCAGAGGAAGTGGTGAAGTTGGGTACAATTACAACATTTAAAAGACATTTGAACAGGTACATGAATAGGAAAAGTTTAGAGAGAGATTTCTAAATGCAGGCAAACGGGACTAGTAAAATTTGGGATATCTGGTTGGCATGGATGAGTTGGGCCGATTGTTCTGTTTCTGTGCTATGACTCTAAACTACTTAATTAGGAATTGAGATGTATAACATCTTTTTTCTTTGATTATTGTTCTTGATAAACGATACAGCTGGATCCTTTATGACCAAGCAAGTGGTGGTCCCCTAATAAAAGTTCAAAAGTCCTAAAAAGAAACTAGTTTTTCAGTGTTACACTGAAGTATCAGCCTAGTTTATTTTCTTAAATTCTGGAAAGAGGTAGAATTATTCAGCCTTAATGGTATTAGTCTGCTACTAGAAATTCTTATATTTATTGCAGATTCAGATCAGCCATAAGAGGATATATTTCTGTTATCTCTTTTTTAAACCTTTCCAGTTAAATCTGGTGAAGTTTCATTGTTCAAACCAAAGAATAGAGAAGGCTACTGAATTTCAGAAATTGGAGAAATAGTTTACTCATAACCTAATGATTAATTTACTAGTTTATTGTGTTACAACAAAATCCAAAGGGGTGAACAAATTTCTTTTTTCACCACTGAGTTTGGTATAAAAGAGCTTTAAATTTCTTTCCCCCCAATTCAATACATATTTGAATGTGCATTCAAATTATGATTAACATATCTGGCAAATTTCCTTGGGTTAGTCAAAATTACTGCGTTAATGTATTGTAAATTCCCTCAAATAAAGGATACATATGGTTACAAAGATAAATTCCAGACTAAATTTCCTGACATTCACACACAAGCACTGATGTAAGTAAACAGAACACAGTAGGAGTTGAGTTTGTTAAAAAAAAGTCCTCCTTCATGCAGTTGCTCTGAGCAAATTTCCATTTTTTAAAATCTCAGTTCACAGCCAGTTTCCCCTCAGGGTTGATCACTGTTGTAGAACCAAGCAATCATTTGCAATATCCTCCTTGATTACTGTGCGATAATATTTTCTCCGGCTAAAACGCAACAAGCTTACAGTCATGATTCTCACAAGAAGGGGATTTTGATCTGTGACTGCTGATTGTTGGCCCACAATGAGGACAATCCATTTAACAAAGAGTATCAATCGTCCCTTCTTATCTTTTGATACGGCAAGGAGGGCTTCAATCGTCCTCTTTGCATAACAAGTTTGAGATTTAAGTCTTTGTTCAGCAATATCTGTACTCGAGAAGCTTTATCCCCTGGAGATATATGAAAGTCTCATTGTATCCATATTTTCCAGATAGTGAATTTCAGTGTTCAGGTAATTACATTTGAATAGCCTTTTCAGGACATGTTGGACCATCTCGTCTCTATTATTTAGAGGTCCCTTTGTAAATTCCTGATTAGTTTGACTATTTTTGGTCAGGTCACTTTTAAAGTGCTTCAATACACTGTTGAATGTATTTCCTCAAACAATAGTTCCAAACTTTCTTTCATCTCATTTAAAAGTAACAGTTTGGATTTTTAAATCATCTTGACAATAAGTAACAAGTAAAAATGTCGAGTACCCAACTGTTATTGCACAGGAATTACTGAAGTAATTTTTTTGGTAGCAAATACTAAATTTTTTTTCCATTAGCAAAACATGAATTAAATCTGTGAAAAAATAATTAAGGTTGATGCATTTTAAATAGTGATAGTATTTATAATTTAAATCTGTAATATTGAAATTAGTACAATGAAGTTAAATGTATTAATTGTATACTAGCTGTGAATTATTTGTTAAGAGGTGAGGAAGCGTTAATTGACTCCGTTTTTAATCTTTTATTGTTTGGCTGCACCAAAAGTATATTATTTCATTTCATTTTTGTGGGTAGCTAACAATTCAATTGCTGTACTAGTCAAAATTAGGAAGCCAATTATAAGATTTTGTCGAGTGAAAGAAAGAGGAATTTTATTGTTTGCTAATCCCAAGAAAAATAATAAACTGTGACACCTAACAGATCCACACAAAAGCCGGTATAATTATATTGAAAAGCGTGAGCTTTTGGTACAGATAGGAAGAATAAAATCCATACAGTTTAACAGTCCTTAGAATAGTTGACGTGTTAGATTTTAACCTGAGGTCACAGTTGTTTCACTGTTGACTTTTATCCTCAGCAGTATTTGAATCTGTAGATATCTTTGAGTTTTTGGTAAATGGTTGTTACTCTAATATGCTTTTGCACTGGACACTGTCTTGAAGTTAATGAAGAGCAAACAGAGGAAAAGAAATACTTTCAATCCTTGCTGTTATCAATGCAGAATTATTTCTTTTCATGTTGCTTAAAAACAGCCCCTGAAATATCATTCATTTTTTATTCCAATGTCTAGATTCATTATTTTCTTGAAAGCTGGGTAGTCCACAGGCAACCTTTCATATGCAATGTGTGCTAGGTATCAGACTGTGGCCCTGTAATCCCATTGATCTTCCAGATTAATTTCAGCTTTTAGTGTGCATTTCTACTAATTAGAAAATACTCCTGATTCTAAATGACAGAGAGATTCCATGATTTTTCTTCCTTTATATTGTGGACAGGAACTGTGCTCCCCTTTTTGGACATTCTTTAGATTTGTGTACTTTGTTCTCGACACATAGAAGATTCAAAATGACAGTTGGTGATTTTTTTCTATGTTTATGTTCTATGGTTTATCGTGTATTTTGTGTCTATGAATCAAATCGCCTCACTTGATCACTGCTGTCTAATAAACCATGACCTAGATGTTGGATTTTCTTATTCAACTGATTTCATATCAAATAGCCCCACTCCAAGTTCCTGTACCAAACCACATCTTTTAATTCTCTATGTATTAAACCATTGACCTTTGCCTTGAATTTCTGCAACAATTGAACATCCGCAATTCTCCGAAGTAGCAAATTTCAAAAACTCACAACCTTGCACACTCTGCTGCAGGTGCAACCTCACTAGCATCCTGTATCTTTGTAGGAAGAATTCTTTACACTTATACTTCAGTCACTTTTTAAGAAAAGCTGACAAACCTTTGCCCTTCCCAGTACATGTTGCATCTTCCAGTAACTGTCCATGATTTATGTACATGGACATCCAGGCCCCCTGAATACAAATAATTCCCAGCCTCTCATCGAACTTTATTAAAATTTAATTTTTATTATGAAAGTAGATAACAGTACACTTTGTCTAAGTGTAAACCATTGCCACATTCTTGCCCATTCACCCAACTTCGTCTTTAGCCTTTATGCATCCTCCTTACTGGTTATTTTCCCATCTAATTCTGAATTTCCAGCGAAGCCATGTAGTCTTCTAATCTAATTCATCAAAATAAGTTGTAAATAGCTGATGCCAATGTACTGATCTTTGTTATTCTTCATTAATCACAGCTTGTCACCCCATAAATGTCCCATATCTCCCTATTGTCTGATTTCTGTCCATTAAAAAAATCCTCAGTTTATAATATTTTCAATTCCATAATTTCTAATTGTTTGTGTCACATCTGTGTAGAACTTTACAAATGCATTTCGAAAATCCAAAAACCCTACATCCTACCTAACAGCCTCCCTGCACCTACTCACATGCCAATTCTGAGCGTTCTGAGGAAGTGTCACCAGACCCGAAACGTTAACTCTGATTTTTTTTCTTCACAGATGCTGCCAGACCTGCTGAGCTTTTGCAGCAACTTTGTTTTTGTGCCACTTCTTTCTGATCCACTTACAACATGGATCTGTACTTAAATGCTGCAGTTTGAAGCACCTTTCATTGCAATGCTGCTTCCAATATACTTTTCATGCAGGGACAGGCATTCATCTCATGGATTGTACAAGGCTACATTCCAAGCTGCTTTGCCTGCCCTGTTAGCACACACTCACTTTCCCCCTGCATAGATGTTCACTGCATTTCAGCCTTGCCTTGCCTTTTTATGCTTTGCCCCCTCAGTCAGAGCTTCACGACTCATTGTACTTCTGTCTTGACTTACTTTATGGCACTGAGGAAAATCCAGATGCTTTTCAGTGGACATTGGTCAAAGGAGTGGACATGTTGCAGGAAAGCACCATGCTATGTCAATCTTGCCTCAGTGTAATATGATACCAGCTTATAAAATATACACATGGAATGCACTGGAACTAAATGCCCATGTCTCAAACTCTAAAGGAAGTCGACGTCAGTCAAGTCAAGGGAGATAAACTTTAGTCAGGGGTTCCCTGCAGATTATAGCATTGTCCGTTATCAGGGGGTTTGGACACAGTCAATATTTTGAAGCCTTTAGGGATAGGGCTGTATATCACTATAATTCAGGCAATCAACTTCAGTTAGTCCTGTAGGTTCAGTACAATGAGTCCAGGGGGATGTGGCAAGTTAGATGGGGAGCTGCATACAAATAAGTCAGGCGGTCGGCCATCCATAATTGGTCTGTCTGCCCAAATCTGTCTGTGGAATGGGCCATAGTCAGTCCTAGAATTCAGGTCAGTGAAAGTCAATGGAGCCTATCAGGAGCCAGTGCTGTGCTTCCACAGATGAAGCAGGCAATGATGGGGTTGTATTGGAAGCTGAAGATTTGGAAGAGTGGCAGCTGTCTTCTGAGGAGGAGAATTAGATCATTGAGTGGGAGGAATGTCACCTTCAGCATGATGGAGTACTGTAGCATGAAGCACAACAAGCCAGGTAAGACTCAATTAATATTCACTTCTGGTAGATGAGAGCTGGGTGCAGGAAATGCTTAGTGACTTAAAGTTCACTTTTGATCAAATAGTAAGCAGACTCTGTCTGTTTTGAGGGGTAGCTTCTGTTTGTTTGTTTATTGTTCACAGTGGCATTCGCTGAACAAATGTAAATATTTTAAGCTGTTTAAAGGCTTTCCAGTATACCCTGGCTCCATATTGAAGAATGAGCAGATGTTAGACTACACAGGGCATTGGGGAAAGTGCAAATTTCCCTTGGACTGGGTTCTAAAATGGGATGAGGCTAAGGATGGGTAAGCTGTATCTTGGTTCTTAAATCATAATACATTTACAAATAAGTACTTGTACTTGCAATGAAGTGTCACTTATGGCATTTAGATTTACTGAGAAGTGTTTGTTTTTGATTCCTCCCTCACTACATGCATGGTGAAGGGCTGACAGTATCTCTGAATGTGACTTATTCAGTGTTTACAACGTTCAGGGGCCACAATGAAAGTCTCCAATCTAGAAAAGTTGAAAAGACTACGTATTAGGAGTTAAGTGAAGAATAGCATTCTCCATAAATTGAGAAACGAACATCTGCACTGTCAGAAGCTGTTAAAATCCACCTATTCACAGACAAGTATCATGTACATACATTGGTGACTTGCAATGAGGGAATCACATCAAACATGATATCCTGTTTGGAGGGAAATGTGAATGAGAAACAGAATCATAGAATCCCTACAGTTCAGATAGAGGCTATTCGGACCACTGTGTCTGCACTGACCCTCTGAAGAGCCATCCCACCCATCCCCATACCCTACCCATCTCCATAAACTCCCATTTACCATGGCTAATCCATCCAGCCTGCACATTGCTGGACACCATGGGCAATTTAGCACGGACAATCCACCTAACTTGTCCATCTTTGGACTGTGTGAGGAAACCAGAGTACCTTAAGAAGCAGTGAAAACCCACACAAGCATGGGGAGAACATATAAACGCCGCACAGACAGTCACCCAAGGCTGGAATCGAACCTGGGTTCTTGAAGCTGTGAGCCAACGGTGCTAACCACTTCTAGCTAACTGCTGACTGTAATGTAAAGTTCAATACATTGCCATTTTAAAGCTAAGTTATCAGCCCTTATTTTCAATATCTGGTAAATCAGCCACCAGAGATTGGCCACAAAGTCAATTGAGTCACAACACATTTAAATGAGAGGTTTCAAATTGAGTCTAATTAAAACAATTCTGTTGTTAGGTTTCAGGAGCTTTGGAACGATTAGGCACTGCTGTAATCTCCTCACTTAACGCATGCAATTGCCCATCCCCTACCCCACATGTATTAGATTTTTTCTTTTATTATCCTTACGTGGAATATATGATCATTGTCAGACTAGAATTTGCTGCCGAAATCTAATTGCACTTGAGAAGGTAGCAACGAGCTGCCTTCTTGAACTGTTGTGGTACTAGTCGTGTCAGTACATCCAATGTGCTATATTACAAGATTATTTGAAAAATACCAAAGCTTATCAATAATGACTGCACAGCAATGTGATGAAAATTTCTTTACAATCCATAATGGCTCTTCAATACAATTACCTGCTCATGAAATACTGCAATGATCATACATCAAATGACAATGCAGTAATAATTTCGAAACATCACAAATTATGCATTGAAATGCCTGCTGATAACTCATTTGGTGAGGGATAATTGATGTCAGAATACATACTGATGGAAATTTTAGCCTTCATTATTACCTGTGAAATAGAACAAGCTGAACTGTAGCTTATTTTGCTCATCGTTTTATCATCAAAATCCACTTACAATGTCCATTGTCTTTATTGTTCTTTGTAAGAAGTTCACTATAAGTGCATTAAATTAATTCTGCTTTTCTGTTGGGCAGCATTGTGATTTTATAAATGGACATAACATATTCTGTCTTTCTTCTGTAAAGATTAGGTTGAAATTTTATTTCATGCTTTGTTAAAAAACAATCATGAGTGCACGTTACTTTGCAATTTCTTTCTACATTTCGCAGAAGGCAATTATAGCAAATATTTTAATCAGTACAATAGTCAGTTGCTTAGTTAGATTTAATTGTAAAAGAATTTCCTTTTTTGCGATCTTCATGTTTTAGTGAAGAAAACATATAGTGTTCATTAGGATACCTGTTAGGATCACAAGTGATATCAACTGTATGGACCTTGGTGAGCTTGACCAACAACTGTTAAACACCGACAATTGCAAGAACTGAATCTACAATGCAACATTGCAACTTCAACATCAAACTACAGAGGGTACAGATAGGCATAGCACAACCTTTTTGAATAGAAGTTGAGAGGTCTTCAAAATTTAACCGACTGACAAGTCACTACGTTTGTTTTTTCTATGGCTTCATTTTGTTACCGAGAGTTTATAGTTCTAACCTACACTCTAGAAGTGTCAGATCCTATGCTGGTATTTTTCAGAAGCACTCTCCAAGCATTTATTGCAATTTCAATATCAGTATCAAAACAAATTCCTTTAGAGCTTTAACATGTCTAATAGACACTGCCCCAAATGAACAGTAGGCTTTGGCACATTACAAACAATGGGCTCATGCGTTGATTTCTTGATCAGCTTAGGTCTGAACTTATGGATGCATTCTTAGTTTATTAGTCAAATTGACTAAAAGATACTAAGAGCCAAGAAATTTGTCTTGTTGGTTTGTGTCAAATGTAGGGAGTAAATTTATTTCTAATTGCGCTCTTTCAGCCCACGCATTCCACTCATTAACTACAGTGGATGGAAATTTAATGCATCAGGAGCAAAATATTGAGGTTTTATCCCTCCCTTTGCAACTTGGAAGACAGATGCTTAAGAAGGCATTTCACACCTTTGCCTTCATTGCTCAGACCTTTGGGTACAGGTGTTGGGGTCACCATGTTGAGGTTGTACGGGACATTGGTGAGACTTCTTCTGGAGTTAAGTGTGCAGAACTGTGTGCAGTTCTGGTTGCCCAGTTATAGGATCGATATTATGAAACTGGAGAGGGTTCAGAAAACATGTTGCTGGGAATGGAGTGTTTGAGATATAAAAATAGACTGGAAAGTCTGGGACTTTTCCACTGGAGCATAGGAAGTTGACCTTATTGAGGTTTATAAAATTATGAGGGGCATAGTTAAGGTGAATGGCAAAGGTCTTTTCCCTAGGATGGGGGAGTTCAAAACTTGATGGCATATTTTTAAAGTGAGAGGAGAAAGATTTTTATAAAAAGACAAAAGGGGCAACTTTTTTTCTACAGAGACTGGTTTGTGTGTGAATGAAGCAAAGAACAAAAAACAATACAACGCAGGAACAGGCCCTTCGGCCCTCCAGCCTGTGCTGACACATTTTACCCTTCCAGACCAAAACTGTCTTCACTTACAGGATCCATATCCCTCTATTCCCTCCCTATTCATGTATTAGTCCAGATGCTTCTTGAATGCTGTTAGTGTGTCTGTTTCGACCACCTCCTCTGGCAATGCATTCCAGGCACTCACCATCCTTTGTGTGAAAAACATGCTTCACACATCTCTTTTAAAGATTCTCCCCCCGCACCTTGAAACTGTGTCCCCTAGTAATTGACTTGTCCACCTGGGAAAAAGCCTCATACTTTCCATTCTATCTATGCCATTCACAATCTTGTAAACTTACATCAGGTCGCCCCTCAACCTTCTGCGTTCCAGTGAAAATAAACTCAGTCTATCCAACCTTTCTTTATAGTTAAAGCCCCCCAAGCCAGGCAACATCCTGGTAAACCTTTTCCGTACCCTCTCCAAAGTATTCACATCCTTCTGGTAGTGTGGTGACCAGAATTGTATACAATATTCCAAGTGTGACCTAACTAGACTTCTATAAAGCTGCAGCACAACCTGCCTATCTCTGTGGGCCCGATAATATTGTGTCCTCCAGGTTCCCATGTTCGTGTGCTGTCATTTCCCCTAGTGGTGATGTCATTAATGCTGAAGGTTTCTACCTGACGGTCTGGTTCCATTTGTTTTTCCCTTGTCTGCACTAATCTCTCAGCACTGTCTCATATCCATGTTGAGGATACACTATCTGGGGTATGAGTTGTAAGGGCTAGGGGTCTTTCAATTTCTTTGTCTATCGGGGATCATTGGGAAGTTCTGTCATGTCTGGGCTGTCTGTCAAGTTGTTCCAATCGGTTAGAGAAATCAGGTTCTCCGGTAAGTCAATTAGATCGTCCGAGGATCCATTATTCATCGCAGCTGAAATCAGTGGTAGTGATGGAGGAGTATAAATTTTGTCAGGGGTGGAGACAGGCTGAAAGGATATGTTGGGGGTGTCCTTGAACTGTCACTTGCTCTAGAGCAGTGTCATGTGCCATGTGTACTCTAAGGTCGTGACAGTGGCTGTGTTGTGTGCCAAAGGCTTTTAATTGGTTTACATGGTACCAAATGGTCTTTCCTGTGGCTAGTAGAATCTTGTATACCGAGGGACTTTCCTCATCGACCACAGTATGGGAGCCTGAGTATTTAGGGGAAAGAAAGGAACTGTGGCTGTATATCTGTAGCATCACCTGTTGTCCTAAAGAATATCCAACAGGGTTAACTTAGCTGTCAAAATAAGCGTTACTTAATTTCCTTTTGGTTCCTAACCTGACAGCTGCTGCTAACTGCTTGGCCTTGATATTTTTGGTGAGTTGCTACACCACATTTTCATTGGTGAGGGTAGTGAGAGCAGGTTCTGTGAGGTCAAGTCCGAACAGGTAGTCGACCCCTGTCATTAGGGTGGGGGGAAGGGGTATACCCTGTGGATCGTGAGATGGTGTTGCATATCATCATAAGGACAAACGCAAGTACTGTGACCCAGGTTTTATTGTTCATCTGCACCCTCTTCCTAATCATCCCTTTTAGGATTCAATTCATCCTTCCCACAATCCCACTAGATTGGGGGTGGTATGCAATGTGGAAGTGCTGTTTGATACCAAATATAGTCATTATATCCTGCATAACTTGGCCAGTGAAATTACTTCCCCGATCTGACTCGATACTGCAGGGTAAACCCCATCTCGTTGTGTTAGGATTGGTGTGGTTGTTTTGGCTGTATTTGTCCGAATGGGAAAAGCCTCAATTTATTTTGTGAATGTATCTATGATTATCAGAATATAGGTAAATCCATTCCTACTTCATGGAATGGGACCTATATAATCAGTTTGTAGGTTTGTCCAGGGCCCTTCCACTGGCGGGTATGCCTCAGTTTTCCCTTTTGGGCGTACCTGTCTGGATCATATTTGGCACACACCAGTCAATTTTCTACGTAGTGTGCTACATCCTTATGTAACTCAGGCCACCACACACACACACACACACACACACACACAGTGCGCACAACAAAACAGTCATTTGCTTGATTAATAGTTAAACACCCGTTGGCTTTATTCTTTAAAGAACAGTCTAATGTAAAACTATTTGTTCCCTTTGACTTACTTGAATTTAGGCTCCGGCATTATTTCAGGGAATATCAGGTTCCATGAGGTTCGATCTCGGAGTGACAAAGACACTTCTTAATGAATCCCACCTGGGGTGCCAATTTGTTGCGCTGCCACACAGTGGGTTTAGCCCGTATACCCTGCAAAGGACCGTGAGTCAATTCTTAATAGTAATATGAAATGATCTATGTTAGTTACAACAGAATTAATATTATAACAATTATTATGCTACAACCTAACAATACTGTAAATCTGACAATTAATACTGTAAATCTGACAATTAATACTGTAAATCTATGTCAGCATCTTGTTCTGTTGATCAAACATCACCACACTAGACCTTGTCCTTGATCCAAGTGGTGATGGTCATCTGGTCTTCCTCTCCCGGTGGTCCTGGGGCAACTCCCCTTATGGTGCTTGGTCTTGAGTTACCACTCCCAAGGGTGCTGTTTTAGTGACTCTTATCCTTGGAAGCTTCCACACCCCTTTGGGAGGTTCTTCGATTCCCACCAATGGATTGCTCAGGAATTGATTACCCTGATTGATCAGACCCAATCAGGCAGTACCATGCGGATGGTGGGGTGGTCTTTGGTCCTCCATTTCTGAAAGTGTCAGGGGCATGTAGGTCAGGTAGGCTTCCCAGATAAGAGTGTGAGGTGTCCCTTTGTTCCAGAAACAATGTTTCCCATTGTCCTGGTAAATAGGCTTAGTCAATTATGTCAGAGATAAAAGGTACTGCAGATGCTGGAGAATCCGAGATAACAAGCATGGGGCTGGATGAACACAGCAGGTCAAGCAGCATCATAGGAGCAGGAAAACTTGACGTTTCGGGCCTAAACCCTTCATCAGAAATGGGGGAGGGGAAGAGGGTTCTGAAATAAATAGGGAGAGAGGGGGAGGCAGATAGAGGATGGATAGAGGAGAGGATAGGTGGAGAGGAGGCAGACAAGTCGAAGAGGCGGGGATGGAGCCAGTAAAGGTGAGTGTAGGTAAGGGGGTAGGGAGGAGATAGGTCAGTCCAGGGAGGACGGACAGGTCAAGGGGGCGGGATGATATTAGTAGATGGGGGTGTGGCTTGAGGTGAGAGGAAAAACAGGTTAGGGAGGTGGAGATGAGCTGGGCTGGTTTTGGGATGCGGTTGGGGGAGGGGAGATTTTGAAGCTTGTGAAATCCACATTGTGCTGTCTACCACTGCAGCCTGTCTGTCTGGGTCTGCAGCTTGTTTATTTCAGTATCTTTGCACAGAGATTTTGGCCAATGCTTGGTTTGGTTTCCCAGCACGCTTGGTGTAATATCCGATTCTGCCATTTTTCAGTGGCCTGTCTGGCTACACCAGATGTGAGGCAAACTTCCATCGATCAAAAAATTGTGAATGCTGAAAGTCTGAAACAAACAGATTGCTCGAGGAACTCAACAAGTCTGGCAGCACCTGTGAAGAGAACACAGAGTTGACCTTTTGAGTCCCGTGAACATTCTTCAAAACTGAAACAACCCAGGTAAAGGTAATTATGTATGCTGATGACAGGACGTGGGATGCAAAAAGATTGAACAAATAGATGGAGATGGAGCCCTGAGATACAGAAAGAAAGTTAGGCAGACAAAAGGTTGGTTGACAGTATGACAACTGGCAGGCGTTCCCTATTACATAGGCAAACATTTGTATTATTTTAAACACACAGTCAGCCACACAAGTTGAGTGGTTTTGTTTCTCAACTGAAAATAGTTCATTATGTAACATGACAATTTAAATATGATGGATGTTTTATCTCAGAAGATGAATACTAACATCTGTTATCATGTCTTGCATGGTCGTAGGAAATGCTTGATGACATTTGGGTATGTTTACTTTTCAACATGAACATCGTGTATCACAAATACTTTCTCATCTGGCTTTAGTATTGCCATGTTTTGTCTTCTCATAGTGCGGGTTGTTCAGGGGACGGAAAGCCATGTCCGCTTTCCCATGGCAATAGTTGCTGTATTCTGTGATTTAAATATCCAGCATAGCAACCAATTTGATACTTCATGTGAAAGGGTAGATGTTGGAAGGTAAGTTTGGGGTTGGGGTGCCAGGTGGGTAGGGTTCCAGGATGCAGGCAGGTAGGACGCCAGGGTACCCTGAGGAGGGAGATCAGGATGCTGGCAAAGTAAAGTGCCATATAGGAAAGGTGTCAAGTGGTTAGGATTCCAATTGGGTGGGTGCCTGGAAAGTTATGGAATGTTTAAGATGTTTGGCATGGGTGGAAATCTCATACCAGTGGGGATGGGTGTTGTGCCCAGCAAGGGGGTGGGATCATTGGGCACGGTTGTGAGGTATGGTTGGGGTTGGGTAGGAGAATCAGGTCAGGTAGCTGAGTATGTAAGTGGTCTTAGGGTTTTGTAAGTGGAGGTATGCATGGTAAGTTTGGGGAGGGAGGGCATGGTCATTTTAATCATTACCTAGCTATTCAACTGACAGAACTCACCGGTCGGTGAGCAGGCAATTCATTTGCAATTGGCATTTTTTCTTTATTTACTCACGGGATGAGGGAATTGCTGGCTAGGCAGCATTTATCGCCCAGAGGGCAGTTAAGAATCAATCACATTGCTGTGGTCTGAAGTCACATGTAGATCAGACCAGGTAAAGATAGCAGTTTCCTTCTCTAAAGGACATTAGTAAACCAGAGAGAGCAAGAACTGCAGATGCTGGAGTCAGAGATAACAAAATGTTATTAGTGAACCAGATGAGTTTTTCCAATAATTGACAATGGATTCATGGTCATCGTCGTTAGACTCTTCATTCCAGATATTCATTGCATTCAAATCATCTGCCATGGCAGGATTTGAACCCAGGTCCCTAGGACACTATCTGGGTCATTGGATGAACAGTCCAGAGATAACCACCTCCCCAACTATCTAACTATTTGACAGACTATCATGGACCTCTTCCATCACTTTGCTGATGATGAGGAGTAGACATGATGGGTGCTCATAGCCAGGTTGAATTTATCCTGGTCTTTGTGTATATACCTGGACAATTTTCCACATTGCTATCTAGATGTCAGTGTTGCAGATGTAATTGAACAGCCTGGCCAGAAGATCAACAAGTTCTACAGCACAAGGCTTCGGTGTTGTTTATATAATGCTTTCTGCGCCATTAGCCTTTGTCATGACATGCAATGTCTTGCAGCCATTTCTTGATATCATATAGAGTGAATTAAACTAGCTGAAGGCTGGAATCTGAGAGTCTGGAGACCTTCAGAGATTATTACATGATAGACCATGCAAATTCTTTACATAGCAGCTATTTTGTTCAAAAGGCAATGAAGTTCACTAGTTCGCTATGTATTAAATGAAACCTTTTCCCACTAATGAAACTGAAAATGTTCGCTAGGCCTTTTCACACTTGCTGCCATTTTATCCATACAGCTGGGAATATCCTGCCAATCAGTAGATTTGAACTTCCTTGCAACATGTGATTTGGACACACAGATGGCCCAGGGAAAGGGTTCTTTATTTCACTGGAATCAGGTCATTTAATCAGGAAGGGAAATTAAGTATTAACAAGGAGCTATTTACATTTTGCATGGAATGGCTGTATGGGTTAAATTGGGCTAAGGAAATTCTTTGTCTGTCTGCTCCCCCATTCCTGTCAGCCATCCTTCCACTGGTGAGAACCCATTCGACTGCCCCAGCTACTTTTCTTCACTGTCAGCACCAGCTGGTAGATATGTCCAGAGAACTATTCAGCTCGCTTGCTATGTGTCCTCCAGCACTGCCACCACATGCTGCCGGAGATCCTGTTACATAGGTTCCGTGAAAAATAGTACTTTCCATAATCACCAATTGTCACGAAGCATCTCACAGCCCAAAAATGTGCTTTTGAAGTATCGTCATGATGTAATAACAGAGAAAAGGCAGCCAATTCTCACACAATAAACTTTTGAAAACATATGATAATGACCAGAGAACTTGTTACTGGGATGTCAATTGATGGATAGATATTGGCCAATTACTTGCCATAACACTCTGGTCCTATTCAAGATAACATCAGGGATCTTTTACCTCTGTCTGAGGGGACAAATCGGCCTTCAGTTTAAAGCCTAACCTTAGAGAAATCTCCTCCATTAGCCCAGCGCTTCTTTATCAGTTCTTAACTGGAGAAACATTCTCAAATGCTGGTGTGGGTTTTAAATCCTTAACCATATAAGTCATGGTAACAGATATTTTCAGCTGCTTCACAGCCAATGCACAATGAAAAGACACTCAACAAAGGTTAGCCAAGGTTGGGTAAGACTCTGGAATGCTGGGTTTGAGCATTGTAATGTCTATTAATTAAAATAAACTCAACAACCTAGTTCTGAAATGAAATCAGGAATGGAGGCATATTAAGGTCTGACATTCCTCACGTTTTATGGCCTCACTTGGCAGACTGGGCTTAGACACCTGTACTACCAAATGAATTATTATTCTGCCTCCTCCAGGCTGAAAGAACTGGGCAAATGATATTGAGATTTACCTTCTGCTGTAACCATTTTTAGAAATCCTGGAGAAATTGTGAGTTGCTGATTTTCTTTTCCAAAGTTATGATGGGACAAAGCCTTCAGAAATTATTGGCATAGTTTGAAATTGCATAAAGTAAATCTCACACTTAAAAATTTTCCAGCCAAAGAAATCCTCCCTTTCACTTCCAAAACATTAGGTGAGGTCACAGTATAGCTTGCAAAGTAATAACAAGGTCAGTAAAAGGAGCGGAGTCAGTGAAAATATATATCTGATGACAGAGCTACTTCAACACCACAATAAACCACAAGACTAGCTGACAAAACTGAAAAAAAAAACAAATTCTTATTGCTAAGACATGCCATTTAGGAGACAAAAGCTTCTCCTACATCCAATCCAAACCTGGCAAATCTCCAAAGGAGACTTTGGAATACAGCAACACTTGTTCTGGCAAGAACTCAAACATTCAGAGAATCCTAAATGGTTCTGGCATGAGATTTATAGGACCTCAGATGAGGGTCAAAATAAAGGCATGCAGATCTCCATTTTCTTTGTTCCTGTGCAATGCCGGACCAAGAAAATGTGGTAACTGAAAAAAATACAAAAAATGCTGAGAAAACTCAGCAGATCTGGCCCCATTTTTGGAGAGACAAATAGTTAACAGTTCAAGTCTTTCTTCCAAAGCTCAGACAACTCCTTGTTTCTCCCCCTCTTTTTAAAGCAGTATCCTTCTTTCTCATTTTCAGACTACAGTCCAAAAGAAATGTCTCTTAAAATATATACAACACCATGGAAAGTCCTTGAATAATTTGATAATTCCAAACAGCATGACTTTACATTGTTAAAGTCCATCTGGTGTTACAAGAACTGATAGTTCTTTGACTGTATCAGTCATTGGATACTGATATCATTTTAACAAGTCAACTTTTGCAACCAATTTTGCTTCTTCTATACTGCCCTACCAAAATGATTCTCCAATTTGGAATGAGATTTGAATCTGCATTCGTAACCTCATTGACTTTGTGAAAACAGATGCACAGATGTGGTGATATATCTGGTTTCAGCACCATCATAATGCATGATCTCCAGCTTCTTTGACTTGGTTCAATAATGTCATTCATGAACTTTGTTTCCTCCTTGAGCTAATTTCTCTTGGTTGAGTCTGTAAGCATGTTGTTTTATGGGTAAAGCAATTCCTATATTAACATTATGTGTAGCCAAAGATGTTTTTACTATTTCATTCACGCAATTTGATTTTTAAGTCTGTAATAACCCTGTAAGTCACTTTATTAGTTTTCTAGAAGATCACTAAATATTCCATTTAACTTCATAAGTACTCCAATATTATTCAATGTGATTACAGGAGTGTCAGCTTTCAAATTTTCATTTTCTGATTCATTATCAATATTTCTCTGATATTTTTATTTCATTCCCCATTTTTGACCTCTGTAAATACACTTATCGCCTAACTATCCTCCCCATGATAACATCACTTTAACACATTTGCATGACACACTTGCTGATTAATTTTTTCCTGAAGCTTGTCACATGGGTTACAAATGTAGTCTGAGTTTTAGTTTTTACTTTTTTGTTAGATTAATTTAAGAGTTCATCTCACCTGTTGCCCATATAACAGTGAAAAAAGAATTGAATCCTGTGGACTTATTAGGAGAAATCCTAATGGCAAACAATGATGGGGAAATTGCTTTCTTATAATTCATTCAGCACATGATTGAAACTGATGTTGAGGTGGGAAAGTTCCCACCAGAGAGATCAACGCCTTTGTGGGAAGATTTCTTCAAGTCAGAGCTCTTTCTTGACAGTTGACCATATCATCAAGATCATCCTTATAATAAGTTCAATACAGAATTTGCAGTTTATTCTTCCAGATTATAGCCCATTCAATGATGGGAAACCTTTACTGTGGAGTGCCTTATAAAAGAGCAGACAAAAAATAATTCTATCTGCTGAAGTAACATGCAATCATGTTTTGCTCGAGAGAATTTACAACACAGTGGCTGAATGATACCTATAAATAGATGCTGCATTTCTCCATCATATACTGCAATTATTCACCTAATTTTTCCAGTTATTAAAAAAAATGTTTCCTGTAAAAACTAAGATGATCACCTTACTGTTCTTAATTTAGATACTTGGAAAACATACCCTTATTGGTTGACTTGAAATTCTAACAGACAAATATGTTTTATATGTATCTTGTTGGTTGAATAGGTTGTAGGAACAAGAAACGTCAGGATTATAATCTTCCTTTTCAAACATATTTGGATAGTTCAAAGGCTTTGCAATAATGCTCATTCTCATTGCACCAAAGCTTTGGTGCAATAACTCAGTTGATTTCTTTTCATCCCATACAAATTTCAGTGGGATGAAAGCATATTCAGAGAGAGAGAGAGTACCCATGGATTTATTTCTCAGCATCTTTATTTATGCTTCCAGCTCTACTCTTCTTCTTTTATTGGCACATATTTAATGCGTATTTAAGGCTTCATCTCTATTCTTGCTGCTGTGCTTAAAATGTTTATCAACCAGGCATTTCTTATGAAAGCTGCGATATTCAATCCTTACACTCTTGGGCCTAGTGTTGGATTCCAACATATACGCCAGAGTTCCCCGAGTTGACCAAAAATGTGATGTTGACAAACGGAGCCATTTTTTTGCAAGAAGCATATTTATACAGAAGCGAGGTATTATGGACCAGATCAAACCCATCAAAATATATTAAGAAGATAGCCTAGACCTTTTTACTTATCTTAAAGGTAAGTGTAAGGCATTGTGTTACAGATGCAATTCAATTGGTCAAACTACACGACGTTAAGCAAAACACACTTTATTCATACACTATTGGTAAAATACAGCAAAAAAGAAAAGAATTGTCTTAGCTGTAAGTCTACAGAAATGCTTAAAAATACAGTAAATATTACTAATTAACTCTTCCATTATAGTAACATCCCATAACCACATCCTTGACAAAGGCAAATTCAGAAAACAAATTGTCTCACGTGCAACTCTAGCAGCAAGAAGAATCCACAAATTTTTAGCTGTAACTGAGGGAGGAAAGAAACAGCTTCCACATCTTCAGCATCCCAGCAGAACTGCTACTGAAATGAAAAATCCTGTGGGAGTTTGACCTCACCCATTCAAGCTGCTTCTAATGTTCCAGCTTTTAAAAAAAAACCCAAGGTCACACAAACTGTCATAAGTGAATCTGCATAGACTGCTCATGAACTCTGCCTTAAAACCTCTCTTCAAAAAACACAAGTACAAAGTACACCTCTTAAAACGATGGCATCGTCGCACAATTAAATGATCAGGTAATTTTCTAGTACATTACTAGGAACTTCACTCCCACTGACTTGTACTACCTATTATTAACTCCAAAATAACAACAATCCTTTGATGTATTACTATGTAAATGCCAACTTTTACATTCTTAGAGTTCTGTTTTCTGCCCATGGTTTAGGAATGCTGTTAATCTGGGTCATCTCAGCGGATTTATAAAGCTTGTGAGAATTTATTTTATTTCTCCAAGACTCACGTGGCTGCTAGCTTTAACCCTGACGATTTACCTTAAGCAGCAGAGCATAATGTCAGTTTATAGTATGTGTGATTTTATTCAGCATCTGAAAGCCAGTTTTAGTGACACAACATAAAGTAGTTTCCTCATTCTAACCTGGTATCACCTAATCAATAAAGTTCAGATCAAAAATTCCAGTCTATAATCATAATGCATTGAACTTTCCCATTTTTTTAAAAGTTCTTGCTTTATTGAGAGTCAAGGCAGGAGGTCTGCCATGGCCCATTGTAGACTTTTCTCACGCAATAGTCTACTCTTCAGCCCATTAATTATGTAACCTGCCTGGATGGAGTCATGTGGTAGGTAAGGTGGAAATATTCGTTACTGCCGAGACTTTGCGATGTTCGTGCGTCTGTCACCATATTTAAACCACAGCTCCACAGTGCTTCAGGCACCGCAAGTGATGAAATGACCTCCATAAGGGTTCTGAGGAAGGGTCACCAGACCCAAAACGTTTTTTCTTTCACAGATGCTGCCAGACCTGCTGAGCTTTTCCAGCAACTTTGTTTTTGTTCCAAAGGATACTGTTCGACTGTCATCACTGGTGACATGGTGTAGAAATGCATGTTAGCTTTTTACAAACAGGGATCTGGAGGAATCAGTGGATGGGGTGGTGGAAAGGCAATGCCTCAGGACTGTTCTCGACTTGCTGCAGATCATAAGATTCCATTGCATAAAACTCAAGTATATAACCTGACTGAAGCCTTAAAAGCCACCTGAACTCAGTACTATGCCATGTTGCAACTTTAGTGCCCCGTCTTGATGACTGCTCCTTTCACCTGAATGGTGAATAAGAACAGTAATGTGCAGAAACTTGAAGGCAAATTACCTAAGGATGCCATACGTGCAGTCATTTGGATTAAAAGAAAAGATATTCAGCAGCAGGAATTCTGAAGTAGCCAGGGCCTCTTTAACTTTCAGATATGACTATTTGATAGAAAATATTTACTATATAAGCTGCTGATGCTCGCTATAAGTATGACATTAATGTAGCAATTTGCAGTATGCAACGTGTCCCCTCCACTTGACTGTTCAGTGCTGTGAATGGTAGCAAGTTGTGTGCCTCTGCTGCTGTGCTAAAAAGCAATGCAAGCCTCAAACTTTTACAGCCTTAAAGTTTGGATAGAAGAGATTGTATGCAAAGAACAATGCAAACCAGAGAGTCTGGCAGCCTCCGAATCAGTGCAAAATGAGTGAGCGCTAAGACAGTAAGCTAACAGAAATAAGATGAATCCCATGTAGATGCACATGTATTTAAATGACCTGGCAGGAACATATAAGGTGCTAGTTTCCCTGCGGTCCAGAGTTAAGTCCTGAGGAGCTGAAACAATGTCTGTGTAGGCCTGAAAGCAGCCACAATAATGAAGCTCACGCAGTGTCTTTAGCGCAGATATGGCTGACACATGCTTCAGGTGCAACACTGAGACAGCACAGTAACGTACAACATGTCTACCCTCTTGATGATGATTGCTGACAATGATGGCAGGTTGTCTGGCTTTGTGTTAATGCTAAAAGGCAAATCAGAACAGGAAACTTGAGTCTTTAAGGTAAACATGAAGGGGCAAATAGCCAAAAGGTAAGCCAAGCCAGAGTTACTGTAAGCATTGAAGTAGGCACACGCTGAATAAGTGCTTGATAATAGAGTGTGTGAGTGGCCCCCAGATGCATCTTGGTCCAACTGTGAGCTGGCTGTCCTTGCACAAAATGCCCTGGAGCAGTATTCCACTGAAAGGTGCCAGTGTGCCCCAAACTGCCGCATGGAGGACTAAAAGTGAATTGTAAATGAATCAGAGATGTGCTGTGATGGTGCTGTGTTGCTGAGGTATGTCAGATGCCAATGTCCATGGATGTGGAGCGCACGTCATTGCTGCCCATGGAGTCTGCCCTGAGATATTGATGTCAGGTGTCCAAAATGGAGGTCCAGAGGGTCAAATGGCGAGCTGGAGCCACCAGGTAGGTACTCTGACTTTCTTGTTGGAAATTCTTGCGTCTGGTTTATATCCAGTGGGTGGGAGAATGGGAAACTGCATATTAAAGAGGTAAGACTAGTTAGTAATGAGGGTGTTAAGGAGTGGTAAAGCCCACTTGTTTGTCTTTCAACATTTCTTAGTGAGAATCTTGGTCTTGTTGTCGAGGACTTGGTTGGAAAATGCAAACATTTATTCTTGATATTGAGGAGGACCTTGCTCGACATCTTACTTAACTTTGGAAAGTTTATTGCCATAACCCATGTTGTTCAGGGCTGGGAAGATTCCACCTACAAGAGAATTTTTGTAATTTAAAACATGACTGACCTTTGGACCATTACGCAAAATTCTATTTCATAAGATTGACAAGCTACTATTTGAGTTGTTTGCAGGAGTCTTTCTTTCATTCCCCAAGTATTCAGAGACAATTTAATTAAGGAGAAATCTCTCATTCAATTTTAATAGAAAGAAAGCCATGAACCATCATGAAGAATTTTCCGGTATAACTCCAAAGAAAAAGGAATGCCCTTTCTTAAGTTTTATAAGTAAGCATGGCTCTGACAAGGGGAATTTACAGTGAATAAAAAAGGAAGCTCAAGAGCTTTCTTTTGTTGTTTACAGTATATTCTGGCATCTCCTGGAAGGTCAAAATCATGATTGCATCAGTTCTCTCAAAGGCAAATTGTTAAGTGCAATGGTACTCACCGAGCAGAGGCAAATTTGCTGACTCAGGAATGTTTGCAGAATAGAATAAAGATTTTCTATATGACAAGGAACCAGAAGATCAATAAGTCACCCAAAGCTCCTTTTCAAGGACACTAGGCAATGAGAGGAAAATCGCAACACTACCTCTGGGCTGACATGCACTATCACGATGGTTAGTGATTACTGTGGCTTAACACAATTGCAAGCACAGAAATGATACAAGATTAAAATCTTTCAAACTGACTTATTTTCAATTTTAGTAAGTGATAAGCCGTTGAGCATGTCTTATCTTTGTGGTCACTGAGTGCCCTTTGTTTTAAACAATATTTATTTTGCTTTTTGCTTCTAACTTCAATTCAATTGGGTAACTGACATATGATTTTTAATATTTGTTAAGAATCTCAGTCTTGAGGACAGTGGCTTATCTAATTTAAGTTCTATTGTAAGAACTGACATGATGTTTATTTTGTACATACAATAGTGATAAACTCAGGAACTTGAAATATCAAGGTCTGTAAAAGGTACAATTTTTTTGTAATTTTTAGAATGCATTACTTCAAAAATTCTTTTATTCTCTTTAGCTATAATCATGGATGTTGTACTTTTATGTGTATTAGGGTATTAAGCCAATGGTTCCTAATGTATGGTTCACAAGTGTCTTCAGGTAATCTTCAGGCTGTTCCAAAGTACAAGTGATTGACTGCATACAACACCATTCCTGGGGCCGTACAAGGATAGTCCCAGCACGCTCATGACATTTCATGACTGGATCAGCTCCCTTGTGCCACAAGGTATCGTAAGCATAAGTAATAACACTGTAGATTTATGAGCAAGGTTTACAATATTCATACAACATATAACAACCACAGTCAGATTTTCAAAATGTGGAGCGCTGAAAACAAAGAAGAAACAAAAAATGATAGGAAAGAACCAACTGAGTATATGACTGTAGTCCTTAAGCTTGCATTAGCCTATTGCCATCTCATCAAAAGTAATACAATTCGTCCCATTCATTCTGACGAGGTTTATTGCGGTAGACAGCAAAAGTGATTGAGTTGTAGTTGCCCACTCAATGATCCATATGGTTTTTTACTGTCTATGTATTCCACTGAAAAAAGTGTTTGAGAATCTTATGGGATGGGAAATAAAGCAGGCCCAGCCAAAAGCACCCATATCCCATGAATAAAAAATATATATGTTTTAAGAATGTTCAGTTTACAAAACATTTCTTCAGGGTAAAATATAAAGAAAACTTTAAATCTCTCTTTAGTTCTTCACTATTCTTCACTCCCAACACACATATTCCAACAGTTTCAAAATTTCATAAAAGCTGAAAATTCTGGCATCGCATGATACATTCCTATTCCTGTTCTCCCATTTCTACCTTTTGCTGCACAGTCTTAGAATCCCCAGCTTCCCAACCCACTGACCACAATTAATGAAGATAGACAACAGGACCTGCTTCACAATAGCTGTCAACACTGGAGGCCCCCAAGGATGTGTTCACCACCCCCTACTGTACTCCCTGTACAGCTGCAACTGTGTAGCCGAATACCAATCAAACACTATCTACCAGTTTGCTGCCGACACTAGCACGGTAAGACGGATATCAAACAACAATGAGTCAGAATACAGGAAGGAGATAGAGGGCTTAGTGTCATGGTGCGATGATAACAATCTGTCTCAATGTCAGCAAAATAAGAGAACTGATCACTGACTCTAGGAAGAAAGGAGCTGAGGTGGAGAGGTTCAAGAGCATCAAGTTCCTAGGAGTGACAATAACTACAATCTGTTCTGGACTTCACATGTAGATGTGATGGTCAAGAAGGCACAATAGCAAGCATGGGGCTGGATGAACACAGCAGGTCAAGCAGCATCATAGGAGCAGGAAAACTTGACGTTTCGGGCCTAAACCCTTCTGATGAAGGGTTTAGG
>JAHRHZ010000267.1:26768729-26826033 GCA_024137785.1 Ginglymostoma cirratum | reverse complement strand
TTTTCTGAAGAAGGGTCCGGACCCGAAATGTCAACCTTCCTGCTCCTCTGATGCTGCCTGGCCTGCTGCATTCCTCCACTTCCACACAGTGTTGCCTCTGACTCCAGCATCTGCAGTTCTTGCCACTTCGATTGAATTTTTAGCTTGTGATCTAATTAGTGTTATGATAGTATCATTTCTGTCAATTACTGAAGATCAATTATGCTAAACCTAAGTCAATACATGCAAACTTGAAATTTGAAACACAGTTGTCAAGCAATAAAATCGAAATTTCCTATAGTATTTTAAAATTTCCATATCTGAGCAGTCTGTGTACTTTTATGATGGACATGCATGCACCATTTGTCTCCTATGACAAATGAATAAACAATTACAGTGAATAACAAAACTAAGTTGCAGGGACATGATGTCTGTTCAGAATATGCAGCTTGGAGGCACAGTAAAGTATTGGCTTCAAAATTGCTCAGGCCTCCTACTGAAAGTCAGCTGTTCAAATGCTAGGTAACAAGCATGGGGCTGGATGAACACAGCAGATCAAGCAGCATCTCAGAACCCTCTTCCCCTCCCCCATTTCTGATGAAGGGTCTAGGCCCGAAACATCAAGTTTTCCTGCTCCTATGATGCTGCTTGACCTGCTGTGTTCATCCAGCCCCACACCTTGTTATCTCGGATTCTCCAGCATCTGCAGTACCTTTTATCTCTGATACAATTTTAACCCCACTGCGAAGCCTCTTCTAAGGATGCCTACCCTGAAGAAGTTACCCTCCTCCCACCGGACAAACCTCAGGGAATCTCTCTCCCACTGCTAATCTCTCATAATCTCCTCGTTCTTGAAACTGCTTGACCACGTCCTGAAGCAAACCAGGTACTACAGCCACATCACCTCCGCCCACTGCCTCCACAGCCAGCAGCTCCAGAGGAGACAGCAACACTGAGCCCTGCCGAGTCTTCACCATCCTCCCAGACCTCCCCTTTACTGAGGACGAACGGTCAGTCCTCAGTAAAGGGCTCATCTTTGTCCCCCTCCACCCACATATCAACGAATACTGCTCACGCTTGGATATTGAGCAGTTTTTCCGCCGCCTCCGCCTCCACCTATCCTCTCCTCTATCCATCCTCTATCCGCCTCCCCCTCTCTCCCTATTTATTTCAGAACCCTCTTCCCCTCCCCCATTTCTGATGAAGGGTTTAGGCCCGAAACGTCAAGTTTTCCTGCTCCTATGATGCTGCTTGGCCTGCTGTGTTCATCCAGCCCCATGCTTGTTATCTCGGATTCTCCAGCATCTGCAGTACCTTTTATCTCTGTTCAAATGCTAATCTGTTTGCTTGCCTCTCACTATTCAGGTGAACTATTTACCCAATTTGGAGAAACTGATCACTAAAATACACCGTTCTATCACTTAATTGTCCTGTATGCATGTAGAAACATTGACACTGAGACATACATACACAAAGAGAGCTGCGGTGGAGTAAGTTATTAAGTTCTACTTGAGTACTCGTACTCATATTATGCTCATCTGGACTTCACTGTTTGGAGAAAGTTGAATTTGAAACTGTAGCAGAATTATAATTTCTATTCTTCATTGAGAAGATAGAAGTGACATCTGAAGGTCCCGGGCTATTCCAGTCACTGTCAATTGGATAATTACATCAAAAGCAAATAATCCAATTTAAGAAATGACCTACAGAGAAGTGGAAATCAACCAAACAGTGACAGCGGTTTCTTAGAACAAGTCCTCTAAGCACTGGCCTTGCAACTAAGCAAAGAAGCAGATGTGAGAGTTTTGTGTTTAACGCTTCTCTCGCTGGCCAATTGCTCTGCGTCAAATCCCTCTTCTCTTCTCACCTTGATTCTATGAAATCTGGGAACCATTTGGACCTACAGTTAAAGTTCAACTCGAGAGTTAAAACAGCTCTTGATAAGCACCTATGTTTTAATGCCAAATTGTTCATCTCACAGAGATTTCTTGTGCACAGCAGTAGTCAGGCTCAAAGTGCAAGTTAACTGGGTGTTTCCTGACAGCGTTTTTAACACCCAGTTTTTGCAGGTAAAATTTTTGCCTTTGATTCCTACTCTATATCAGAACTCAAATTTGTTGCAGTTTCTTTAGTTCACCATCCAACCCACATTTATTTCCCAAACTTTAAATTTGATTGACAGAAATGTGGAGGTTGTTTAGGGAGCACTTGCTATGAGTACTGGATAGTTTTGTCTACTGAGGCAAGGAGGTGATAGTAAGGTGAAGGATGCTTGGGTGACAAGACACATGGAACATCTAGTCAAGAGGAAGAAGGAAGCTTACCTAAGGTTGAGGAAGCAAGGATCGGACAGGGCTCTAGACGGCTATGAGGTAGCCAGGAAGGAACTGAAGAATGGACTTAGGACAGCTAGAAGGGGACATGAAAAAGCCTTGGCGGGTAGGATGAACAAAAACCCCAGGCATTCTATGTTTATGTGAGGAACAAGAGGATGGCCAGAGTGAGAGAAGGGCCAATCAGGGATAGTGGAGGGAACTTGTGCGCGGAGTCAGAGGAGGGAGGGGAAATCCTTAATGAATACCTTGCTTCAGTATTCTACAATGACAGGGACATTGTAGTTTGTGAGGACAATGTGAAACAGGCTGATATGCTCGAACAGGTTGATGTTAGGAAGGAGGATATGCTAGAAATTTTGAAAAACGTGAGGATACATAAGTCCCCTCGGCCAGGCAGGGTATACCCAAAGTTGATACAGGAAGAGAAGGAAGAGATTGCAGCGCCTTTGGCGATGATCTTTGCATCCTCACCATCGGCTAGAGTAGCACCAGATGATTGGAAGGTGGCAAATGTTATTCCATTGTTCAAGAAAGGGAATAGGCATAATCCTGAGAATTACTTATGTAGTGGGTAAACTATTGGAGAGTATTCTGAGAGATATTATTTATGATTATTTGGAAAAGCACAATTTGGTTAGAAATAATCAGCATGCTTTGTGAGGGGTAAGTCGTGCCTCACAAGCCTTATTGAATTCTTTGGGAATGTGACAAAACACATCGATGAAGGTAGAGCAGTGGATGTGGTGTATATGGTTTTAGCAAGGCATTTGATAAAGTCCCCCATGGTAGGCTCATTCAGAAAGTAAGGATGCATGGGATTCAGGGAAATTTGGCTGTCTGGATACAGAACTGGCTGTCCAATAGAAGGCAGAGGGTGGTAGTAGATGGAAAGAATTCAGCCTGGAGTTCGGTGACCAGTGGTGTTCTGCAAGGATCTGTTCTGGGACCTCTGCTCTTTGTGATCTTTATAAATGACTTGGGCGAGGAAGTGGAAGGGTGGGTTAGTAATTTTGCCGATGACACGAAGGTTGGTGGAGTTGTGGATAGTGTGGTGGGCTGTTGGAGGTTGCAATGGGACATTGACAGGATGTAGAGCTGCGCAAAGAAGTGGCAGATGGAATTCAACCCAGAAAAGTGTGAAGCCATTCATTCTGGAAGGTTGAATTTGAATGCAGAATACAGGGGTTAATGACAGGATTTTTGGCAGTGTGAAGGTACAGAGAGTTCTTAGGATCCACATCCATAGATCCCTCAAAGTTGCTACCCAAGTTGATAGGGTCGTTAGGAAGATGTCTGGTGTGTTGACTTTCATTGGCAAGGGAATTGAGTTTAAGAGCCATGAGGTTATGCTGCAGGTCTATAAAACTCTGGTTAGACTGTACTTGGAATATTGTGTTCAGTTCTGGTCACCTCATTATAGGAAGGATGTAGAAGCTTAATGGATAATTGAGGAAAAGAGGATGTCTCTTTTGACCTGTGTAATGCCAAACTGAGTATCTCCCCAAACAATCAAGAACATAGAACATAGAACATAAACCAGTACAGCACAGTACAGGCCCTTCAGCCCATGATGCTGCCTGGACTGGAGGGCAGGTCTTATGAGGAATGATTGAGGGAGCTAGGGCTTTTCTCATTGGAACGAAGAAGGATGAGAGGTGACTTGATAGAGATATACAAGACGATGAGAGGCAATGATCGAGTGGATAGCCGGAAACTTTTTCCCAGGAAGGAAATGACTAATATGAGGGGGCATAATTTTAAGGTGATTGGAGAGATGTCAGAGATAGGCTCTTTACACAGAGTGGTGGGTGCGTGGAATGCGCTGTCGGTAGTGGTAGTGGAGTCAGATACATTAGGGACATTCAAGCGACTCTTGGGTAGGTACATGGGTGATAGTAAAATGTAGGGTATGCAAGATAGATTGATCTTAGAGTGGGATAGTAGGTCAGCATAACATTGTGGGCTGAAGGGCCTGTACTGTGCTGTACTGTTCTATGTTCTTGATTGGTTGGGGAGATACCCAGTTTGGCATTGCACAGACCAAAAGAAACGTTCTCTTTTGCTCCATTATCAGCTCTTGCGGACAACAGTTTTTCTATGAAGAATGCATGGACAACACTAACTTATGCAGTAAGAATGTGTTGCCTCGTAACGTATAAAGTCGGGCCTGGTATTTTTGATAGCACTAATTGTTTCCTCCATTTTCATCATGTTCTTGCTAGCTTCTTATTGTTTAATGGTCCCACACAGCACCCCTATAGTGTCCTATTTCAGTGATGCTTGATTTTCACACAGAATTAGGTCAGAAATAAACCGTGGCATCTGTCATACACCATCTGCATCATCCATCTTTTTTTACAAGCTTCCTGAAGGTAATATGTGTGAATTCATCAGGGACACGATATTGGCTGACCTTGGCTCAACACCAATGTTTTGAAGGACCTGTATAAATAATACTCAATAAAGGAAAATTTACTGAATATAAAAAGAGATGAATTAACCCTTTGAATGTTCTCACTTTGCAACCATGTCAACCAGGTAAAAATGTTATAATTATTTGCATAAAGCATTGAAGAAGAGAAGCGCAATTAACATATAATCTAGCTGGTGAAAGCTGACTTAGTCATTTTATAGTTGCAGCCAATCCCATTTTGACTCTTATCCAAACAATTGACGTGTAATTTGATTTGGAAAAAATACAACTAACTGTGCATTTATTTTTTATTAAACTGAAGTGATACACAGAGCAGTAATTTCTTGAAAAATAGAAAATCTGTTAAGTAAATATTTACAAAAATAATTTATACTATTCGACTAGGAAATTTAGCCCAAATTTAAAGCAAAATGTTGTCTCTAATTTTATTTTTTTAATTTGCTACTTAATGTGTTATACAATTTGGGCAAATGATCTTTATTGCTTGTGCATTTATTAGCTTTAAACTAAATCGAGAAGGGAGGGCTTGAAGATGGGAAACAAAGGCTTACAAAGCTAAAGAATATGGCACATTGCAGGATAACTATTTAAATAATGATACTCAAAGTAGGAGAGGAAAGGTAAGAGCAAATAACCATTTTAAAAAACAACAACAAATCGGGTCAAAGGAAGGATAAATGGTCAAAAGGCAAAATTAATGTCTCTTTACTGTCGTGAATGAATCACATAAATGAACTAACTGCACCAAAAGGGGTTAATGAGTCTGACCTTATAGCCATAATGGAGACATGGCTATAAGGAGATCAAATCTGGGAACTAAATATTCAAGCACAAATGATTTATCAAAGTCACATGCAAGTAGGAAAAGTTTTAGGGTAGCTTTGTTAGTACAAAGTGGGATAAGTACAATAGCAAAAATGATCTTTGATTAGATTATGTAAAATCCATATGGGTGGAAGTAAGAAATAACAAGGAAAAGAAGACCATGGTGGGAGTAGCTATATATTCCCAAACAGCAGTAGCCGTTATGAATGACAGAGAATACATCAAGAGATAATGATGATGTACAAAACAGGCAGAGCACTTATCATGGGTGACTTTAATCTTCATGAAGAAAAGGAAAATATAATTGGCAGAAATAGCCATGAAGTAGAAGTCATACTGTACTCTGGACAGTTTGCTAGAACAATATGTTGTGGCTTCAACCAGGGAACAGGCTATTTTGAAACTTGTAATACGTAATGAGGCTAATTCACGAATGGTTTCAGAGTAAAAGATCCTTTAAAGAAGAGTAACCACTAATGTTATAGAATTTAGCATTCAGTTTGAGAGTGAGTCAGACTCAGCTACGCTAAAATTAAAAGATGGTATCTGCATAGGGATAAGGACAGAGATGGCTGCAATGGGCTGCAAAAAGAGGGCAATAGAAATGATGGTTGATGAACAATGGCAGATGTTTAAGAAAATAGTTCATGACTCATAACAAATATATATACCAGTGAGGAAGAAGGATTCTAGGAAAAGGAATAACCAATCAATGGTTAGCCAAGGAATTGAATGTGTCCAAGAACAATAGCAAACTAAAGGATCAGGAAAGTTTGAAAAACCAACAAAAAATGTCAAAAAGTATCAGGAGGGAGAAAATGAGGGTAAACCTGCAAGTAATGTAAAGATGGATGCGTAAAAGCAGTTTTAAATATGTAAAAAGGAATTGAGAGGCCAAAGTGAACACACACGTTGGAGAATGAGGTTAGGAAAACAGTAAAGAGGAATCATAAAATGCAATGGAATTGAGGATAATTAGGTTGATTCAGTTTACACAGAAGAGGACACTAATAGCATTCCAAAAATGCAAAATAATAAAGGGGCTAAAGAAGGTATGTTGGGGGTGCTGTAGTAAATACCCACAGTAATTACCATCAAAAGTAAAAGAAAAGTACAAAAACCATTGGAGCTAAAGCCCCAGAGGTCTTCTGGAACTTATGGGATGCATCCTAGGATATTAAATAGCTACAGAGATAATGGATGCACTTGTGGTAATTTTACAAGGATTCTTAGATTCTGGAAAAGAGTGAGATGATTGGGAAATGGCCAATGTTAGGCCTTTATGCAGAAAGGGAAGGAGTCAAAAATTAAGTAACTACAGACCAGTTAGCTTGATATCTGTTATTGGTAAAACGTTAATGTCCATTATAAAAGATGTTATTCAAGAATGCTCTAAAATACATAATATAGTCAAACAAAGTCAGCATGGCTTTATCAGAGGGAAATCCTGCCTGCTAAAGTTATTAGAATTCTTTGAGGAAGTGAAAAACAAGGTAGATAAAAGGGAAAGTGTGGATGTTAAATATTTGAATTTCCAAATGGTGTTTGTTAGGATATTATGCATTGGGTTACTTAAAGTAAGGGCTTATGGTGTTATAGTTAGCATATTAGCATGGATAGAGGATTAACTAACTAATCGAAGACGGAGGCATGGAAAAATGGGGAATTTTCAGGATGGCAATGTGTAACTCCTGCAGTACCACTATTATTTACTCTGGGCTGAAACTTATGCTTTTGGCTAAGTGCCCATTGCATTGAGTTTTTTGAAGGGAATTTAGCTGTAAGACCTCATAAAACTGAGGAATTCTTTCCCATAGGGGGCTGTAGAAGCTGAGTCATTAAATATTTTCAAGGCTGATTTTTAAATAGTAAGAGACTCAAATGCTTTTGGGATAAGGTGTGAAAATGGAGTTGAAGATTATCAGATCAGCCATGTTCATAATGAATGGTGGAGCACAGCCAATGAGCTGAATGGCTTACTTCTGCTCCTACCTACTTATAACGTTATGGTCTTATTAATCCACTTATGATACACAAATGTTATTCCTATGATATCAAATTTGGAGTGTTATAGAGTCATACAGCACAGAAACAGAACATTCGGTCCAATTTGTCCATACTGACCAAGTTTCCCAAACTAAACTAATCCCATTTGTTTGCATTTGGTCAATATCCCTCTAAACTTTTCCTATTCATGTACCCATCCAGGTGCCTTTTAAATGTTGTAATGGTACCCGACTCCTCTACCTCCTCTGGCAGCTCATTCCATACGTTGACCACCTATTGTGAGAAAAATGTTGCCCCCCCAGATCTCTCTCTAAGATTTCCCCTCTTACCTTAAAACTATGCTCTCCAGTTTTGAGCAGTCCCCTACCCTTGGAAAAAGACCTTGGTTGTTCACCTTATCTATGCCCCTCATGATTTTATAAACCTCTGTAAGGTCACCCCTCAGCCTTCGATGCTGCAGGGAAAAAAGTCCCAGCCTATTCCAGCCTCTCCTTATAACTCAAACTTTCAATTCCTGGCAACATCTTTGTAAATTTTTTCAGTACCCTTCCCAGTTTAACAACATTCTTCCGACATCAAGATGACCAGAATTGTATGCGGTAATATAAAAGTGGCCTCATCAATATCCTGTACTGCTGCAACATAATGTTCCAACGCCTATACTCAATTCTCTGACCAATGAAGGCAAGTGTGCCAAACACTTTCTTTCCCACTCTGTGTACTTGAGATGCTACTTTCAAGGAACTCTGCACCTGCACCCTTAGGTCCCTCTATTCAACTGCACTCCCCAGGGCCCTACCATAGACCGTTTAAGTTCTGTCCTGGTTTGCCTTCCCAAAATGCAACATCTCACATTTATCTAAATTAAACTGCATCTGTCAATCCTCAGCTCATTGATTCGTCTGATCAATATCTCAGTTTACTCTTAGATAACCTTCTTCACAGTCAACTATACCGCCAAATTTTGGTGTCATCTGCAAACTTACAGACCATACATCCTATATTTTCATCCCAAGGTTTTAAATTATTTCTAAACATATGATCATCTAACCACATATATTAGGAACAAGACCAGACTATTTTGCCCTGAGATCTCACTCCACCATTCAATAAGATCATGCATAATTTGATTGTGACCTCAAATCCACTTCATGCCTAACCCCAATAACATGTGACTGCATGCTTCATCAATAATATATCCTTCTCTGCCTGAAAAATATTCAAAGACCTTGCCTCCATCATTCCCTTTGAAAGAGAGTTCAATATATTCTCAATGTTCTGAGAAAAAAATCTTCTCGTCTCCTTCTTAATCGATTGGTATCTAATATTTAAACAATGTTCTCCAGTTCTAGTCTCTCCCACAGGACTAAGTATATTTCAACATCAACCTTGTCAAAGTGCTCAGAACTCTCAATAAGATCACTTGCCATTCTTCGGATCTCCAATGGCAATAGACCCAACTTCTCGAAACTTTTCTTTTAAGATAACTCACTCATCTAGGGATCAATCAAGACAACATCTTTGAACTGCTAATAAACCTACATGTGAACTCACCAATGTTGTATACAACAGTAGCAAATGTCCTTTGTTTTATTTTCCATTCCTTTTGCATTAAATAACGATAATCCATTGGCCTTCCTAAGTACTTTCTGCACTTGCATACTAACATTTTGAGATTCATGTACCGAGACACTCAGATCCCTCTGTATGTAGTAATTCTGCATTTCTCTCCATTTTAATAACATGTTGCGCACTTTTTGCAAAAGTGGACAAATTCACATGTTCCACATTACAATCATCCTTTGCAAACATCAGACTCTGGGCTGAGTTTTGGAACTTGCAATCAAGATTTTCAATATTTCTTCTGACTTATGCCACAAAGAGCAGACAAGGTGAGAGACACTTTTCTACTAAAAATGTTCACAAAATTTCAATTAACCAACAGCAAAAATAATTTAATTTGTACTCTGCCTGAAAATCCGATCATAAGATACAACTGATTATATTGAATTGGAGGGTGTACATTCTTTCATGTCTGAAAGTGGAGTAAACGTGAATCATTTTACTGGTGGAGAATTCATTGAATGTTTTGATCCAGAGGCAAAAATGAGATGAGTTAAGTCCATCTGACAAATTATACATTGGCACTAGAAAAGTAATTTCTCCAGAAGCATCTACTTCACAAATTTTTTTATTTTTGATTTGTTTTAAGAGTGTAAGGATTGCTTGAAATTGATCACAAACAAATAAGTGTTTTGTTAAGTTAAAATTAAACAGCAATCCATACAATTGGTGAGGGGAGCTAAATCAACTGCACATTTTCAAACTTTCTGGTTGGTCACAGTAACGATTTTAAATTCTTTGTAAGCACACAGCTATAGAAACATAGACACATAGAAACTAAGAGCAGGAGTAGACCATTCAACTCTTCAGACCTGCTCCACTGCTGATCATCCATCTCCGTGCCCTGTTCCGAGCTGGAGGAAGATTTGTCATGGAATTCCCCAGAGGTTAGAGTTGGAACCCTTGTTTCTCCTGATATGTATTAATAACCTAGATCTTGGCATTGTGGACCACCTTTGACAACCACATTATGATAGGGCACTATAATCCTGGAGAAAATGGGTAGTTTTTAACCAATCTTTAACTGGCAATCCCAGTTCACATCAGGAAGTACAATTTTTGGAGGTGGTCCACAAATGACAAATAGTGGATTGGCTGTTGTTCAACTGTCCACTGCTCTATTTCTGCATGTATCTATTTGACCTCACATGGTGCTATTCCTTTGTTTTAATCAATCATGGGATGTGGAAATCACTGGCTAAGCCTATATTTATTGCCCATCCCTGCAAGAAGACAATTTCTCTGCACCCCAACCTGCCATTACCCCAACCCTTTACACCAGCCATCATGTCCCTTTCCCTCCACCAACAATTCTCCTTTTGAAGTGAATTAAACAGCAGTTTTGGCAAAGACCTGTAGCACGGGTTGTGGATGAGGTTGTTGACTTGCTTGCCGAGCTGGCTGGTTTTTGTTCAGACATTTCATCACCATACTAGGTGACATCATCAGTGGAACCTCCTATGAAGCAATGTTATTCTACTCTGCTTGGAATTTATACTGTCCGGTCCGCTATGGTGAGGACTGTCATTTCTGGCTTTGATATGTATGGGTTTGTGTATGGAGTCCAATTGTACATGTTCATTGATTGAAATAAGGATGGAGAACCATGCATCTAGGAATTCCCAAGCCTGTCTGTTTGGCTTAAACTACTAAGGTTACTTTGTCCCAGTTAAATTGATGGCCTTCATTGTCTGAATGTACCAATATTAAGGAGAATTCGTCATGCCATTTTGCTGCTAGCTGATGTTCATGTATTCTAATGGCTAGTTTCCTTCCTGTCTATCCGATGTAATGTTTGTGGCAGTTGTTGCATGGTATTTTGTAAATCATGTTCATTCTGCATGTTGTGGGAATGGGGTCTTTAATCGTTGTAAGTGTTTATCGTAGAGTGGCTGTGGGCTTGTGGGCCACCATGATTCCTAGTCATCTTAGGAGTCTTGTTGTCAATTCCAAGAGACTCACCACCTCATCAACAGCGTATTCACAGGGATTAAATTCACAAGGGACAAAGAAAACAATAATCAACCTCAGTTTCTGGATGCTAAAGTAGAGCAATTGACAAACAGGAAGTTCCAAACCTCAATATACAGAAAAGCAACCCTTACAGATCAAATCCTCAACTTCCACAACAACCACCCCAATTCCCACAAACAAAACTGCATTAGGTCACTATTTAAATGGGCTCAGACACACTGCAACACTCCAGAACTACACAGGAAAGAGGAAGAGCACTTATACAAGATCCTCGCTTTAAACGGATATCCCCGCAAATTCATCCACAGATGCCTACAAAACAGACAACAGGAGGACACAATACACCCTAACACGCTAGCCACACTGGCCGACATCAAGAACATATTGGAATTGACAACAAAACTCCGAAGATCACTCGGGATCATGGTGGCCCACAAGCTCACAGCCACTTTACAACAAACACTTACAACGATTAAAGACCCCATTCCCACAACATGCACAATGAACGTAGTTTGTAAAATACCACGCAACGACTGCCACAAACATTACATTGGATAAACAGGAAGGAAACTAGCCATCAGAATACATGAACGTCAGCCAGAAGCAAAATGGCACGACAAACTCTCCTTCATTTGTGTACACCCAGACAATGAAGGCCATCAGTTTAACTGGGACAAGATAACCATAGTAGCCCAAACCAAACAGAGATATGCACGGGAATTCCCAGAGGCATGGTTCTCCACCCATACTTCAATCAACAAAAGTATAAAATTGGACCCCATAGACAAACCCATACAAATCAAAACAACAGTACCACCATAAGGGCCGGACAGTATAAATTCCAAGCGGAGTAGAACAACATCGCTTCATCGGATGCTCCACTGATGATGTCACCTAGCATGGTAACAAAATGTCTGAACAAAAACAAGCCAGCTAGGCGAGCAAGTCAACAACCTCGAATTAAACAACAATTTCACCAACAGGTTTGAAACAATAACAATGAAATGAGCCTGAGCAAATGGTTAAGTTTAGGACAAAGGCTGGGGGCAAGTGGAAGATACATTCCTACAAAGATTTGGGCAGGGAGGAACACTAACAAAAAAGCCCTGGTAGATGTATCTACATAAAGCTGATTACTTGTGCCCATGAAACAGTTTGTTTGTAAGTGTGTTGTAATGCATAGCACAGATTTTTAAGCTATTGTGAAATATCCATGGACCTACAAATAGCTGATACCATGGCTGCTATATCAGGTTTTCACCTGGCTGTAAATTATTATTCTTTTCCCCAAGCAGAACAAATGCAGGTGACCAGCTTAAAGAATGAAGGAAGGAAGGCAGAACTACTGTGCATCGGTTAATCAGGCTGGTAAAAAGCAGATATTTTAAAATTCCAACAGTATGTACACCGCAGGGACTTGTTGCAATTTGCTCACAGGTCTAATTTGTTTTCTATGCTTTAAACAAATGTGTTGTTACCATTAATGTTATTGAGAAATGTGAAATTCAGAATGTAATTATTTAAACATTAGTTATTACAAGCATGTTGTTATTTAACGGTTTGGTGTTTCGTCACCAAAGGTTTGCTCCAACATCGGTAGGAAGAATTAGCAAGAGAACATTATATATTTATGGAGAAATGAATAATTGCATCCCTTATGTATCTTAATATTGTGGTGCTAAAATATTTCTACTGTGACAGAAAACTTCACCAAAAGGGCAGTGTGCCCACCGACTGTTTGTTTGTAGCTGCTTCCTGCTGTCACGAGTGAACCTGCTGTTGGCCTTGCCCTTCTACATGCCCTAATTAGAATTATCCGCAAACTGTGCTGCTTCCTGATTCTGCTACTGACTCCATGCGTCATGGTGGTAATGATCAGCAGAATCTACTGGGAGCTCCTACAGCAGAACCAAATAAATAATTCATTGTGTCTCAGGTGGACGCAATGCATGTCAGCATATTCAGGAACGTCTGTGAATCTTAACAAACAGTTTGTAGTTTTAATTTGTTCTTCTTAGAGCAAATAATTCCATGATCTTCATTCTGCTCTTCTTCTGGCAGATTTATTATGGTCTGAAACTTGTCATTTATATTTTATGAGTTAGTTTAACTTGTTGAAGTGTGCAATGTTTGATTCATTATTAATAATTTTAGAACAAGCCTGCAGAATAATTAATAACTTGTGTTCTGGGGCAGTATTCAATCATAAAAGAATAACTTCTACCTTTTGATTTGAATGTCTTCCTTGAATCACCATTGATCTTCTCAGAATCAATACATATTCTTTGTAAACCCACAAGTGGTTTTCTGTATGCAGCTAGACATTTATGAAGCCTCGTAGGCTGCTAGTCATACTGATGCATGTGCACTGGTTGGAATCGTTCCAGGCACTGAACAACTTGGGCATTGACGAAAAAGTTGGGAGAATAATGAGAGATTGCCAGAAAGGAGATTCCTGATATCGAGAGTAACCAACCAAGTATTGAACATCAAGATGAGAGTTTGCTAGGAAGTGGTGAGTGGCCTATTTGCACACATTAGAGTGCATTGATATCCTTACTGTTATAAGGTCAGCTCACCTAAGTTATATGCAACATCCCGTTCTCTTATCCATCAGATAGAAAATAGACGGCAACAATTCCTGACATGAAAATCAGGGCAGTAAGCTGGTACCTCCAACTCACCATTTATCACACGAGCCCACTGTCTTGGATAGCAGGCACCAACATCTCAGGGCAGCCTCCATGGCCAGTGACTAGATGAACTTCCTATTCAACAGATGTCTAGGTCCCCGTTTATGAAATGTGGTGCCAAGTTCACTCTTGCCAAAATGTCTAGAGCAATTGACAGCAACTGTGCAGGGCAGCAATAGTTTGTGACACTTGACTGGGTTCACAGCTGGGCTTTAAGATGGTGCTGGTGCCAGGAAGCCTGGGAAGTCCTAGCATTGTCCAATACATCTGCCTATGGATAAACAGGGCATCTAAGAGGCATAGTGAAGAGGTAATGAGATGAATGTGGGAAGACAGAGAGAAACCATCCATAAAACTTACCAAAATTAACATTGATAATTTCTGCTCAAATTTAGCCATTGTGTTCATGTTTTTAGACTGGGAGATGCTTGTTTGAATGTTTCTCTTCCGCTTTTCTGAAGATAAGCCACTCATTGCTAAATTTACTAGTTCCTTATGGCTCACCCAAATAATATTTCTAAACCTTGACACCATGGTGCTGCAAATTGTTGAATTATCGCATCCCTCATACCCAAAAATGATTCTGTATGTTTGTGATTCCCACACATCCAGAAGGTGATGAATGAGATTAGGAGGAGGAATCCTGGTTGATCCCATCCTGATTTGGGTATGTTGAGAATAATTACAGCATGACAACATCACCCTGGATGAGAGCAACTAACTTGGAATCTTCTTAGTGCATCTGGCTCAGTGTCATTGGCTCACTGTTGCTCTGCCGTGTAATTGGAGGAACTAAAATCAATACTTCATGAAGAAACTGACCATCTTGTGATAAAAAAAATTTTTTTGCAAAATTCAAGTGTAAATACAAGAATACAGTAAGTAAATGGATATCATCACATTATAAGGCAACAAGAGTGTAGTACTTTCTTGTGGTAAATTGATTTTACAAAACTAAATATAGCGAGAGTGGAAAAGTCAATTGGAGTGGTGGTGAGGTAGGGCTGTAGTAATAGTAATCCTATAACCTGCTAGAACCTGTAAATTCACTCTATAAATATAATCAGTAATGGAGTTGTAAAACCCAGGATCACAAAGAAGTGCAAAACTTTATAATATTTAATGCTATAATTCAGAATAAATATTTCCCCTGAGTCAACTTTGTCAAAGAAAAGACAGTCTGTTAGAAGTCAAACTCTTATTGAATGAGTTATAAAACTTTATAGGCACAATCTGTGTTACTAGATAGGAAAGATAGTAATAAACTTTGGAATTAGAGAATTGTTAAAGTGCACAAGAAAACTTTCGTAAAACAAACAGAGGATCATCAGAAAGGCTGTCACTTTACTGGTTGGTCATCGGTATTGCAACTCCTGACTAAAATAATGCAATTAATTCAAAAACAAACTGTAGAATACAGTGAATGCAGATCTCCAGACATGAGGGAGAAATAAAATCCCATTCATGGCTGTGTATATCCAAAACAATGGATTGAAAAGAGGGGCAGAGAGGAAAGAAAGAAAGAGAGAGAGAGAGAGAGAGAGAAAGACAGAGAGTACACCTGAAGGAAATCAGTATGTCTTTTCTGCAGCAGCTGGCATCTGCCATGATTTTAAATTCATGTCTCAGTTTTTTTTTGAAAGACAACCAGCCACCTTCTGTTCCTTTCCAACAAGTGGAAGCATCTGTAGAAAGATAACTGAAGCAGTGTGCAGCTCAGCTGACGAACCATAAAGATCATTTCAATAATGGTACCTGGGGAAAAGGGGTTACTGAATTGTCTTTCCAATGTTATTTTTCTCCCTCCGTTCATAAGCTATTTACACTGGCTGTTTCTCTGTCCGTCTATGTGTAATAGGGAGTTTATAAGGGGATTAGAGGTTAATTAATAACATATAACTGTTTACCTATAGCTAAAGTCTAATTGTTGTCATAAGTAGTGATTCTTGTTCAATACAGAAACCTGATCCATGCTTTCTATCAATCTTGGTCTAAAAGTTGAATAAATTAACTGTGCATACTTTATTAAATCTGTAACTTCTGTGATGGTATCTGGAATAGCAGGTCTTAATTCTAACACATTACCCCAGTAAGTCAGAACACATTACAAGTAAAAATTATTTCACAGCATGTTACCTCACTATCTTAAGCTTTTTTAAAGCATACACAAGATACACTGAAGCAACTCTAAGTTTCCTTTGACAGCATTTTCCAAATATACAACCTCTAATTACGTAGAAGGACAATGATAGCAATGGTAGCACTATCATTTGCAACTTCTCTTCTGAGGTATGTACTATGATGACTTGGAACTATATAACCATTTACTAGGTTAATATCCTAAATGTTCTTAACAGCACTGTGGGTGTTCTTATATCAATATGGGTTGCTGTATTTCAGCAATTTATCTGCTCAAAGACATCCAAGGAAAGGGAATAAATGTTAGCTTTGTTGGGGATGCTCACATTACCACAAAATATAGACGTTTCAATAAAACATGCATCATTAAAGTCATTGAAGAAAAGTCGAAATACAACTAACACTGGTCATTGCTGCTGCAAGTGTACGTTGAATTATTTGTTACATCTGAACTGGAGCTAGGATTTTCAGGGACCGCCAGTCTCCAACTGATGTCCATTAGCATTAGCAGTTGAAAATTGTTCAGTTTTGGGAGAAAAGCTCTATTAATACTGGCAGACTAATATCTACAGACCTGTGTCCTCCTTAGGAGTATAACATTTTCTCACAGCTCTGATCTTCACCACTATTGCCTGTAATGGCACTTGATTCACTGCCATTATCAATTATGGAAGATCACAAACAAGCACAATATGAACCATACCTTGCCATAATTTCATTGACATGTTTGCTACATTGACTAACTATTCAGTAATTTCTCACGTGATTCCATTTTGCCAATTATAATTCGATATAAACTGTGCAAGGAAGAATGATTAATTTTCCTTAGATGCATCTAGGACAGACTAGATTCAGATGTCCAGCTGTAAAAATTGATGCCAATTAAGTGTGTAATCTTTAACATGATTAAAGTCAGTCAATCCTTGCCTAGCTTTGCAAAGGATATTTCTCCTGGTGAATCTTGCACTGTAATCTAAAGAAGCTTGGATCGTCGTTGAAGCAAAAATCTTAATTTGTAAGTCTTTTAATTATTGTGGTAAATATAGTGATAACTACATACATTATTATGGCTATGAATTTTGATATGGTGACCAAATATATGGTAGCTAAATTTGCCGGCAACTCTGAGATAGGTAGGAAATAAACTGTCAATAGGAGGTAGACAATCTGCAAAATGTCATGGAGTTGCTTTTTAAACACAGCAACAGTGGTGTGAAAATTGACATGACTTGGCAACAGCAAGTGTCTACACCTCCCTTGTCATGTAATTTCATGAGACTGGCACCTTAGAACCGAGTTGAATAATTAATGAGTTGAAGAATGGAAGATTTCATGAGAAAAATCACTGCAGGCCGTGGTGGATTGGATTCCATGAATCTCACTAGAAAAA
The DNA here is from genome assembly GCA_024137785.1 of Ginglymostoma cirratum. Classification (NCBI taxonomy): domain Eukaryota; kingdom Metazoa; phylum Chordata; class Chondrichthyes; order Orectolobiformes; family Ginglymostomatidae; genus Ginglymostoma; species Ginglymostoma cirratum. The sequence continues at coordinate 26,808,633 of JAHRHZ010000267.1, read as the reverse complement.
AGATGTAGCAAAAAGTTGACAATTCAACCCATATTGCTTTAGAATCATATTATTGTAATGGTGCAGAAGGAAACCATTTGGCCCTTACTGTCTGCCCTCATGCTTTGAAGTTTGCAACTTTTGTGTTGGTCTCCTGTTTTTGTTCCTATGAATCTGCTTGTTGTTTCTATTTAAATACTCGTTCAATGGTCCCATAAAAGTGTCCGTTGTACTTGTTGCACCACAGTTCCAGGCGCTACCTCGCGACGGGGAAAAAAAAAATCTCATCTTACATTTGCTTCTTTTGCAAATCACTTTAAACTATGCCCTCAAGTTCTCAATGTATTGTAAGAACAGTTTATCCCTATCCACTTTGTCCAGGCCCATCATGATTTTGCAAATTCCTATCAAATCCCCTCTTAGCCTTCTGCTCTCGAAGAAAAACGTTCCCAACTTTCGTCATCACTCAGGTGTCTCATTCCTGAAACCATTCTCGTTATCTCTCTGCACTCACTCCAATATATTCACATCCTTCCACAGTATGGTGTCCTGAAATGTACACAATGCTTCGGCTATGGTCTAACTAGTGACTTACGTAAGTTCATCATAACATCCCTGTTATAACTCGTTAAGCCTGATAAATTGTATGTTTTATTAACAGTCTCTCTACCTGTTCTTCTGCCGTTGATTCTTTATGTACATCTACATCAGGTCTCTGTGCTCCTGCATTCTACAGAATAGTATCCTTTATTTCATATTGTCTGTCCCTGCTCTTTGTTCTAAAGTGTATCAACTCATAGTTCTCTACTTTGAAATTTGATCTCTATGCCCACTCCAGCAAAGCATCAATGACCTTTTGTACTTTAGAAATTCCACACTGTCCTCCTTTCAGTGTGCAATTCTACCAAGTTTTATGTCATCTCCAAACTTCTAAACGTTACCTGCACACCAAGATCTAGAAAATTGACCTACATCACCTTGACTGGAAGAGGAGCCTAGCAGGAAAGACAGTGGAACAGCAATGGCAGGAGTTTCTGGGTGTAATTCAGGAAACGGAGCAAAAATTCATCCCTAGGAAAAAGAAGCATGGTACAGGGAGGATCAGACAACCATGGCTGACTAAGGAAGTCAGGGGTAGCAAAAAAACAAACGAGAAAGCATATAATGTGGTGAACGGCAGTGGGAAACCAGAGGATTGGGGAGCTTACAAAAACCAACAGAGGGCAACAAAAAAAGAAATAAGGAGGGTGAAGATTAAATATGAGGGTAAGCTAGCCAGTAATATAAATGAAGACTATAAGAGTTTCTTTAGAGGGCAAAAGAGAAGCAAAAGTGGACATTGGACCACTGGAAAATGACGATGGAGAGATAGTAGTGGGGAACAAGGAAATGGCTGAGGAACTGAATAATTACTTCGCATCAGTCTTCACGGTGGAAGACATGAGTAAAATCCCAAAAATTCAAGAGAATCGGGGGAAGAGTTGAGTATGGTGGCCATCACCAAGGAAAAAGTGCTAGTAAATCTGATTGACCTGAAGGTGGATAAATAACCTGGACCAGATGGACTACACCCCAGAGTTCTAAAGGAGATAGCTGAAGAGATAGTGGAAACGTTAGTGGTGATCTTTCAGGAATTGCTAGAGTCAGGGAGGGTCCCGGAGGACTAGAAAATCGCTAACTTGACACCCCTGTTTAAAAAGGGAGTAAGGCAAAAGATGGAAAATTACAGGCTGATTAGCCTAACCTCAGTCATGGGTAAGATTTTGGAGTCCATTGTGAAGGATGAGATTTCTGAATATTTGGAAATGTATAGTAAAATCAGTATGGTTTCATCAAGGAGACATCATGCCTGACAAACCTGCTAGAATTCTTTGAGGAAGTAACGAGCAGGATAGACCAAAGAGAGCCAATGGATGCTATTTACCTGGACTTCAAGAAGGCCTTTGATAAGATGCCACACAGGAGGCTGCTGAGTAAGATCAGGGCCCATGGTGTTAGAGGCAAGGTGCTAGCATGAATAGAAGATTGGCTGCCTGGCAGAAAACAGAGAATGGGGATAAAGGGATCTTTCTCAGGATGGCAGCTGGTGACAAGTAGAGTTCCACAAGGGTCAGTGTAAGGACCACAACTTTTCACTTTATACATTAATGATCTTGATGAAGGAACTGAGGGCATTCTGGCTAAGTTTACAGACAATACAAGGATAGATGAAGGGACAGGTAGTATTGAGGAGGTGGTAAGGCTTCAGAAGGATTTGGACAGGTTAGGAGAGTGGGCAAAGAAGTGGCAGATGGAGTACAACGTGGGAAAGTGTGAGGTCATGCACTTTGGTAAGAAGGATAGAAGCACGGACTATTTTCTACGTGGGGAGAAAATTCAGAAGACTGAAGTAAAAAGAGACTTGGGAGTTCTAGTCCAGGATTCTCTCAAGGTAAACTTACAGGTTGAGTCAGTAGTCAGGAAGGCAATTGCAATTTTGGCATTTATTTTAAGAGGACTTGAATATAAAAGCAGGGATGTACTACTGAGGCTTTATAAGGCTCTGGTCAGGCCACATTTGGAGTATTGTGTGCAGTTTTGGGCCCCACATCTCAGGAAGGATGCACTGGCCCTGGAATGGGTTCAGACGAGGTTCACGAGAATGGTCCCAGGAATGGAAAGCTTAACATATGAGGAACGTTTGAGGACTCTGGGACTGTACTCATTGTAGTTTAGAAGGATGAGGGGGAACCTAATTGAAACTTACAGAATATTGAATGGCCTGGACACAGTGGATGTTGGAAAGATGCTTCCATTGGTAGGAAAGTCTAGGACCCGAGGACACAGCCTTAGAGTAAGGGGAATACCTTTTTAGAACAGAGATAAGGAGAAACTTCTTCAGCCAGAGAGTGGTGAATCTATGGAGTTCACTTCCACAGAAGGCTGTGGAGGCCAGGTCATTAAGTAATTTAAGACTGAGATAGATAGGTTCTTGATTATCAAGGGGATCAAGGGTTACGGGGTGAAAGCAGGAGAATGGGGTTGAAAAACTTATCAGCCATGACTGAATAGTGAAGCAGACTCGATGGGCCGAATGACCTAATTTCTGCTCCTGTGTCTTATGGTCTTATGGTCTTATCAGGAAAAATCATGGGTTCCAATATCAAACCCTACAAAACTTCACTATAAAGTGCTCCCCATCCAAATAATGTCCATTAAACAGTACTTTCTATTTCATAACCTGAAGATAATTTTGTATCCATGTTGCTAATATCCCTTTTATTTCCAAGACCTATAACTTTTATCACAAGTCATTTTTGTGCCATAATGCCATTTGCTGTATGAAAGTCCACATGCATCAATTCAATGGCCCTGCCTTCATCGACCCTTTCAGTTACCTCCTCAGTGATCTCCAGCAAGTTAGATACATTTTTGCTTTAACAAATCAATGCTGACTCTTCTGAATCAATCCAGGTTTCCCCGTGTGATAATTAAGTCTATCCAAAATAATTTTTCTAAGTTTTTTTTTAAATTTCTGGATTGACCTTTACCATATTTTTGACAAAGGGTTTAATATTTGCAGTTCTTCAATCTTCCAGCAAGGCACTTGAATCCAGTTCAAGATTGGAAGTTATTACTCGCGTATCTGGAATTTCCACTCTCATTTCCTTCCAGATCCTAGGCTACGTATCTTGTGGTCCCGGTGCCTAATCAACTTGAGGAACCAGCAGCCTATCCAAATTCTTCTTATCAATTTTAAATTCTCTAATTATTTTTGTTTGAGTTTCCTTTTCTGTCACCACCGTCTAGGTAGCATATGCTTTGTAGGTAAAGGCAGGTGCAAAGCATTCATTTAATACCACAACCATGCCACTTGTCTTATTATATAAATCCCTTTTATGGTCCCCAATTAGCTTGACTCCTTCTTATACTATTGATGTACATATAGAAGATTTTGGAATTTCCTCTTATGTTAGCTCTCAAACATTTTTGATGATCATCCTAGGCCTCTGGCGTTTGCTTTTTCAACCATCTGTATTCAGTTGTATTTACTGCTTGACACCTGCCACAAGCATACTTTTTTTTTCTTTAATTTAGTTCCTATCTCCTTTGTTATCTATTTTTTTTTTACCAGCACCTTTATCTTTTGAGGGAATATACTTTACAACAGCCAAACCATCACTTCCTTGAAGGTGTCCCATTGTTCAGTTATTCTTTTTCCTACTAACCTTTTGATCCAGGCTATCTGTCCCAGCCCTATTCCTGCACCATCGAATTTTGCTTTCTGCCAGTTGACAATTCTTACTCTGGATTTTCCACCATCATCTTATACCTTATGATTCAATGATCACTGTTCTTTTAATTTCTATGGAGCAATTAGCCTCCCAAACCAGTAAGCAGTTTCAGGTCAAACTATCAGTGAAAACAATTGAAGCAAGGAGACTAAACTCTTCAAACGAAAGCAACAAAAATTCTATAATGGAAGGATACCATCAAATAGGCAAAAAGGCATTTATTATCCAATCTTACCCGGAGTAATTATTCTTTAATTTTGTTATTGATTTTTAACGAAATCACTTGAAATTTCTGCGAGTAGTATAATAGAATTGAATCCAATATTTACTGTGCATTTCCAAAATAACTCCAGAAAAGTCTTTGGAGAATATGCAACATTGCAATTTGCTTTAGCTAAACATCAAATGTTCACATACTGTCAAAGCCTCACATACTAAATATTACTAATGCATTTCTAGTAACAGACAGCAGTAAAGTGTAAAAGCCCAATTCACTCAATGTAAAGTCTTTGTTTTAAAAATATCATAGAAACCCTGGAAAACTGGTGTTAATGCTGTTCTAAACCATATATTTGTTAATTTTGCCAGATTCATAATTCATGATAGAACCAAGCTGAATACAGAAATTGCTAGGGAGAACTAGAAAAGGAATGAAGTGGCACAAAGAAAATATATGTGAATATATTAATGGATAATGTAAAGTGGAATCTAAAGTCTTTCATAAATGTGTAATAGTGACTAGGGGCCAAATTGGACATCTAATTATCCAGGTTCAGAACTTAGCTGAGATACTGAATGGTTGCTTCTACCTTCACTAAAGAAAAGGCTGCTGCCATTGTCAAAATGTAGGAAAAGGTGGTAGAGATATTGGGGAAGCTAACAGGAGGTACTGCTGGACCATGAAAGCAAAGAAAATGCTAAACCTTTACAGAATATTGACTCTGCCTCAGATAGAATCTTGAGACTAATTACATACTTCAGGTAAGATGTCAAAACCTTTGTAAAGGTGAAGGGGATAATTGTTGGAATAGAACCAGTCTTGAGGCACTGCAGCATATTGATAAACTGGACAAGCTGTGGTTGTTGTATCAGAGATAAAAGGTACTGCAGATGCTGGAGAATCCGAGATAACAAGCATGGGGCTGGATGAACACAGCAGGTCGAGCAGCATCATAGGAGCAGGAAAACTTGACGTTTCGGGCCTAAACCCTTCATAAGAAATGGGGGAGGGGAAGAGGGTTCTGAAATAAATAGGGAGAGGGGGGAGGCAGACAGAGGATGGATAGAGGAGAGGATAGGTGGAGAGGAGGCCGACAAGTCGAAGAGGCGGGGATGGAGCCAGTAAAGGTGAGTGTAGGTAGGGAGGTAGGGAGGAGATAGGTCAGTCCAGGGAGGACGGACAGGTCAAGGGGGCGGGATGATGTTAGTAGATAGGAGATGGGGGTGGGGCTTGAGGTGAGAGGAAAAACAGGTTAGGGAGGTGGAGATGAGCTGGGCTGGTTTTGGGATGCGGTTGGGGGAGGTTGTTGTTCTTCAAGCTGAGAAAAGAGGTTATTGATAAAATAATTAGAAAGTACCTGTTTGTCGTGTTGGAAGAATTAATAACCTGAAGCCACAGTTTTAAAATTACTGGCCAATAAGTAAAGGCAACATGGAGAAAAAACAGTTGACAGTGATTTTTTTTGATAAGCCTGACAAGGATGATAAAAATGAATTTAATAATGTTTTTCAAAAGGGAACTGAAAACTGTTTAAAAGGAATAATTTTCAGGGCTATTAGAGCAAGGAGAATGGGCCTAATTAAGTAGTGTTTTCAGTGACCCAGGACAGGAATTTTGGAATGAATCTGTTCCTTATGTACTCCAACAATTTATAATTTCATGAAAGTTTAGTCTTGGTTCCCAAATCACCACATCCAATTTTGTAACCTTCACCCACAGTAATAACATGTAGGAACCCCTGTCTCAGAATTTGAAGTATCATACTTTCTGTTCTATTATCATTCCACTGTTTATAAATTATTAGCTAACTGCCATGCTGATGCACGGTGCAGCAAAAGAAAGCAACATGTTAATTTTTTTTATGATTATGACTTGATAAGGTTCATTTTGGAATGCCTCTGGAACATTCTGGTATTAAACCAGAGGTTTAAATGAAGATATAAGCCAGCGGTCACTATGTATCACTGCATGGAGTCAATAGTTGGTAAAGTCCAGACAGAAGTGTTGAATAGGAGCCAGAAAGAGAAAGTAGGATTAGCCATGCTCTGGTGGCTGGACTCACTTTGTAAAAGCGATGTGGAAAATAATCTGGAAATAGCTTTTAGTTATCATACAGAAATAATTTCATACAATGCCAGCTGAATTTGTACAGGCACTGACTACCGGTATTTACCATAGTTAAATATGGAAAGCCCATGAGCTTCATTTTCCTGAAAATCAGTTTTCAGAAGTTTCTCTGTGCGAGCCCTAACAATTTTCCTCCCACAATTCTCTGCAGTTCACCTCATTAAGTATCCATGATGCCTTCATGGCAACACTCTCGTGCTTTCTTGCACTCAGCTGAGATGAAATCTTGCTGGTGCAAGGATCTTCTGGCATTCACTCTACAGGTAACACGTTTTGGGGTGGCATGGTGGCTCAGTGGTTAGCACTGGTGCCTCACAGCACCCTGGGACACGGGTTCGATTCTACCCTTGGGTGGCTGTCTATGTGGAGTTTGCACATTCTCCCCGTATCCGTGTGGGTTTCGTCCGGGTGCTACAGTTTCCTCCCACAATCCAAAGACGTGCAGGGTAGGTGGATTAGCCATGCTAGATTGTGCACAGCGTCTGGGGATGGGTCTGGGTGGGATACTCTGAGAGTTGGTGTGGACTTGTTGGGCCGAAGGGTCTGTTTCCATATTGTAGGGATTCTATGATTCTATGAACTCCAGCTGAGCACTGTGAAACCTGCCAGCTTGGTCTGAAGTGCAGGAAACCTGGCACAGTGTGGTGTCCGTGGCCTGGAGGATCATGCAACAATGCAACAAGAATGTTAATGACTGTCTGACTGCTGCAAGGGTCTTTCCTCACTGCTACCTCACGCACGTGCTAACTCTGCCATTACACCAAGTTGCCCAAGACTCATGATCTACCATTCATAATACTGCATGCTGCATCTTCAATCAATAGGCCTTACCAACACAATATCCCCTTCTAGACTTCCGTGCTTCCTACTCACAAACTCAGGATGCCTCAGTACTTTGCTTGAATGAAGGTGCACTGGTTCCCTGGCTGACCATAGTATAAATGACTGTTCATTGCTGCCTGTGATTAAAGGCAGGTCAGAAATGCTGTAAGCATTGAAGTAGGTGCCATATGAGTGAGCGTTCAGAAAACAGTTAAAGACCCTTGAGATGTTCACTGTTCTGGTGAATGGAATGATTGCCTGTTCTCATGTGCAATATGGTCTGACAGCAGCATTGCAATGATACATGTTGGTGAATTCCAAAGTGCAGTATTGAAGTGCTGAACTGTGTAGTAAATGAGTCACAAATGTACCATGATAATGTGGTGAGGCTGGTGTTTTGCTGATTCCAAATTGTGAGGATAGACTGTGCAGGTAGTCACTGTCTAAGGACTGTGCACTGACATTTGGGGAATGGTGTCAAGATAGAAGCTTGGAGTAGATACTGGAGAGCTGCAGCTGCCAGATATCTGCTTAAAGTTTCATGTCAGCAATTCTTACTGACTAGTTTTCATCCTCTCAAGTTATCAAATACTTTGAAATGTTACCTTCCATAGCTACATCAGCCAAGAAAATTTGATAAGTGATGTTTTCTGAGTGACAAAAGCTGCCACAGCTTTCTTGCATAATTATTCACCGAGAACCTGGGCAGCAGCAGAGAAAAACTAAAATGTGGTCCAGAATTTAGATATTGAAGGACCGATCAAGATCGTTGAGAGCCACTTTAGTCAGTAGAGTCAGGAGGGATTTGTGTCAAACACAGGGAGAAATGTAATACCACCTGCCATGGCTAGATTGGTAGCAGTGGCCAATTCAGTGAGACAGGAGGCGGGGGGACCCTGCCTGCCTCTGCCCTGATTACTCCTGCTCATATGTGGTGTTGCTTGTGAAATATTCTGTTCACATCCTTCAACCAGTTTATTACTCATAAAACACCTTTATCCAGGTGTTCTTACTGTATGAGGCAAGAGGACTGCGGTTCAAACTTAGTTTTATTAAAGCAACTGTTACACAACAAAATAAGTTAATATTTCCCAAACTGAAGGATCCTGACCTGAAACATCAACTTTCCTGCTCTTCTGATACTGCCTGGCCTGTTGTGTTCCTCCAGCTCCACTCTGCATTATCTCTGACTCCAGCATCTGCAGTTCTTACTATCTCTGACTGCCTGAAAAACCTACTGGTGAACTTGTTTGGTCGCTGGATTTAATTCACTGAGCTCCATCCACAGAGCACTCGGGGACTCCTTAGTAGGAAGGTGGATCTTACACAAACTCTTTGCTAACCGAGTCTTTGCTACGGGAATGGCTGTCAGATGTCCCTTCTTATCTTTCATTTCTGAGCACTTCTGGAATGTTCTCTGACTTCAGCTAGTGGGAGCCACAGGACAGGGGTCACAGCATCCAATGAGGTTAGGCCAGGTCATCCTAGTTCTACCCATCCTTTTTCCAAGGTATAAGTACTCCTAATACTGAGGGGTCTGGCCGAAACTGGGGAATACATAATCAATGTTTCTCCCTGTTGTTCTGGCTAAGTGTCTCTTAATGGGTTTCAAGTCATAACATCTTTCCCATTATTCAATATGCAAGACAGGCCTGGTCCTTGTTTGCTTTTGATCTATGGTGGCCTATTTGTATTCTATCAGGCCTTCCTTGCAAAAACCTTTTTAGCCAATTTTATGTTGGGTCTAGTTGCATTGGCTGTGGGCCACTTGGGCACAGTGGCCTTCATGCCTCATTGATTGACACCCTTAAGTTGGAAATTCCTACTTACATAAGGGCTACTCCTTGCCATTGCTGATAGTTATTCAGGAGAAGACCATTCATTTTCCATATAGCAAGCCAAAAAAGCAATCACTGTAAAAGTTGCAGGCTTACTTTGGGTTATCCTTCATTCAACAATAACTAATCAAAGAACCTGACATTGGAAAGGCAGTGGAAGCCACCCACTGCTCTTGGAACTGACTCCCTTGCCTCACCCTATGGTCTCCACCAGATGTTCCCTCTCCTATCAGCACTCATCATGGCCTCAGTCCTCAGTGATCCTGGATATAGGGTGTATGCATTATCTGTTGCATCCCCAAGCTCCCCAGCTGATGAGCAATGAACAGTTATTGACATCTAATTGACCAGCAGATTTTAATCAGTGTGGTGGAGTATTCGTAACACTGCCCCGATGGTCTTTGATCAGGAGAAAGGCTTCCCGATGCCAACTTAACTGTACAATTGGCACTTAATGTGGCGGGCCTTCCTAAAAATAGGCAGCTCTAACTGGCTGTTTAATTGACTGGTGAGTTCAATGTTACCTAGTTTAAATTCTGCTCATTCTTGAAGCTGATTCTGCCTTTTTCAATCTCATCTTCGAAAAACAGAAGGCTTTGATACTGCTGAGAAGAAGACAATAATGCCTGGAACTGTTTTATAGAACACAAAGACCATTTTTCAGTATGAAATAAATGGCACTGAGCTTGGTAATGGCCTGCTCGCCAATTGCACAGTCATGTTTTCTGGTTTTCATCGAGTTTTTTTGCTTCTTCCTGGGTAAACGGCTTCCCCTCATTTCAGTTTAACACACAAAGCACTTTCCTTGCAGCATTAAAACGAAACTTAAATAAAATAGCCTTTGCAAAACAAATCTTCCTGTCAAATTTGTTAATGTTATGAAAATCTTCTAAAATCTTGAGATTTTTTTAACTTTCTTCTTCTGTTAGAATCTTCCTTCAAAAGTGTTCAATTTGCCGTTTATTGCCTTAAATTATTGCCCTTCTTTTAATATGGCAGCTTTGCTAAAATTACTTTTCTGGCCTTTGCTCTGTCTACTGTAGCCATGTCTGATGGAGTTGACTCATGATGGTGGAGATGCTTGTTTTGAAGAGTAAGTATCTCATTCACCATCATTCCTTCCTTCCCAGTTTGGTCTGTGCGCCACTACAATAAAACAAAATATCCTTTTCCCTCAGGGATCTCTATCTTTATTCACAAAGATCCCAATCCCTCCCACTGAACTTTCTTCTGTAAGGTGACCATCTCTTTCCAATCACTAAATAGAACATTACTTGGAATCTATCAGCTTGAATTGTGAAACACTACACTACCACAAGGTGTGGCGTAGATGAAAGGATGTGCATATTTGGTTGATGTATACACTTAGTTCATGATCATTGTATGTGATGTATATTCATGTTGTACGATAGCTATTGGAATAGTGGGAAATTCCCTACTGTTTAAAAGTTGAGGAAGAATCTGATGGTAAAGGTATACTGCGTCATACAGGAGAAAATGCCAGCACTGTCATGTGCTGTAATGTTTCTTGCAATAGTCACAAAGGATTCTTCTGAATACAAAACTTCCACCATGACAGCCTGAGTCCAATTGAGTCCAACAACTTGCCCACCACCGATGTCAGGCTCACTGGTCTATAGTTCCTTGACTTTTGTTTACCAGCTTTCTTAAATAGTGGCACCACTTTAGCCAACCTCCAGTCTTCGACACTCGCCTATGGCAATTGATGATACAAATATCTCAGAAAGGGGCCCAGCAATCACTTCCCTAGCTTCCTAAAGAGTTCTAGGGACACCTGATCAGGTCCTGGGATTTATCCACCTTCATTTTAAGACATCCAGCATCTTCTCCTCTGTAATATGGACATTTTTCAAGATGTCGCTATTTATTTCCCCATGTTCTTTAATTTCCATATCCTTCTCCACAGTATACACCGATGCAAAATACTCGGTCATTATCTCCTCCATCTCCTGCAGTTTGACACATAGCCATCCTTACTGATCTTTAAGGGGCCCTATTCTCTCCCTAGTTACCGTTTTGTCCTTAATACATTGTGGAATCTCTTTGGATTCTTCTTTACCCTGTTGCCAAAGCTATCTCATGTCCCCTTTCTGCGCTCCTGGTTTCCCTCTTAAGTATACCCATACTGCTTTTATACCCTTCTAGGGATTCACTTGATCCCTGGTGTCTATACCTGATACATGCTTCCTTCTTATTCTTGACCAAAACCTCAATTTCTCTAGTCATCCAGCATTCTCTACACCTGCCAGCCTTGCCCTTCACCCTAACAGGAACATATTATCTTTGGACTCTTGTTATCTCATTTTCAAATGCTTCCCATTTTCCAGTCATCCCTTTACCTGCAAACGCACACCCCCAATCAACTTTTGAACATTTTTGCCTAATACCATGAAAATGGAGATGAGCTGGATATAATTTCATTGAAACCAGTCCAACATTCATAGATTCAGGTCCCCAGCAGAAAGAAGAAATTCCGAAAGCAATTCTGTATTGAGAGACAACAGATTAAAATATTTTTTGATGATGTTAGGAATGGAAAACATTTCTACCAATTGTGTAAAGCCTATGACTTTCTTTCTGTTGACAGCATGAAGTAGTTCCCTCTGTCATCCAGGATATTGCGAAAAAAAAGCATATGTGTTCAAATGATAAAACAACTTCCTCATTCAAGAATTTTTGATACAAAACAAAGAAAGTATTTGTTAAGCAAAAAACTGCCTTCCATGATGGACAATTGTAAGATAAAAGGTCCCCCAGATGATATCATGGGAGAACTGGCTAATTCCACAGGCTTTCGTCAACAAAAGTACACATAAACAATTATTTATTTAAAGTAAAGTAATTAACAACATTAATGTGAAATGTTAACTCGGGTAAAATATTTTAGGGAAAGATGTTGTATGAGGTAATGGTTCTGAAAAGAGCTAAGGTTGAAGTTCCATCAATTCCACTCCATCTGATTATGTCACACAGTCTTTGGGTTGAAAAATAATTAATCTTGCACAAAGCCCCAAAAGAAACAGACATAACATATGTGACTCCTGATAGTTGTAATTATCTTGAACTGTCAATATTAATTTTATCTATTGCTATCACGCAATAAGCTACACCTTGTTATATAAGGAAAGTGCATCATCTTGTTAAAGTTCTAGTGATGTATCCTTTTCCACAGTAATTGGACATGACTGGTGACAATGAACTACCCCAGCCACCAGCTGACAATGCTTGGTACCCAGAGCTCAATACAACACTGTCTTTTATTTCTCCCCCACAGTAACTAGACCTGCAGTTTGCCATTCTGTGAAGGTGTATGCATTATTTGTCCACTCGTCATTTCTTGCGATAAGGTCTGCATAGATTCTAGTGAATTTGCTACATGTGCCGTTCTCATATGTAATGGATATTTTATCTTCTCTGATTGTTACACACACATGAGCTGCTTGAATTATACCTGTCAGTTCTTGCAGATTCTGGCGAACTCCCTCAACTCCCACACAAATGTATAATGTTCAAATGTCAAGTAAGTGAGTCAAACGGTATTCCAGCTTTAGCTGCTGGCTGCCTATCTTCTCTAGTGTAGAGGCAGAACTGTCTTTCTAAAGATCATCAAAGTTCCATGTACTTAACATGGGATTTACACCTGTCACTTCTCATGAATATGACTCAATGAACATTTGTGCAAATATCTGTAAGGACAATTGGCATGAAGCAAGACAAAAACAAAACCACAAAGTAATACCAAAAAAAGTGTTTTTATAAAGTTTTATTCCCAAGCCACATTGTGGATATTTACATGTTGCTTTCCAAATGTCATTGAATAAAATCCATGATAATAGATAATCAACAGTGTTTCCTACAAGGAATAACATGTATTACGATTTTAAATGAGACTGATATTCCTTTAAATATTTTAAACTGTATTCAATATTCCAGTGTGAAATCTGTCAAAAAATGCATCTTCAAAAGGAACATAAATGTGCCTTAGTTCATATAAGACACTGGAAACAATGTGCTATTGGAGCTTATGTATAATATTGTAAATTACAAGGCCAGAGAACAAAACTGCAGCCCTAATTGAATATGTGGTGCACAGTTAATTTTTTGTAACTGGCTAAGCCTGTGCCATAGATGTACTTTCCTGAAAAGGATTACATTCATGAAATGAGCATAAGTTCAGGTGTGAGTCTTCATATTGTTTTGTCATTCATTTTGATCCCAAATAAAAATGCATTCATAAAAGTGCATACAGAAAGAGATAGTTACTTCTAGACTTTAAGTATGTGTTAGGATGTTTATATCATTCATATGGGTATGAGGAAGTAAGAGTTCCTTAAAGTTTCATCTTGATGTAAATAAAAAACCTAGCCAAGTAAAAGTGTAGAACAAGAAGAGGGCAGAGCAGTCGTATTTCTAATGTATTATAAATGTTTTCATTCTCATTGAATGTGCTCTGCTCAATTTCACTGCGTTAGAATCTTTTCATTTCAGTTATTCAGCCCACATCATATCTGCTTGATTTAGGAATCAATGTCGAAACTATTATTTTTAAATTCATATTTATGGCTGAGTTCAAAAGTTCAATGTAAATTATCAAATTTACAAACGTTAGTAAAGTAGGAGGAACATTCAACTCCAAGGAGGCAGGCAGAAAAGTTTCTGGTGTATAATTTCCTTCTGCACACTAGTTATTGAATCTGACAATCTCCTTGCTTCGACAAACATCAGTAATATATTTCATCCAAGCAGGCCATTTCTCAGTAAAATTGCCTTGTCTGGGTCAAATAAGCCCAAATAAATCATGAAATGAGAACAATCTGACTGCTGGAGAAGTACAAGTTGCAAATAATTTATTGCTTGATTACTAGAAATACTTTGCTTTACAGCAAAAACAGCTGAAGTCGTGTATTTTGTGAATCATTTGCAGTGAGTAGCAGTCCTATGAGATTGTCTTTAAATGTCACTGGCATTCATTTTCTGCCCATTTCTATCTATTATGCTGCACAGCTACATCAATTTGTTGAATTCCAGGTTTTTCTGGCAATATTACAAAATGATTCTTGGTCATCATTGTAGTTCCTACTCAAATTAACTTTAACCTGTGCTTGTCCAACAGGAGGAACTATGGCACATTTCATAGCTTCACAGAAAATCCATTGGGGTCTATGGATGAGAAAGGCTTTTCATTCCATTGCTTAAATTCCATAGTCAGGTGGGGAGATGTCCCAAACAAGTGAGCAAGCACAGGGCATGCAGGTTTAGTCCTATCAGGGTTTGAGGTGGGTGAGAACAAGAGAGAGAATACTTTGTAGTCAATATTGAGATTGGTAGAACATAAACATTGGTGGGATGCGAGTAGAATACCAGGAATAGAGAGTAAAGAGATTGAGAGATGGCGGTGGCATTTACTCTAACGGTATGAGAAAGTCATTGATTGCCTTTCTTTAGCACTCGGCATTCCTCCAGATGGCTAAGAGTGCTTTAACCCAGGCAGCAACCTCAGGCCAAGCTGGCACGATCATGACTTGGGCATCCTGCTTCTTCACCAGCTTATCCAGCAGGACCTCCACAAAGTGGAGTGCCAAACTGCCCTTGTTTGCCATGTCCAGGGCAAATGTTAGCATCCATGCATGGGCTGCTCTGGACCGACATTGCTGGTCTGTGCGTACAATAGATTTTTAAAGGTAGTGTGGGTGCAAGGGATGTCAGTTAATTCCAAGATACCCCAGCAGTGGTGATTTGTTACCAAAATGGTGCCTGAGAAGAGTCAGAACTGAATGTGAAAAACACCACACAGCAAGGTCAGCAGATATGAGGTGAGCTACAAAAAATACGGCAAGAAAGCTTGCTAGGTCTACTGGTCGAAATCCTTCTAAAAACTTGACACAGCTTTGATTTAGCCAAAAAAATGTAAGATTAGGCTCTCCAAGTTGAGATATTCCAAGGTTTTTTTTCTTTTCATGCTGTACAAGTCCATTATATGATAAGGTCAATTTTTATGATCATTTTGTGTAATTCATTCAAAATCTGTCTATGATCAATGTGAATGGGTGCTTTGTCCTGCTTTAACTTGGATCAATGGGGAGATGACCAAGATCTTACACAGTTATGTTTGCATTTTTACCCAAGATATTCGTCAATCTTATCAATATACAGAAAACTTATGATATGAAGAAGTATGGTTTCGTGATTTACCACAGATTTTTAAAAATAGTTTGTTTTGAAATATGATAACCAAGTCAAAGAAATATACTTAAGCAAGAGAAATTGGTGTAAAAAGTTGTGGTTCAAGGAAAGATCTGAATGCATGCCAGAATGCTCCTTTAAGTATGAAAATTAAGGCATCAAGTCATTTATTATTCATGGTCTTCAGATGTAACATATTCAAGATCATGCAACCATAGGAGCTATTTAATATTTAATATATTTGTCCTGATGCCATGAACGAACTGAAGCTTGCATTTAGAATAAGTGAAACATCCGAAAAACAACTTTGACCTCAGCTGCATTTAACATTTGGGCTTAATTTTACATTGGTTTTGAGCCAATACTATTGTCGTAATTTTGCATGCTTGGTTCAGCAGCCTGAGAATAGAATCAAAATAATGGATATTGGGGATCATTAGATGGTTGGAGTGCAATTACAGGTGAAATCTACACCCATGTTTCTTGAATGCATTGGTATGTGTTTTCAAACTTTTGTATCTTCTGCCTGATGGAAGGGGATGGAATAGAATGTAACTGGTGGGAGGGTTCTTTGATTATGTTGGCTGCTTTCCCAAGGCAGTGGGAAGTATATACAGAGTCAATGAATGGAAGGCTGGTTGCTGTTTTTATTGCTGTACTGCTTATTACCCTTTGGTGTACCTGGGCATGATTCTTTTGCATTCTCCTTAAAGGCCGAAAGCAATACTTTAAATTCTATCAGTCTTTTCTCATAACTTACTTCTCAAAGGCAGCGGTCTTCTGCACATTACTTCCAGGGCATGAATATTTCTTTTGTGTCTTGTTCACCAGGTTGCAGTGTGGCCTGAACACAGGACAGTTTATTCATGACTTCCTTTAACTAGCATTCTACAGTTTTGGGCATCTAAATTCAGTTTCCTTTTAGTAGTTACTTTTGAATCCAGTTGTGAGTTTAAAACCATAGCAGTGCAAATATCTACCATTAATGTCATCAGAAATAATGTGGCATTTGATAATCAAGATGTCAAGAGAATTTACAGATATTGTGAATTTAAAATGGGTAAGAGAAAAAATATATGAAAGCTCTGTTTATCTCATTCACATCAACATGAGACTCTTTGGTCAATATTTCTTTATTCCTCCAAAAACCCTTGAATCATAAGATATGTCAACATATATTACAAAACATTTTGGTTTGGATTTTCACTCTTGGATTGGGAGCATGGAGGTGGGATGCTTCCCAATAGCTTAAACCCAAAGTGGCATTGGAGGTCAGATTGGATTCCAGAGTGGTGGGTTCCTTGAGAGGTAGGCCAAGCTGGGTGACCTTGGAATAGAGCGGACAATGTCCATGTGGACTTGCTGCATGGTTTGCCTCCATGCACTGGCACTGTGTGAAAGATTAATTTTTAAAAAATGAATTAAACCCAAAACAGTCGTCCAGCCCTCACGTCAATCAGTCTTCCCTCCTTCACACCCAATACCCATGCCCCACATAGGCAACCTTATGCTACCTAACCTTTGCACAAACACCATGCATCATCACATTCTTCATGCCAATGTTCGCTCCTTTGCATAATTTCCCATAATTTGTCCATGCTCTGTATGTCATTTAATGCTCTCTACTAACTTTGACTGCCCCCATACACTCCATGCCAACCTATGACCTTCAATCCAAAATCAGATCTACTTATTGCCTCATACCAATCTATGTTCCCATTCATAGCCATTACCCTTCCTAACCCCTTTGCCAAACTATGCTCCTAAACTCCCCCTGATTGGCTCCACATATCTCCTATGCCATTCTATCCTCCCATTCGTGCACAGGGCCGTTTTTCTGTCCATGTTGACCTATGTCCCCAAACCGATCCCCATAGTCTCTTCTTATACCCTATGCTAAACTATGCAACCACTTATCCAGAAGGCCCTTTATATTGCTTATACCAACTTATTCTGACCTATACCTTTACTTTTTCTGTACCATGCCTGTCCAACTAGTAGCCACCATTGCTAAAACACAACAATCATGCTGACATAAAATAAAGTTAAGATCAAAATGTTATAGATCGCTAAGTGACATGGCCTGCGGCATGGTGAATGGCAGAATTAGATGAGCATTCCAGTGTGGCCCATCTCAATGTTGAGATCACCTCACTCCACTTCTTACTCTTTTAACAAATGATGTGGCAAGATTCTCATCAGGCAGCAATAAGATGCTGATTGAGAGGAAGTATGCTTAAAAAATACCTTATTAATGCCACAGTTTAAATTGTTAATATCCATCCTCCCATTTTCCCAAGCCCACCAAACAAGCTCGATGTTGGGAGAACTCAATAAGAAAATCTGTGCATGTACTTGGCAAATTCAGCTCACTCTTTGTTCCACACAACTTCCCTGTTGACTGTAACCAAACTGCAGCCCAGGACACTAACAATGGGCACCAAGCATATGCATCCTGTGTCCACCAACATTAGCATCTGCTTTCTGTCAAATCATCATTACTATATTGACACCTATTCTATGTACTGTCAGAATGCTCTGGAAGCTCATACTTGCTTTGGAAGGCATGCCAGCAGCTAGCACTGAAAGCTTGCAGTGGGGGGCACTTGAAGCTTGGGAGCAGCACCAAGCTCACAGACTGAACTATGCTGCATTTCTGTGCTGCTGAGTTGTTTTCTTACAATTCACTCACTTAATTCCTACATGCATTCTCACAGCATCCCTGTTTCTCCTTGCCTTGGTGTGCCAGTTAGCACAGTCACAAAAGTTGGCAGCTTGCCTGACACCTACCATTCTGCCTTTATTTTTCCCACTCCCAGACCTAGCCAAAATACTTAATTTCTGACCTGGTCACTTTGCACCCCAGCACCCTCCCCACATGGCATCTTACCCTTTTCCTTCTTGGCATTCTACCCAGCTTGTACACTACACCTTACCTTCTTGTCACCCAACCCACTTTGCACTTTACTTACCTGGCACCCTACCCCTACTATGGAGAGAAGGAGTGATGGGGTATGGTGTAATTGTACAGAGAAGGTAGTTGGGGACACAGTGAAAGGGTGGTGAATTAGGGTGTGGCAGCATCCTACCCTCAAGCTGGCACACTTTTCAGCTGGTGCCCTAAATACCTGACACCATACCTACTTGATACCAAAATGATATGGCACTCTGCTCCCTTCCCATTTGGCAATCTACCCAATATCAGACTCTTACCCACTCAGCAGTCTACATAACTCGCATCCTACTTCCTCTATCCGTCTGTCACTCTACCCTCCCAGCACCCTAACATCATACTTAACTTGGGTACTTACCACTTGACATCAGCTGTCACAGTTAGGATTTTTAAATTTCAGATACAACAACAAAT
The DNA here is from genome assembly GCA_024137785.1 of Ginglymostoma cirratum. Taxonomy (NCBI): domain Eukaryota; kingdom Metazoa; phylum Chordata; class Chondrichthyes; order Orectolobiformes; family Ginglymostomatidae; genus Ginglymostoma; species Ginglymostoma cirratum. Next base: position 26,789,802 of record JAHRHZ010000267.1, on the reverse strand, counting down.
TGATGTGAAAGTGGAGCAGGGTTTGCTCTCCCCAGCAGTTTTATGCTCGGAAAGCACTATCCAAATGGAAGTATCGTGCTGTACTTCTGGAGGAGGCTGGTCAGAATCTCCTCATTGAAACATGGTGCCTTCTTTTTTCATATTTATGGTATTCACACACTTTATTTGGTATCTTGCACAAAAACATGAGTCACAGTGGCACTAAGAAGACATCAAAGACACTTCTGATTCCTGGCAGAACATTAAAAATGTTTTGTTGATGTATCACTGATGTTTGGCAATCATAACATTCCCATCTACTGGCTTGCTTTTAAACTAGAATCAAAAAATATTCTCCAGATCCTGTCTTTGAAATAGAAGCCACTCCAGCTGCCGGCAATAGACTACATCAATTAATGACAAGTGAGACTCGACGGTGCCCAGAGGACAGTAATGTTTAAATGATCTTCTGGAGTGGTATCATAGTAACATCACGTAGACGCTAATACGGGTATTTTTTTTTATTACAAACACATACACGTAATTCATCGCTGACATTTCAGCCTTTCACAACTTTGGGTTCAAATGTCTAAGCAGAATTGATGATTATGTTTGTAAAATCATCTTTGATAGCCAGCAAGTCAGCTTTGTCTTCAGTGGTTTGAATATAGTGAATGTGGCTGCAGACACAGGAAGAATTCAAAAACATCGGGCAAACCAGGTTTACAGACCTTTGAAAACTAGACTTGGGAGTCTAAGACACAGTTTCAAAATTTTCCAAGTGAAATAGAACTTGGATAAGTAGTGAACTGTGAAGATGAGAGTGTCAGTCAGGTTTATGAAATGGGTGACAAAGTGACAGATGAATTTTAATGCAGAAAAATGTAAATAATATATTTTGGTAGGGAAAATGTGTAATGACAATATGAATAGAAAAATACAGTTTGAAAGGGGTATACTTACAAAAATTGTCAAAGGTTTCAGGGCAGGTTGAGCGAGTCAGTATTAGAGTACTGATTTCTGGGCATGGTGGAGACAAATGCCCTAATTTCCCTTTCCAAGTCAAATATGCAGAGGCTGGAGAAATTCCAGCCCTACACAGCTGACCTTTAAAAATGGTCACCTAAACATCCTATTTTAGCACTCTGGTAGTGAGGACATCGTGTGGAGTGGGTCAGATTGCAAGTTGCATCGACAATATCGGAAGATGCAATTGTCTTCCCAAGAGAACATCATGGAAACCCAGCCTCAGAGGTCTGGTGTTGTGACCAAAATAACAGAACAGTCTTCCAACCATCTGCACTCACACATCCTTCCAGAGTCACAAACCATGCCCCATCTTTGCCAACCTATGCCATCTAATGCGCTCTATCTAGCCCCTGAGACTTCTCATACCTCTTGTGCCACACTATATTCATCTATCCAACTTTACGGCTCTTTGGAGTAATTTAGGATAAATTCTTCTATCTTTCTCTATAATCCACAGTCTTCTGTTTCAAACATTTATCCAAATTTATCTTTTAAGATGGTGTCTATCATTATTCTAATGTGGCCTGATTCAGGAAACATGGAAGAATTTTCTCCTCACATTATTGCTCCAGGCTGGATATTTTAAAGTAGTACTCATTACTGACATTAAAATTATCTTTTCCTGTTCACTTATCACAAAATGGCTTGTATTTTCTTTTAAAAAAACATTGTGGCAATTACAGTCCAAAGTCATGTAAGCTCATAAAATGTGGGAGATTCACAAGTTTCAATTCAACCCAATGCATTTGTAAATTGTGATATTTCACACCCAAACTAATTCAAAGTACTTCTTTCGGCAATATTTTTTGGTTCTAATTCCATGTCTTCAAATGACATTTTTAATTCACCACTGTTGTTATTTTATACTTAAATGAAGAAAAATATTCTCAGAACAATCTTTTCGAGTGACTTGAGTATTCTTGTCTGCATGGAGAATTAGTGGTGCTCTGGCTTTTCTTCTCTGTGATTCGAATTTAAGTTCAGTTGCAGACAAAAGAGGTAAAAGACTCTTCAGTTTGATGGCTGTTGAAATTTGTTTGGACAGCATCAATCTAATTGCTAATCCTGCAGTATAAAATTGGCAATATCATTCGAATGTAGAGGTCAGTTGGTTTAGGAAATAGAAAAGAAAATGTTCACTTTGAACATGAAAAGGTATTCTTTTTATGCTTGTGAAAATGTCTATCAAATGAACAGGTATCAGTAAAATCCATCTTTTGTTCGGTAGTGCAATACTCTCTTAATAAGTACCATTCTTACTTGTCATTGTAAGTCTCAAGTAGAACAAAATCTTTGCAAAGAAAACTGCATGAAATCTCTAATACTCTGAATATTGCTTTCATGCAATTAATTAGGATGCCTTGCTGCTGTACAAACGAACAAGTCAGATCTATATGATATTTATTGTATTCAAAACAAACTAGCAGAAATCTGATATGTTTTTCTCCTCAGTTTCCTTGTCCACTTCCAAAATTGCTGATTTATGTTGGGGAACAGCTGAATGCCTTTTAAATCTTGTAATCATATCAGTCTCCACCATTTCCCCTGGCAGCGCATTCTGTAGACATACCACCCTCTGCATGAAAATACTGTCCCTTAGGTCCCTTCTTTCCCTTTTTGCCTTAAACCTACGCCCTCTGGTTTTGAACTCTCCCACCCCAGGAAAAGGCCTTGTCTTTTTTACCCTATCCATGCCCCTCATGATGTTATAAACCTCTATAATGTCACTCCTCAACCTCCGATGCTCCAAAGCAAATAGCTCCATTCTGTTCAGCCTCTCCCTATATCTCAAACTCTTCAAATCTGGCAACATCCTTTTAAGTTTCACAACATTCTTCCTATAGGAGGGAGACCAGAATAGCATGCAATACTCCAAAAGTGACTGAACCAATGTCGTGTCCAGCCACAGCATGACCTCCCAACTCCTATACTTAATGCACTGACCAATAAAGGCAAGCATATGAAACGCCTTCTTGACTATCCTAACTATCTTCCACTATTTACAATCTACCTGACAATGGCTATTCCTCTCATCTAATTACCTCTCTGATGATTAGTTAATTCTTAATTCATCCTTTCATACTGTTATGAAAATGTATGTTATGCAAGCTGTTATATATTTACTAATATAAAAGCATTAAGTATCCATCCTCAAAAATTTATATTTACTGATTGGAAAAATGTAGAGATGATGATTGCATTATCACCACTATCAGATTGTTTTTTAAGCTTCAGAATAAGATATCAAAAGCCAGCTTGAAGAATAAAGAAACAACAATGCAATATGTGTGTACGTAACTATGTGCCACATAAAATGTTAGGGATTACTGTTTGCAGTGCGGTCCCGTCTTGAGGTTATTGAGATGGAATTTACTAGTTGTGGAGGTTTGTTTCCCTCAAGTTTCCTTGAAACTCTTCAAAAAAGATGTGATTTTAAAATCCATCCATCCATTACACTTTGTTCACTACCACAACCATAGATAAAGAGATGAATTAGTAGGCACCCAACACTGAAAACCTAAAAATAAATATAAAACTGCCATGTTATCAGACAAAAGATTCAGGCTAAAATTTCTTGAATCCTCCCTTCCCTTCCTGGATATCCCATTTCTGGGGATAGGCTGGCCACTGATATCCATGATATAGACACTGACTATCACAGTTATCTTGAAGGTAAATCCTCACACATTGCTTCATGTAAGGACTCCATTCCATTCTCCTAGTTTTTCTGTCTCCATCACATTTGTTCTGATGATGCCAGCTTCCATAAGGGGTTCACAGAAATGTCACCCTTTTCCTCAAACGAGGATTCCCCACTGCCATTGTTAACACAGCCCTCAGTTGTATCTAACCCATTTCCCACACTTCTGCCCTGAGTCCTTCTTTTCCCTCCCACAGCAGTGATGAGGTCTTCCTTGTACTCACTTTAGATCATAAGCAGCCTTTTCTGCCACCTCCAGCAGGAGGCCACCACCCAGACACACATTCCCCTTCCCATTTCTTGTTTGCCATCTTGCAGGGACTGTGCCCTCTTGGGACACTATGGTCCACTCCTTCTCCACTCCTAACTCTGTCCCACACCCTCATGCCATTTTCTCATGCAACCCCAGAAGGTGAAACGCCTATTTACATCCTTCCTCCTTACTATGCAAGACCACAGACATATCTTCCAGATGAAATAATTTACTTGCACTTCATTAAGTCTAATCTATTGTATTTGCTGCTCACAATGTGGTGTCCTCTACACAGGGGAGACAAAACAGACTCGTTGACTACGTTGCGGAATGCCTCTGCCCTATCTGTACAAATGACCCTGAACTTCCCATTGCTTGCCACTTGAACATGCCACCATGTTCCCATGCCAACATTTCTGTCTCAGGCCTATTGCAGTACTGCAGCAAGGTTCAACACAAGCAGGAGCAATGGCACCTCATCTTCTGCCTCAATAACTTACATCTTTCAGTACTCCACATTTAGTTTAGCAATTACAGAATGTGAGCATCTCCTCCACATCCATTACCCACTCCCACATCCCAGGTCCTGTTCTTAATGGATTGCTTCCAACACAGCCAACTCATTTTCAGCTATTTTTCTGATGAAGGGTCTAGGCCCGAAACGTCAAGCTTTCCTGCTCCTATGATGCTGCTTGGCCTGCTGTGTTCATCCAGCTCCACACCTTGTTATCTCGGATTCTCCAGCATCTGCAGTATCTATTAGCTCATTTTCAGCTATTCATACTTCCCGTTAACATCCATTTAGCCTTTATGCCTCCCAGCAATCTTTTTGTCTGCTTCTCCTTTATTCTTCCTTCTCCCTTTGGGCACCATTTCCATCTATTCAGTTTACTTCTTGCATACCCCCAAACACCACCACCTGTCATTAGCATAAATACCATGAATTCCCAACTGCTTTCAGTTCTGAAGGAGGGTCACTGGACTCAAAACATTAATTCTTATTTTTCCCTCCACAAATGCTGCCAGACCTGTTGAGTTTGTCCAGCACTTTCTATTTTTGTTTGAGATCTCCAACATCTGCAGTTTTTCATTTTATAAAAATGCAAGTTGTTTTATTGCAAAAGGCACATTTAAACTGTGATTCAGAAATTGTATCCATATTGGACATTTTGCAACATCAAGATATTCCAGACCACCTCACAACCAACTAATTACTTTTTGAACGCAACTTTTGCCTGCTGAATCAACATGGACTTTGTATTCAGTATAGACCCTAAAATAAGATGACCAGGTAGGCTTTCTTGATGATGTTGGTTGAGGGACAATTTCCTGTTCAAGTAATGATGTTGCTCAATGATTAGCATTGCTGTCTCTCAGCACCAACAACCCAGGCTCGATTCCAGCCTTGGATGACTCAGTGTGGGGAGTTTGTATATTCTCCTTGTGTTTGTGTGGGGTTTAATCCTGGTGCTCTGGTTTCCTCCCACAGTCAAAAGATGTGCAGGTTAGGTGGATTGGCCACGCTAAATTGCCCATAGTGTACAGGGATGAGCAGACTTGGTGGATTAGCCACGGGATTTGCAGGATTTCAGGAGTTGAGTAGGGTGGGTCTGGGTGGGATGTTATTCAGAGGGTCTGTGAGGACTCGATGGGCCAAATGGCTTGCTTCCACACTGTAGGGATTCTAGGATTCTATATAATATTCTGTCTGAAATGTGGTGCCTCAATAATGCAGTGCATTCATTATAGCAATGGAGTGGCACAGCTAACCAGAAGACAAGGTAAAATATGATACTCTAGGCTATTATCTAATATGATATAACAAAGTGGATTAACTTTGCATAACTCTTTAATTGAGTATTTTAACAACTTTATTCTTGGAATCAGTATCTGTGCGAGTGTAATTTTTCTAGGTCCTAGAGTGGACTTGGATCCATGATTTATACAATTTGTGTGTCAAGTAAGTGAAAGAAAGTTGTTTAGTTTCATGTTAGAACATATTTAAGTTAAGAATTGATATTTAAATTTTGTTCAATGAAGCTTACCTTTTCTTCAAGTAATATCTTTCCCTGAGTTTTTTTAAATAAACTCCTAACTTAGCTCAGAGTTACAACCAGACATTGGCTCTTTCAGCTTACATCTTCAACAGCCTTTTAGGATGCCTTCCTCTCTGACACCTTTGCATTTGACTGAATGTGGTACCAGGACAAATGGATCTTTTCAATTGATGTAGCTTGAGTACTGTGATTTAATTTCAGGATCATTGATTTCAACAGATCGCTATCAGATGTCAAACAATGACTGAATTAATGTTTTGGAATACAGGAAAACTCAAATGAGTCCAAACAAATGATGTTGAACATGGAATGATGTCAATATTTTCTGTTAGAGACTTGACAGAAACTAATTTCTGCTCCTATCACTGGAACACAATAACCTGGTTGCAATTTATAATTTTCCCTTTGAAGCTCATACTAAGCCATTTTATCCAAGTAACATCTGCCGGCTTTTATTTGAAGTTATGGTCGATTGGTTACTGTAATCTTTACAGGTGAGTTGTTGGTCTACAAGTCTAACTACTGTTCTAGACAATGGCTGGAAGTTTAAAATCAATGGTTAAGGTTGAGTTTTCAGCACCCATTTTTACCAGGACAAAACTTGGTTCAGTTGGCAAGTTATGAATGCGCCCTCAACAATAACATGGTTCACATGTTTTAACAGAGCTTAATGTTTGGAAAACAGGACCAGGAACCTACAGCAGTATATTCTGGTCCTGAACGCATGGATGGTGGGATGGGAAGACTACTTAATTATATACAGTAGTGGCTTCCCAAAACACCTTGCCTTCCCATTGTTGTATGGGTTACCAGCTCACTACCCTGTATGAGCTGCTTGTCATGTTGCTGCCGCCATCCTCTTTCAGTGCAGGAAATTTCTTCTAGTGTGGTCGAAAAAAAGCACATGCTGATCTAACTAGGCAGGTTTGTTGCAGTTAATTGCATGTTAGCAAACAGCTGCAGGTCACACTGATGTGATATACATTATTATAGAGACCTTGAGGATGACTAGATGTTTGGTCCCACTGCTCTGAGATTCTAAATTGTTTTGCCTAGATGACCTTGTGATGTCAAGATAGTCGGTGGTACTGATGGCACTCTTCAGTATTAAATTTTTTGTACACTTTTAGACTTATATACAATGTCTAAATTACATTCTGGATTGGAAGACCCAAGCTACATCCTTCAAGCCCGCCACCAAGTAGGGCTTTTAACTGTTCAAGTAGTGACAACTTAAAGACCGATTCCAAACTAGACTATGATTATCTCAGCTGCAGGCAGGACAAGAAAAGAGTCAGCCTACCAGACTAGTAAACCAATGCAACAGGCTATCACTTGGAGGTTTGATAGAACAGTGGAGTTCCTCAACCTTTCATCTGCAGTAATTTATGTCTTACTAAGGGACTTGACCAGGGTAAGGGATTGGCCTCTGAGGGACATTCCCTGTCCTCCTCTTCCTGCAACCCTCAGCCTCCAACACTGAAAACCATTCCCCCCCAAAAAGTCACTTTCCTGATGCCTTGGTCCTCATGGTCTTTTGTTGCCCTCCCAGCAACAGGCCCCCTTTTTTGGTGGTGATGCACAGTGTGAGAGTTGTGATTAGTCTGATTAGTCAGCAGCTCCCATTGTACTTCCACCGTGACAACTTGAATTCAGGGAAATGCCTAGCCCTACCCACCCAATAGCCTGATTAGTGGAAGATACAAAGGGGGTTGAACTAAAGAGTCAGTTCACTTGTCTCTTGTCACTTCCTGACAACACCAGTGAAAGATTCTGCCCCTTGATTGACCTTCTCCTTCCAAGTTCAATTATTAAGGTGTCCTGTTGCCAACATGTCTGAAACTAACTAGCTCACCATGGATGAGGAATATACCTGATTTGTATGGATGAATATTTATTTTAAATTCTAACACCCTAATCGTGATTTTTTTTTGTTTTGTACAGTTGAACTCAATCCCTCATAGTGAAGTGATTGTTTGAATCAGGATCATATTTTCTTTAACGGTGATGGAGGATCAATTAGTGCTGCATGAAACCCTAGATAATGAGCACTGATATTTATCAACAGATTGTAACCTGATGTATGCCATTATATTGTTACTCTGAATCAATTAATAGCAGTCACTGAATGAACAGCACATAGCAACATTAAGAGCGTTGGCAACATGTCATAAATATGTTGGTATATTGTTTTGATATTAGATAATGACACAAAATTGTAAAGATGTATACATACAACTTTTAAAAGTCATATGTAGTGAATAATCAAATTTTGTATGCATATTGATTCTGGAGTTGTAACATTTTTATGTAGATACTGTATAACTATAGAACAAAGAAAACCATTATAACTAGAATATGAAATAATTTCCCTGAGATTTCAATTTTCATGCTTATCTGAATTGTGGGAAGTAGAATGATATTTTATTTCTTGGTAATTGTTTTTGGCAAGTAATGAACAATCCTTTAGCTTATCACTTCTCAGTATATCAGGACATTTGTGTAATTTCAACTCAATTCAGTATTGATGCACATGATGCTTGTAACCGGTAATATATTAACAAATAGAAACCATACATTCACATGTAATGGGTTACTCAACTAATACCTAAATATGACAATGCATTTGAAAAAGTTTTATGGCCAGTCTCACAAAAAGGTTTTGGATATATCTTCACAAGGTAGTGAATCTAGACAGAAATTATCACTGTGTCATAGGATAACATGGCGCGATTTCATCACCATACCTTATGCATAACAGGTCCAATGCTAAGATTGTTATATGTAGTTTCTGAAATTTTTGAACCATGTAATTTTATTGCTGTTGACAAAGGAAAAATGTTACCTCACATTTTATCTTCAACTATCTTTTCTTATATTACAATAATAGCTCCAGTTAAGGTGCTTAAGTATTACTAAAAAAAAACCAACCCATTGTTGAAGCTGTAAACTTTGTGCTCATCATAAAAATGTGCAAGAAATACCAAAGTTAAAAAGGTCTGAAAGGGGAGTGATGATTGGTAGAGACACTTCCATTGAGAACACACTAGTTACTGATGACTGAGATAACAAGGTGTAGAGCTGGATGAACACAGCAGGCCAAGCTGCATCAGAGGAGCAGGAAGCCTGACGTTTTGGGCCTAGACCCTCCTTCAGAAATGGGGGAGGGGAAGGGGGTTCTGAAATACATAGGGAGAGAGGGGGAGGCAGATAGAAGATGGATAGAGGAGAAGATTGGTGGAGAGAGAAAGACAAGTCCAAAGAGGCGGGGTTGGAGCCAGTAAAGGTGAGTGCAGGTGGGGAATCAGGGAGGAAATAGGTCAGTCCACGGAGTTCGGACAGGTCAAGGGGGTGGGATGAGGTTAGTAGGTAAGAGATGGGAGTGGGGCTTGAGGTGGGAGGAAGGACAGGCTAGGGAGCTGGGGACAGTTAACCTTCAAGCTTTGTTTAGATTTTAAACTAGGCAGGTTAACTCTTATTTATCAAGGCAGTGCCCTGAGAAATAGACCAGAGAATAGCCATTACTGATTTTGTTGAGTTGGAACAAGCACAGTGTGTGTACATGTCCTTCAGTCTCTGAGGGGTGGCAATAACCTAATGGTACTACCACTAGGCTGTTAATCCAGAAATCTAGGTAATGTTCTGGGACCCTGATTTAAATCCTGTCATGACAGATTGTAGGAATTTGAATTCAATAAAAATCTAAAATTAACTCTCTAATGATCGTCATGATACCAATATAAGAGCAAATTTCTGTAGATGCTAGAATCTGTACTGAAAACAACAAATGCTAAAGATCACAGCAGGTCAGGAAGCATCCATGGAGAGACTGTAAGCTAATGTTTCGAGTGTTGATGACTCTTCACCAGAGCTGACATGAAGTGTGAAAGGGTTTCTTCCCCCAGCACTCTACTCTCTAATTCTTCATCCCCCCCACACCCCTCCTCAACTATAGCATAAATGCTGCCGCCTCCACATTTCACATCAATATGAATAGAATAAAATCCCTGCAGTATGGAAACGGCCATTCGGCCCAACATGTCCAGACCGACTCTCCAAAGAGCATCCCACCCCAGACTCTCACCCCTACCCTACCCTGTAACCCTACATTTCCCATAGCTAATCCATCTAACTCTCACATCCCAGATCACTACGGGCAATTTAGACAGCCAATGAACCTAACATGCACATCTCTGGACTGGAATATATTTTATTTTAAGTTTGGATTTTGCATTCTTGCTTCATAACAATACCTGTATCCCCAGTATCTGTCCACAAGATATAAGTCAGAAATGTGATATAATACTCCCCACTTGCCTGAATAGGTGCAACTTTAACAACACTGAAGAACCTTAGTTTGGAGCTGCTTGACACCCCTACCATTATCTTCAAAGTTCATTCCCTTTACCAATGGTGCACAGCCGCAGCAGTGTGTACCATCTACAAATACAACTGCACTAACTCACCAAGCCTCCTTTAACAGTATCCTAGAATCTGTGACCTCCCACCATTTGCAAGGACAAGGGCAGCAGATGTGTGGGAACACCACCACCTGCAAGTTTTCCTCTAAGCTCAACACCATCCTGTCTTGAATATATATCATGCCTCCTCCGTGTCACTGAGTCAAAATCCTGGAAACTCTTTCAACATTGTAAAACATCCCAAGGTACTTTGCCAAGACATTCGTGTCCAGTTCTTCCTCACTGAATCAAAGTTCTATGTTCTATTGCTTTAATTTCCCCTCTTCAAAACTTATGCACAGTATTTTAACTGTAGATTAAGCATTGACTTCCTCACTTTATTATCACTTCTTTGCTCTTGTAATCTATGGCCTGTGCATCAAGTCCAAAATGGTATTGGCATTTTGTTAGTGGTTTTATCTACATATCAGTCAGGGTGATGTCTATCTGCAGTAAAATGAGGATCTGCTGATTCTAAAACTATTTCTACATATGTTGTTGTCATCCATCATGTAATGTTTGGAATAATGTCAGCCAGGTGGACCCATAGAATATGAGTTCCCTGATTGGGGCTGTTAACCTGGTCCAATCAGGGAGTCCTGACTGATAGAAATAATCATGAGTGTCAGAGGTTCTGTTCACTCTAGGAGCTGGCTCTGAGTTAGCTGGGTCAGTGTCATGTACTATGCATGTGTAAATACAGGGTGACTTGGTGATGGGATACTGGCCTTCTTGGAGTGATTTCACATCCGTATAGAGTAAATATAAGTATCATTATTTCCAACTGTATTGGGCTATTATGTAATTACATGATAACTGCTGACACTGGCTAGTATAGTAAATCAATCATTATTCCCTGTTTTCTTTTATTGTTTCATAATAGCTTTTCTGTTTCATTTTCAAGTTGTTCCCTCATAAATGATGCATACTGATCTCAGTTTTAATAATTTTAATGGATGGAAATTTGTATTGGGTGTGCTAGCATTCATACATGCACTCCTGTTCTATGCTCCTATTATTAGTTTGTGTTTAAATTGATCTCTGTAAACCTGTAAAAGCCATGAAATAAAATCATAATCACAGGAGTTCAGGATCTGGGGATAATAATTAACAAAAAAAAAAAATTAACCTCGATGAAATTTGCAGAAGTATTTTGAAGTAGTTTTCTTCAAGAGTGAAGCTATACAAATGCATGTCATTGCTCTGGTCACAGTACTTGCACATGTATTTTAAGGTTCGCGTCAATATGTTGATTAAAGTTGCCATTTTAGATTCCTTCACTACCCACGTATGTTTTGATAGTTCAATTAAAAATGCATATTTCCCAAGTGCAAAATAGAGTCATAAGAGTGTCTGAATTGTGCCTAGAACAGTGAACATGATTTGTTTTCATTTTTTCTATAGGGAGATGACAGTGAATATTGTCTTATTTTGTGAGTACAGCAATTCTTTGGAAACGTAAATAGGTCATTTTCCTTTCAAATATGTTTTATTTAAGCTTCCAGTCTTTTTCCAGTCAGTTTGAAAAATGGTGAGGAGTGCGAAGCAGCAGCTGAAGTAATGAAGATGATTCACCAACCGATACATAAAGTGTGAAAAATAGCAAATGATAAGATCTAGCTAGTCGTTAATGGAATGAAAATGTTCTAACCTTTTCTCTTATAAGTTCCGAATTGTAAGCAGATCCTTGCTGTCACTTGTAGACCTTGAGAGAAAATTCAAAGCATGTCACAACATATATAAAATATATTCTGTTACAAGCAAATTTCCTGAAACTCATCAGAGCTTGTGCTCAGTCAGCTACGTATTCCTTTTATGAGTACATCTTCTAGTATCGTAAACTATTCACAACCTGATTAGCAATTCATTGGTTGAATTACAAATGAGAAAGACAATCGCAATGCTCAGATTCACACTCAGAATCAGAGACTATTGTTATTCTAAACTGTAACACTTAATGCCACTGTGGACTTGCAAAAACGACTAATAGGGAAAGAAAGTTGGCCTATACACAAATAGGTTGGTGCTGAGATTTAAGATGATTATGTTGATTAAGATAGGTTTCTGTTCTAACAATTCCAAAGGTACTTATGGATTGTAGGGTGTATAAAATGGTACAAGAAGTCCTAATATTTACAATAATTTACAATAATTATACTGGAGCTTGACAAAGTAAGAGTCAAACACACTAAGTGCAAATGTTGCATTAAGATTGTAGTGGCATCACTATTTAATGTTTTGTTCAGTCTGTTTTATTATCACATAGTGATATCTGTCAGAAATCATCATAACTCACTGTTGGTGACTCCACTCCAAGATTCAACACATCTACTCTTCCACTTGTCCTTTAAGAACCTCATTAAAATCCATTGTATTGACTGAGATTTTAGTCCTCTTAGTCTTTGACAACAAATTAGGTATAAATGCAGTTATGTGAATTAAATTATTAGATGTAGTAATGAGAGAATAAAGTGACTTCAAAACTATTTCATGATGAATCATTAGATTGAAATTTGCACAAATAAAAATAAACAGAAAAGCTACCAAATTACAAATTATGTTGGACTACAACAACTTGTATTTATACAGAAGCTTTGAGGTAATTAAACCCCTCAGGGCATTCCACTGCAATGCAAGATTTGACATCAAACCACGTAAGGTGATATTAGAGTAAGTGGCAAAAACGTGATCTATAAACTTGATCAAATAGTTGGCCTTTAATGAACATCTTAAAGGAGAAGAGAGAGGTAGAAAGCATGGTCAGCCACAGTGGAGCAATTAAAATTAAGGTGCACAATGACTAGAATTAGACAAACACAAAATATTGGGTTCAACAAGATTACAGAGACGGGGAAAAGAAAACATTATACATGATGAGTGGTAATGATCTAGAACTCACGGGCTATAAGGATGGTGGAAATGGAGACAATCAATGATTTCTAAAAGAAATTGTAAATGTGTTTGAGGGAAATAAAATTCCAGGGCTGTGGCATAAAGCAGGGGAATGGAACAGACAGAATCAATCTACAAAGTAAGAAGCAAAATAAAGAATAAGAGTTTAAAATTTGAAGTATTGCTTGACTAAGAGCTAATACAAGGCCAGTGAACAGAGAGGTGATGAGTGAAAGGGACTTTGTCTGATAAGGAAACCAATAGCAGATATTTGAATGATGTTAAGTTTATGAATGGTAGAATCTGGGAGACTAGCATGAGTGCAATGAAATAGAAAAAACATGGATAAGGGTTTTAGGATTGGAAGAGCTGAGATAGGAGTGAAGTCTAGTAATATTGCTTGAATGACACATCTACCCAGTTCACTGTCCCCTTGTCCTCACTTTCCACCCAACCAGCCTCCACATTGAAAGGATTATCCTCTGCTGCTTCCATTATTTCCGGCAGGTTACCACCATCAAACACACCTTCCCCTCTCCTGCACTGTTGGCATTCTGTAGGGACCATTTCCTCTGTGTCACCCAGGTCCACACCTCTCACTTCTAACACATCCTCACTTTGCATGACACCAACACATGCAATTGCAGGGAGTGTAACACTTATTGTTTCACCTACTCCCTGTTGAAGGCCAAAAAAGTACTATACTCACTTCTCACAATGTGATATCCTTTACATTAGAAAGACTAATGCAGGTTCGGTGATTGATTTGTAGAAATCTCAGCTCTGTCCATAAGAATGACTCTGACCTTCCAGTTACTTGCTATTCCAATAGACCATATTGCTCCCACACTAACATTTTCATCCTGACCTCTGCAATATTTCAATGAAGCTCAATACCAGCTGGAGGAACAGTGGCTCTGTCATTCACTTAGGCACTTTACAGTCTTCAGGACTCAGTTTTGAGTTCAACAACTTCAGACCATGATCTCTGTCCACCTTTTGGATTGCAACCACCCCATTGCCCACTCTTTATGCTTTGTTGATTTTGCTGTCAGCAGAGGGGACCAATTTTCTCCTTTTCATACCAATCATTTATACCTATTTTACGTATCAATTATTCTCTTGCCAACATTAGCACTCCCTTTGATTTTTGCTCTGAGCATCTTCCTTAACTGTTCCATTCTCTCCTCCACCCCTCTGCAATTTGGAGAAACAGAATTTTCTCGTCCCCTTCAGTTTTGAAGAAGAGTCATATCAGATTTGAAAGGTTAGCAATTTTTCCCTCTCCACAGATGCTGTCAGAGCTGCTGAGTTTCTCCAGTAATTTCTTGTTTTTGTTTCAGATTTCCAGCATCCACGGTATTTCGCCTTTATTATCATTTTGGTTTCTATTTGGTGCAGCAAAGGCATTCATCTCTCTCAGTTAATCCAGTACCTTGCCATGCTGATGAAGCCTGAAAGAGAATATCACTTTAAAATAAAAACTAGATTTCTTGATATAATTTTAAAATGGACTCTGCTGGACTAAAATAACAGTTAGAAATCAAATGATGTGCAAGTTGACCGCAGCTCTGGAAACCTCCATGAGTATTTGCATGGACAAAGACAAACAGATCAACCCTGGAGGAACTTAACATCTAGTAATTGCATGGACATTGCAAACACATTGAGACAAAGAGAGAAGCAGATCATTCATCCCTGAAACTGAACTAAAAACAAAGGAGATATATAAAAATTTATTATGGTTACAAAGGTACAAACAGTCACCGTTAAATCCCTGAGGTCTTCAATGGATTTTTATCAGAGGGCTGGATGCTAACCCATTAGCCAAAATGACTTCCAACAATAGAGAACATCACATGACCACAACTTCTACTTTGTGAACAGTTTTAATTTTATATTTCTGAACCATTGTCAGCTTGCTTTTAACACTGGAACTGAAAACAGCACTAAAGGACAGCAGCTAAGCCTGCTTCAAGACCAATTCCCCTTGAGGACTATTCTGGAAAGCGTACCAATTTCCCAACTAGGAGAATAATCTTGTTGTGTCATTATCAACTTTAAAGAAATTCTGAAATGCCCAAAGGGTCAACTTTTTCATGCAGTGTGTGAATGGAACAAGGTGCCAGAGGAAATGGTGGAGGCTGGTACAATTACAACAGTTAAAAGGGAATATGAATGTGAAGTGTTTAGCGGGATATGGGCCAAATGCTGGCAAATGGGACTAGATTAATTTAGGATATTTGGTCAGCATGAATGACTTGGACCGATGGGTCTGTTTCCATGCTGTACAGCTGTGTGCCTCTATGACCCTGCTTTCAGTCAACTGGGCAATAACTTGCTGCATTAAAACAAAGAACTGCAGATGCTGAACATCTGAAACAAAAACAGAAATTGCTGGAGAAGCTCAGCAGGTCTGGCAGCTTTTGTGGAGAGAAGCAGTTAATGTTTCAAGTGCAGTGATCCTTCTTGAGAACAGTTCCGAAGAAGAGGCACTGAAATTGAAATGTTAACTCTGCATTCTCTCCATTGATGCTACCAGACATGCTGAGTTTCTCCAGCAGTTTCTGTTTCCGTTTAATAACATTTTGAATTCTGACAATCATCTGAATTAATATTTACACTGTTGTTTATGGTATTCAAAACTGTTAAAACCCTTTTCTTTTTTGTTTTTTCCTTGTGTGCTTGTGTATATGTGTGTGAAGGCACAACATCATCCTGAGACTGAATGTGAATAAGTAACACTTCCAATTTAAATCAAAGAGAGAATTTCCTGCAAATCCTTTCTACTTTGGCATCACAAAAAAGGGGTTTAAAAACACACCTCAGCCTTGTTTGAAATTAAACCACTAAGGTCAGGGCCAAAAAATGAAAAGTAAAAATGAGTTCAGTCTGTTTCCTTCCTCAGATTATAGCAACTAAAATATAACGAGCTTTTCAGCTCAGCAGCAACATGAATTGCATTCTGGGAAGTAAGAGGACTGTGGACCATACAAAAGTTCTCAAACAGTTTTATGTATATCCTCAGCATCTTCAGTCAAATGCTTCCATTCCATTCAAGTTCTCTTTTGTTTTTGTGAAATGATTGTTTGTGGTGTATAGATTTACAGGTTTTGGCTTTACTCTACTGTCTCATCATGTATTCACTCGTCACATGTAATTATAAAACATGAGAGTTGACAGGTTGTTTTAATCAAGATGGAGTCTTAACTGAAGCTAAGACTATCTGCATGCAATGTCCATAGGTGTACTTTTCAGCGAAAAGTATGATTCTGAACTGTGAGAATGCTGGAAGATCTCAGCTCCTTTCTTGGTTCATCTACACTGGTAAATTGTAACATCCCATTTGTAGTTTTGACTTGAGCTGATCTAATGTAGCACAGTCTTTGGAAATAAAAATGCACGTTTCTTGTCTAAATTGCTCAATTTCATTCTGCTTATGACAACTGAACCAACTGGGGAAAAGGCAACCAGAACCAATATTTTAAATTAAAAGTACTAATCTCATTAATTAAAAGTGTCCCAGTATTAAATCCATTAACTAGATTACCATAAACAAGTTGATTATTTGTAACCCTCACAACCTAATTTCTGAGTTCTTCAATAATTACGTAGCACCATGAATTAAAAGTCCATCCTTCCTTACTTCAAGTCAATAATGGAATAACTTAGTGAATTAAGTATAAGACTTGCGTTTAAGTGAATTATTGACTAACCCAGTAAACTAACTTAGATTGCCCAAATTATCACTTTCTGATGCAGTTACATGGTGAATGTTCAATTTTCTATCCTGATCTTCTTCAGTTTGTCTCCTAACCTTGCACATTCATTCTTATTCTCATCTCCAAGCTGCTAAAACTTCAATTCTGGAATACAATGTGGAAGAGTTTGTGCTTCAGTTGTAAATATATTGATCCATCCCATCTGGACTGTTGTATTCTGTTTTGAACACCTCTGGCTCAATATTCATGGGGTTGTGGAGATTCTGTGGATGTGTGAAAATCAAAGTGGAGAACCAATTCTGAGATTCATGATCTGATTCCCTATAAATGTACAATGGGAAGTGGTTGAGTGTCCAGACGTCTGTTAGACTGTTGAAACTAGAAAACATTGCTTGATTGACAGCTCTTGGTCTATGATTTGACAATGTTCCTATTATTTGAAAGTGTTTTATCTTGTGATAGTCATGACACCAGTTCCTACATGACCCATGGTGACTTCTCTAATGCAATCTTCTGGTCTTTGTCTCATTAATCATGCAGCTGAGTGCTTCAGCACACTTATGGAATTGCACTTCAAAAGAGGCACTAACACTTGCTATGGCCAAGACTTTGTGCTGCTCACGTTGATGGCACCATATAAACCATCTGTGCATCATTTCAGGTGCTGCCCTTCTCTTCTCTTTGTGACTTCACACTTGCAAACTCTAACTCTGTCACTACACAAGCCTCTACAGACAACCAGCTTTTACCCTTGCATGCATCACATCCACTTGATGGCCCTTATGCACCTCATCCTCCCTAACTGCCCTCTGTGCTTCCTACTCACTTACTGGGGGCAATTAAACATTAAAGGCTCCTCCATCTATTGTATTATACTCGGTCCCTCCCTTGTTTTGTCAGAGGAAAAGTTGGCTACCCTCCCCCCAATCCAGTCTGATGTATCCACAACACCCTGGCTGACCTACCTATAATCCCCAGACTGGTTGCACTTGACCCTGCAGGACTGATGATGGCATTTCCAAAGACTGCAGTGGCATGGATTCCTAGACTCTGGTTGGACCATGTGCGAGACTGGCCGTGGTCAGTTTCTGCACTGTATTCAGACAATTCCATTGACAGACTGTGGCAGTAGCCCCTGACTGAGCACAGTCCCTCATCAACCCACTAAGACTTGCTTCCCTTTGACTTTCAGCCATAAGTCATTTAGTTGAAGTGCATGTAGTGATATTATACGTAAGCTGCGGACGCGTTCTGTAGGTGTGACATTGACATAGCATGGTTTCTTAGAACAATATGTCCACTCTCCTGAACTATTCCAAACCATGATCAGCTGTTTGCCTGTTGCTCTGTGATATTAAAAAGCTATGTAAACCATAGTGGATGACAGCCTGTAATGTAACATCAAAGACCCTAAGCAAAAAAAAAAAGTTGCTGGGAAAGCTCAGCAGCTCGGGCAGCATCTGTGAAGTAAAAAAACAGAGTTAATGATTCGGGTCTGGTGACCCTTCCAAAGAACACTGAGCTTTTCCAGCAACTATGTTTTTGTTCCTGATTTACAGCGTCCATGGTTCTCTTGGTTTTTATCAAAGACCCTAAGCACTGAAAATCAATGTAAACTACTGGCAGCTCCACTGGCAACACAAAGTGAGTGAGCATTAAGTAAGCAAGGAGCCATAAGATAAAGTCTATATAGATATATAAGGTGTATGTATGTCCTGAATGTAAAGTAACCCAGCAGAAGCAACCAAGACATAGGTGTCCTGGAGTTCCAAAATGAAGCCCTGAAGCATTGAAGTGGTGTATAGTTGGTCTGAAAACAGGCATGATGTAATGATGAAGCTGGTGTTTTATTAATGCCGATGTGTGACGACAAAGTGTAGAGGAGGTGGAGGACAATGTGCATGGAACATGCAGGGACATTATTTTGGAGAGAAAGTTAGATGCAGACCTGGAGAAGCAATTCTTCTGGATGATTCACACTTTTATTGGTCTGTATTGAAAGCAATGTTTTTAAGTAAATGGAAAGATTTTAAGATTTTTTTCGTTTTAAAGTATTTTTTTTTCACTCGTCCTATTATCACTACACAGTGGATTTGATACACAGTGTATATTGGTGAATGAGCATGGAAGTGCTACTGCTTAGCATGGAGGATATGAAGGGCCATAGTGGGAGGGTTAAAGGCTTGTCATGAAGAGTATAGAGACCAAAGAGGTGTTTGGAGGATCATAATTTGTCACTGAGGGAATAAAGACAAATGGAGGAGTGGATTGAGGTGCATAGTTTGGCAAGGAGAGTATGAAGGGTCAAAAGGGAGAGTATGAGGTGATATGGATGGGGCATGGGGAGAATGTGTAAGAGGGGGAAGTGCTAGAGGACCTTACTGCTTCTGTTACCAATGGGAAAGGTGTCAGACTCCTGAGGTGGACCATTTAAACAGATCACTCAACATTTTCTCCATGGATATTAGGCCTGACTCCTCTTACCACTTCTTATTCTTTCAGTCCATGATGAAAATCCATACTTGCATGACTTTATCCTAAGGATGCATGCTGAGCTTGAAAATTTTGCAACTTCTGCTACTTGCTCTGAGAGTATAAATCTAGCCACACAAATCCAAAATATATATTGATGTTAGAGAAACAAAAACTTAGTCATTAGGATGCTGCAGATTTTAATATAGTTAAGTTAAATCAAAATTGATGATTATTCACCTAAGTTTAGAAGATTGAGAGACAATTAATTGAGGCCTTTTATAACTCTAACCTTATTCTCCTTTAGAAGAAAATGTAGTCCTGTACTTTTATACAGTCAAGTAAGCACATTTGAAGTATAGTCACTGTTGCATTGCACAAAATTCAGCAGCAAATATTGCGGATATAGAACCAGACCCACAATCAGTCATGTGATGACTATTACATAATTGGTTTTACTGATGTTGATTGAGGCATTTGCATTTGTCAAGATATTAGAGAGAACTCCGCTCCCTGCAGCATAAGTTGTCTAATGAAGTCTTTCATCTCTATCTTTGAGGCAACAGCATTTTAATTTCATGCCTCATCTGAAAGATGACCTGTAACAATGTTGTCCTTTCTCAGTGAGTGCACTGAAGATTCAGCTTGGATTATGTCTTCTTGTCTTTAGAGTGGTATTGAACTCTCAACCTTCTGAAGCAGTGTGCTATCCACTGTTGAACCACAGTTGACAGCTTTTGACTTAAAGATAGTAAGTCAACGTGAAATTCTCTAAATGTGAAACAGAACCTGAGATTTTACACAGGCTATAACTTGTGTTTGAACAACTTGAAAGTTACAAATTGTAAAAAATTCAAATAAATAATCTTCAGCTAGGCTTCTGTCCCTTTAAAAAAATTGTTTCTATGTCATAGATTGCTTTTTACTTTTTGCTTTCTAACAAAGAACAGTACAGAACAGGCCCTTCAGCCCACCAAGCCTGTGCTGACACATGACTTCGCAAATTAAAAACTTTTGCTGCTATGTGGTCTGTATCATCTATTCCCTGCCTATTTATGTGTTGATCAAAATGCCTCTTAAACTTTGCTATTGAGTCTGCTTTTACCACTTCAACTAGCAAAACGTTCCAGGCATTAACCACCCTCTGTGATGTAACAAAAAATTTTAAAACTTGCCTCTCAGATCTCCTTTAATGTTTTTTTTCCCTTTTTACAAGAAACCTCTGTCCCTTAGTATTTGATATTTCTACTTTGGGAAAAAGAGTCCGACTAGCCATTCTATCCATGCCTCTCATAATTTTGTAAACTTTTATCAGGTCGCCCCTCAGCCTTTGATGTCAAGTGTGTCCAACCTCTCCTCAGAGCAAAACACTCCAAACCAGGCAACACCCTGGTAAAGGGGTAAAAGGTACTGCAGATGCTGGAGA
Organism: Ginglymostoma cirratum; assembly: GCA_024137785.1. Lineage (NCBI taxonomy): Eukaryota > Metazoa > Chordata > Chondrichthyes > Orectolobiformes > Ginglymostomatidae > Ginglymostoma > Ginglymostoma cirratum. Next base: position 26,768,811 of record JAHRHZ010000267.1, on the reverse strand, counting down.
ATCCGAGATAACAAGGTGTGGGGCTGGATGAACACAGCAGGCCAAGCAGCATCATAGGAGCAGGAAAGCTTTCCTGCTCCTA
>JAHRHZ010000267.1:26725950-26768329 GCA_024137785.1 Ginglymostoma cirratum | reverse complement strand
AAATAAAACCAAAAGAACTGTGGATACTGTAAATCAGGAATAAAAACAGAAGTTGTCGGAAAAGCTCAGCAGGTCTGGCAGCATCTGTGAAGAAAAATCAGAGTTAATGTTTTGGGTCCAGTTCTGAGGAAGGGCCGAGATAACAAGCATGGGGCTGGATGAACACAGCAGGTCAAGCAGCATCATAGGAGCAGGAAAACTCGACGTTTCGGGCCTAAACCCTTCATCAGAAAAAGGGCCACTGGACCCTAAACGTTGACTCTAATTTTTCTTCACAGATGCTGCTAGGCCTGCTGTGCTTTTCCAAAAATATTCCAAAGTTGCCTAACTAAAGTTCTATACAACGATAGCATGACTTACCAATTTTTATACGCTATGCCCTGACAGATGAAGGCAAATATGCCATATGCTTTGTTGACCACCTTATCCACTTGTGTTAGCACTTCCAGGGAACTGTGGATTTGTACGCCTATATCTCTCTGTATGTTAATAAGTCACTAAAAACGTATCATTGATTGAATAGATTCCCAGTAACAAGCTCAGTTCTGGTGAGGTGATTGGCTGTTCTGAAATAAGATACATTTTGCTGCATTTACCATCATGGTTTGACATTGTCCTGTGCTTTTATCATAACTTCGACTCAATGACAAAAGGCAGAGGGTGATGGGTCAAAGATTGTTTTATAACTGGAAGTCTGTATCCAGAGTGTACCACAGAACTGAATCTGGAAATGCTGCTGCTTGTAGTTTAGATTAATGATCAATATATGAATGCAAGAGGTTTGATTGGTAAGTTTGGAGGTGACATGAAAATTGTTGTTGTGATAAGTAGCGAGGCGGAAAGTCTCAGATTTTTAAAAATTTATTCATTAACAGGGTGTCAATATCACTGGCTAGGCTGGCATTTATTGAGCTTTACAATCTGTGTGTTGAAAACAATTAACCAACAATTACATGGTGCCATTAGACCAGCTATTTATTCTCAATTTTATTGGCTCTAATTTCACCATCAACCACAATAGTACATTAATCTAATCTGGCACACTAACCTGGGACTCTGGATTACTCGGTCTAGTGTCATTACCACTTCACCACTGCCTCCCCAAGGGAATTAGAGGAGATTTGAGGAAAATGTTTTTCACTCAGAGGGTTTGTGGTTATCTGGAACTCACTGCATGAAAGGGTGGTAGAGTTGGTAGAGGTGGGAACTTCCACAACATTTAAGCAGTATTTAGATGAATACTCAAAAAACAGAAACACAAAAAAGTTGAATAGGACTGGGCCACTCGGCCCTTCAAGCCTGCTCCGCTATGCAACATGCTCATGACTGATCAAACAACTCAGTTCCCACTTTCACTCTATTCTTCTTCATTCATTAACCCTAAGAACAATAGCCATCTACTTGTTTAAAATATTCAGTATTTTGGCCTCAACCAATTTCTGCGGGAGGGAATTCCACAGGCTCATCACTCTGGCTGAAGAAATGTCTCCTCACCTCAGTCCTAAATAGCCTGACACATATTCCTAAACTGTAACCTCTGGTTCTGGGCTGGCTGCTCATTGGGAATTTCCTTCCTGTGTTTACCCTGTCTAGTCCTGTTAGAACTTTATAGAGTTAAAATACACAAGGCTACAGGCCAAGTGCTAAAAATGAAATTAGAGTGGATAGATACTTGATGATCAGCATGAATGCAATAGGTGGATGAAGGGCCTTTTTCCATGCTGTAAAACACAATGACTCTATGACTTTTGGTCTGGGAGTGTCTGACAGACTCTAAAACCTTTTAAAATGATAAATGACAGTTAATAACCATACGAGACTACAGGACAATAGAGGGAAAATTTTTAGATGGTCTAAAGGAACTGTGACAATACTACAGCTTTTTGTATTTTGTCCTTTTTTTTATTAAGAAAGGTTCCAACACAAGTGAAGAGCAGTCTGCTCAAAGCCAATAGAGTAAACAGCTTGTGAGGCCTTAGGGCTTTTTTTCGAAAAGTTGGAAGAATAGGAAGAAGCTTGAATGGGTGGGTTCAAGTCCACACAGAAGCAGGATTTTTAGTTTTAGCTTTCTGCAGTTGTTAGGGTTTTGAAGCTGGATGTGGAAGCCTTTATTCCCCTCTATGTTATAGCTAAAAGCTGGCGTTCTCTTCCTGTTGCTAAAATTGCAGGTGTGAGACAAATCTATTTTACTGAGTTTGCCTTTGCCAAGGATGTACTTATGGGATTTTACTATTTTGGAACAGTTAAATAATATTGGTTGATGTATCTATTATTTTGTTAAACATTTTGATAAGTTAAGCCAATTCTTTTCTTTTTTATTTTGTCTGTATTTTAATGGTAGTGTAAAGATGAAGTGTGTTTTGTTTAATGTTGAATCATTTGACCAATCAAATTGCATCTGGAACACAATGCCTTACACTTACCTTTTAAAATAAGAAAAGTCTTTACGGTTAAGACTATCTTCTTAATATATTTTGAAGGTATTGATCTGGTCCATAACAAAACCAAATAGAATTTATTCCTAAAAAGTGTGAGGTGATACATTTTGGGAGACCTAACAAGGCCAGGGAATATACATTGAATGGTACTTACAGAGTACAGAATATCACAGCAACTTTGGTGTCCATGTGCAGTGATCCTAGGAGGCAGCAGGACAGCTTGTTAACAAATAGTTGAGAAGAGATTTACAATGTTTGTCTTTATTAGTTGAGGAATTAAATATGAGATGGAAATTTATAAGACATTAATTAGATCACAGTTGGAGTACAGCGTACAGATCTGGCCACCACACTATAGGAAGGATGTGATTGCGCTAGAGAGGGTGCGGGGGAATTCACCAAATTGTTGCCTGGGTTGGAGTGTTTCAACTATGAAGAGGGATGTTTTCCTTACAGCAGACAAGACTTGGAGTACCTGATTAGGGTATACAAAATTGAGGGACATAGATAGGGTAGGAGCAGATCTTCTTGATTGCCAAGGGGATCAAAGGTTAAAGGGAGGAAGTGGGAGAATGGGGTTGAGAAACTTGTCAGCCATGATTTAATGGCAGAGCAGCCTCGATGGGCTGACTGACCTAATTTCTGCTCCTGTGTCTTATGGTCTTATGGAACCGTCACAATGTTTAACAAGTATTTAGATGAACACTTGAAATCCAAAGTATCACAGGGCCATGGATCAAGTGCTGATAAATTAGATCAAAGTAGAAACGTGCTTGATGATTGACGTGAACAAGATGAACAGAAGGGACCTTTTCCATGCTGTAAAAAGTCTGCGATTATGACTCTTGATCTGAGAGTGTGTGGCAGATTCTATTACTTTTAAAAATTAAAAATGACAGTTCACATCTATATATTTAGTCCATCAACCTGAATAGAAATAGTTATGTAAAATATGCCACTGTTAGATGGCTAAGATGCTGTTTGAGCAGCTGTGATCTATTCAAGCTTGTGACTTTCCAGCCAAACAAAAATTGTGCTATCAACTCTTCTTAATATTGTTTGATCAGAACTGCAGTCAATACTATTTTCTGACCCAAGAACTTAATTCACAGACAAGACTGTTCATGCTTCCCACTGCACAGTAAGTTCAGAATGTGATGAAAACAGCAACTTTTTAAAATGAGAACCAACATGCATTAAAGTGGCTATCCTTTTAGGTTTCTATTTTAATTTTTAATTAAATGCTGAAATAGAATTAGGCGCTTGGATGTATGCGCACAATACATGTTTGAATGCAGAAAAATAAAAGGCAGGCCCTGGTGAGTTTTCACCTGTTTTACCAACCGGGAGAAACTAGGAAGTTGGGTTATAAACTGTGTTTCACAAAATTAAGAAGGTACCCAACCTTTCAACAACTTGCAGTTAGCTTCAGAAAGAATATTAAGGTCGAATCATGAGGTGATTGCTTACACATGTGTAGATGGAAACAAAACAATTTTGTCTCATTCCATGCTTCTAAAAATATTTTTAATGTAAATAAAGTTCAAACTATGTCAGTCAATGATGTTGAGCATGTGGCCTGGTGCACAGATCCACACAAGCCCATGCATTTATATTGCGATTTTGTTTCATAATTGAGCTTGTTGGTCTGGCACTTTAGCTATTCCTGCTGGTCAAGTTTAATAAAAAAAGTCATGATCCCTGCCACATAACAGTCATCATTGCCAAGAGATGGTGATCAGGTCTGTCACTGTTTGTCTGACCCAGATTGCGGTAGCTTTTAACACCGATTGCTTCATGCAGTCCGTTTCAAAATATTGTCACAATGCCCTCTAATTTTTTGTTACCTCATGACAAGAGCCTTTTATATTTATTAGTCTTTCGGTTTTTGAATAAGATGCTCATCACATTTCAAGAGAATTGGAGGATTTAATTTTTCTTTCTGGACGTGAATAGAAAGCCTACCTACTTGATTTGTAAGCAACAGACATCTACAGGTAAAACATAACATTTGAAGATACTCTGAATTAAACAATTGTGTGCATAATAAGGGACACTTAGGTTTTCTGAATTAATATGGTATTTATGAAAGCTTGTAAACATGTTTGTAAACATTGATAAGTACTGCTGATGTGTGATTGTCCATGCTGTCATCAAAACTGCTGTGCGGAACCGAATTCTAAGCATTGCCTGGAGAAATGCATATCAATTAAGAGCAAAGAAAGTAAATTTCAGTTCTTGAACTGAAAATTAATCTTGTAAAGGGACATTTCTGTGCCCCAATACAGGGTTATGATGCATATTCATTGACTTGATTGTTAGGAACATTCTCTTGAAATGAAAATGACATAGCAAGATTTAAAAATGAACAGCTTCCCTGCATGTTTTAACTGTAGGAAAAAGACGTGTATGTTCAAGCCTATGGTGAAAATCACCAATTAACCCTTTGCTTCTGAAATAAATAGAGTTATTCCATGTACATCAATGATTTTGCTGAGCACAGGAAAGCAAACTGAGTTCTGATTTGTTTATAGTTCATATTGCGTACAAACTTTGGATTTTTCATTTTTTGCTGGTTTCAATGGCAAATCTGATATGTATGCATAGAGTAAGTTCATGTGGCCTGGAAGATTCTTCATTCAGTTTCTAATTTATGCTGAGCCAAATGATCTCAGTCAAGCTGCAAGTAGGCAATGGCATGCTAACATTGCTCCTCGCCAATGCTATTCCTTGCCTGAATAGTCAACAGAAATCAGGTCATTCACACCTGTTCGTCTTTTTTTTGTATAATCCACCACTGAATCACCCATTTTCTATTCATTATTCACTAAATTCTATTACAATTGGTCTGGTTATGATCAAATAGGGCTTCATTTGTATTTGTCTTCATAGTAGAAGATACAAACACATGCTAACAATAAGTGGGAGCCAAGAGTATGGTGGAAATCATAGAATCCCTACAGTGTGGAAACAAGCCCTTTGGCCCAGCCAGTCCACACCGAACCATAAAGCATCCCACCCAGACCCACCCTGCTATAACCCACCTAATCTACACATCCCTGAACACTATGGGCAATTTAGCGTGGCCAATCCACCTAGCCTGCCCATCTTTGGGCTGTGGGAGGAAACCGGAGCACCCAGAGGAAACCAACGCAGACACGGGGAGAATGTGCAAACTCCACACAGACAGTCGCACGAGGGTGGATTTGAACCTGGGTCCCTGGTGCTGTGAGGCAGCAGTGCTAACCACTGAGCCACCGTGCCACCCCAACTGATGAATGAAGGGTCATTATTATTAGTAGCAATAATGAATTATGATGATAATTGCTATTAACAATGGGGGAGACATTGGTTTAGTGGTAATGTCTCTGGATTAGCCATTCAGAACCCAATCTAATGCTCTCAGAACAAAGCTTCAAGTCCCACAATGGAAGCTGGTGGAATTTAAATAAGCTGAGGCATAAAATTAGTCCCTAATGATAATGACCATGACCACTATTGTTTATTGCTGTATAAACCATTTGCTTCACTAATGTCCTTTAGGGAAGGAAATCTGCTCTTCTTATCCTAGGTATGAGTAAAGACCCTCAGAAATGTGGTCAACACTGAAATTGCTCATTTTGGGGGCACTAAGGATCGGGCATCAAATGTGGAGCATTGTGATGTAAATTATATGGTTTATTTATACTTTAATATAATTTATTTTCGAGTTTGGATTTGAGCTAGTGGCATACAGGTTTTGGTTTATGTACCTGAAGATATTTAATGGTTAAATTCTAAGTATTTCTGCAACTACTGGTGAGAAAAACCAATGTGAGACAGAGAGTTTGAGGCGTCTAATGGTTTTTTTTCACTGGGAGAATTCTTACAAATAAATAAAGTTAGCAATTGAGTATTGTGCTTTCAACTTAGAAAGTCAAGGATTGATTTTGTTTTCTTTTGATTCGGGAGAGCACCCTTAGATTGCAAAACTCTTCTGGGTTTCAGTTTTGCAGGAATCCTGACTAAAGCTGAGCGGAATAAATAGTTGTTCCTGATGAAAGGAGATGGTGTAGAGCTGCGGAGAAATATATTATGTCAGTACAGCTGTTTAGCTTGAAAGTTCCAGACCAGAAGTGTCTGGTTACAACACTGAAGCTGAGAAAGTCTAAGGTCACTTGTATGATAGCTCCGCCAATAAAAAGCTATGAGGTTCCCAAAACATAGAATTGATGATAGTTAAATTGTGCTCTATAGAAGAGAAGGAGAGGGAAATTCTCTCTGATGTGAGTGCTATAAAGGAGCGCTTTTGCAATTAATCCAAGTATATTTTTCCATGTGTTATGAAATCTGTAAATTTGTATTGTATGGAAATGGAAATGAGAAAGGGACGGTCAATGCAGGACTGAAGGTGTTGTATCTGAATGCACGCAGTGTATGAAATGAGAAAAATGAGCTTGTGGCGGAGAGCAAAATTGTCAGGCATAACGTGGTGGGCCTCATGGAGACATGGCTGAAGGGGATCAGAACTAGGAGCTAAATATCCAAGGGTATGCATCCCATTGAAAATACAGGTAGGTGGGAAGATGGGGTGGGATTGCCTTATCAGAAAGAAACTAAATTAAGTCAATAGCAAGAAATGAAGTAGGGCCAGATGACATAGAATCTATGTGGATAAATTTGAGGAACGACAAAGGTAACAAAGCAATAGTGGGAGTTATGTACAGGCCTCCAAACAATCGTCAGGATGTGGAGCGCAAGATACACCAGGAGATAGAAAAGGCATGTAAGAAAGGTAAAGTTACAACGATCATGGAGGTTCAATATGCAGACGGACTGGGAAAATCAGGTTGGTGGTGAATTGCAAAAAAAGAAATTTGTGGGATATCTACAAAATGACATTTTGAAGCAGCTTGTGGTGGAGCTCACTAGGGAACAGGCAATTCTGGATTTAGTGATGCGCAATGAAGCAGACTTGATAAGGGGGCTTAAGGTGAAGGAATCCTTAGGAGGCAGAGATCATAATATGATAGAATTCACTCTGCAATTTGGGAGGAAGAAGATGGAATCAGATGTAATGGTATTACAGTTGACTAAAGGCAACTACAGAGGAATGAGGGAGGAGCTGAGCAGGAAAGACAGTGGAACAGCAATGGCAGGAGTTTCTAGGAGTAATTCAGGAGGCACAGCAAAAATTCATCCCTAGGAAGAAGAAGCACACTAAAGGGAGGACGAGGCAATCATGGCTGACAGGGGAAGACAGGGGAAGACAGGGGAAGTCAGGGATGGCATAAAAGCAAAGGAGAGAAAGCATATATTGTGGCAAAGGGCAGTGGGAAGCCAGGGGATTGAGAAGCTTACAAAGATCATTAGAAGACAACTAAAACAAAAAGTGGGGCAGGGAACAAAATTAAATATGATAATAAGCTAGCCAGTAATATGAAATAATATTGCAAACTTTTTTTTAGATATACAAAGGGTAAAAGAGAGGCAAAAGTGGACATTGGGCCATTGGAAAATGACGCTGGAAAAGTAATAATGGAGAACAAAGAAACGGCTGAGGAACTGAATAAGTGCTTTGCTTCAGTCTTCACAGTGGAAGGCATGAGTAATATCCCAAAAATTCAAGAGAGTTGGGGGGACAGAGGTGAATATGGTGGCCATCACCTAGGAGAAGGTGCTAGAAAAACTGAAAGGTCTGAAGGTGGATAAATCATCTGAACCAGATGGACTACACCCCAGAGTTCTGAAGAAGATAGCTGAAGCGATAGTGGAAGCATTAGTGGTGATCTTTCAGGAATCACTGGAGTCATGGAGGGTACCAGAGGACTGGAAAATGGGAATGCAACCCCCCTGTTTAAGAAGGGAGTAAAGCAAAAGGTGGGAAATTACAGGCAAAAGCCTAACCACTGTTGTTGGTAAGATTTTGGAGTCCCTTGTGGAGGATGAGATTTCTGAATACTTGGAAATACATGGTAAAATAGGACAAAGTCAGCAGAGCTTCATCAAGCAATATGAACTATAAACAAATCAGAACTCAGTTTTCTATCCTGGCAATTATACTTTCCTGTGCTCAGCAAAATCATTGATGTACATGGAATAACTCTATTTATTTCAGAAGCAAAGGGTTAATTGGTGATTTTCACCATAGGCTTGAACATCAAGGGGAGGTCATGCCTGACAATCGGTTAGAATTCTTTGACGAAGTAATGAGCAGGTTAGATCAAGGAAAACCAATGGATGTTATCTACCTAGACTTCCAGAAGACCTTTGACAAGGTGCCACACAGGATGCTGCTGAGTAAGATAAGGGCCCGTGGTGTTAGAGGCAAGGTACTAGAATGGATAGTAGATTGGCTGTCTGGCAGAAAGCTGAGAGTGGAGATTAAAAAAAATGGCAGCCAGTGTCTAGCAGTGTTCCACAGGGTCAGTGTTGGGACCACAACTTTTCATTTTATACATCAATGATCGAAATGAAGGAACTGAGGGCATTCTGGCTAAGTTTGTAGATGATACAGAAATAGGTGGAGGAACAGATAATAATGAGGAGGCGCAGAGGCTGCAGAAGGATTTGGACACATTAGGAGAGTGGGCAAAGAAATGGCAGATGGAGTACAATGTGGGAAAGTGTGAGGTCATGCACTTTGGCAGGAAGAATAGAGGCATGGACTATTTTCTAAATGGGGACAAATTTCAGAAATCATGCAGTTGGACTTGAAAGTCCTAGTCCAGGATTATCTTAAGGCAAACTTGCAGGTTGAGTCAATATTTAGGAAGGTAAATACAATGTTGGCATTTATTTTAAGAGGACTAGAATATAAAAGGAGGGATGTACTTCCAAGGCTTTATAAAGCTCTGGTCAGAGCACATGTAGGGTATTGTGAGCAATTTTGGGCTCCATATGTCAGGAAGGATATACTGATCCTGGACTGGGTCCAGAGGAGATTCATGAGAACGATTCCAGGAATGCAAGTCTTAACATATGAGGAACGTTTGAGGACTCTGGGTCTATACATGATGGAATTTAGAAGGATAAGGGGGGATCTAAATGAAACTTACAGAATGCTGAATGGCCTGGACAGAGTGGACGTTGGGAAGATGTTTCCATCGGGAGGAGAGACTAGGACCTGAGGGACCTTAGAGTAAAGGGAAGACTCTTTAGAAGGGAGGTAAGGAGAAACCTCTTCAGCCAGAGAGCGGTGAATCTATGGAATTCATTGCCACAGAAGATTGTGGAGGCCAGGTCATTGAGTATATTTAAGACAGAGATAGATAGGTTGTTGGTTGTCAAGGGGATCAAGGGTTAGAGGGAAGAAGTGGGAGAATCGGGTTGAGAAACTTATCAGCCATGATTGAATGACAAAGCAGACTTGATGAGCTAGATGGCCTATTTTCCGCACTTGTGGTGTAAATATTACTTATTTAATTCATTTTATTTTCATTTCTTTTTCATAATAAACTTGTGTTTATTGTTAAAACAGAACAGAACTAAGTTCTCGCTGATTTAAAATCTAAGTTCTTTCAAATTAGAAGAAATTTCTAACAACGTCTTATTTAACAATATAAGTAAGGCTGAAGATGAATGAAGACTAACATTCTGTCCCTCTTGGTCCCTGTCTCTTATCAAAGAATATGAGTGCCTACTATTCCGATTTAAGAAAACTGCAGCCAAATGTTTCCGACAGCGGAAGTACAAAGCTCTCCCAAAAAGTAGAGCTTTTATAGCAATTAAAAAGGTAGTTTACTACTACAACAAGCCTTTCCTGCGCCCAAAAGTTGGAGAAATTGGCACCAAAGTAGAGGGAAGCCCATATGACACCATTACTTATTGGCAGAAATGCTATTTATTGGCTGAAACCTGTAACAGCAAGCCAGCAATTTTTAAACTACAATCCAAAAATCACATTTTTAAATGGACCTAAGCCTGGTAAATGAATACAGTGAAGATAAATAAAAGGAGCCAGAAGGAATAAAAAGAATAAAAGTAAATTGAGACAGAAGCAAAACCACCAAAAGGAGTAGGAGGGGTTTTGCAAATTTAATACCTGTGGACAATTAGCAAAATCCAAAAAAGGTCGAAGAAGAACTCAAAAATCAGCTCAAGGTAATCAGCTTCAGGGTTAATATGCTCTAATTCATGTCATACAGACGGCAAACCTAAGAGTCTATTGGCCAGTTTGTTGGAAGGCTCTGCCTCATAAGGTATTTGTGTGAATTTTCTGAAAGGGAGGTGCCAGAGAAATGTATTATTAAAGTTATCACCTTTCCACCAATTAAAGCCTTCTGGAAGGATCTGATAGGCAGGAAAAGAGGCCATAAAATTGACACATTTTTTGAAGGTGGGCAAAAGTATGAAAACATAATGAAGGCCAATAACAATTGCATGCTTTAGGTAGAGCCAACATTATTATTATGGTCAAAGAATAGCACCAAAACCAACAAATTTTATAATAGATATAGTTGTCACACAAAAGCTGTCCAGTTTCTCATTAAGTCTATAAAACACATGGCACCAAAAGACATTAGGCATGCACAGGCAAGGAAACTGGTTCCAAAGGCCAAGCCAGACCCCAGAAGTAACCACCAAGATGTTACAACACCACAACACCGGCAGCAAGGAATGTTCCAGGCTAACGTCCTGGGAATGTAAATCCAAATCCCACAATGGCATCGATGACTTCAAATTTAATAACAATCTGGAATTAAAAGTGAGCCCAATGACAATCATGTAAGTGTTGCTGATTGCTATAAATAGTTAACTGCGTCAGTGATATTCTTTAGGGATGTAAAAGTGCCCTCTTTATTTACTCTGGCCTGCATTGAACTCCTGATTCGTAGTAATTTGGTTGACTCTTCACTAAATGGGTTAGCAGGCCAACACAAATGGGATTAGAGATAGTAGGAACTGCAGGTGCTGGAGAATCTAGGATAACAAGGTGTAGAGCTGGATGCACACAGCAGGCCAAGCAGCATCAGAGGAGCAGGAAAGTTGATGTTTCGGGCCTAGAGAAGGATCTAGGCCCGAAACATCAGCCTTCCTGCTCCTCTGATGCTGCTTGGCCTGCTGTGTTCATCCAGCTCTACACCTTGTTATCACAAATGGGATTAGAATGGTTAGGCATTTTTTTCTGTTCCGTAGATCTCAATGACTCTACCTGTATGCATTCTAAAAGTCATGTACTCAACAAGGGTGGCACAGTTGCTCAGTGATTAGCACAGCTGCCTCAAAGCCCCAGGGACCTGCGTTCAATCCCACCCTCGAGTGACTATGTGGAGTTTGTACATTCTCCCCATGTCTGCATGGCTTTCTTCCCAGTGCTCCGGTTTCCCCTCTCAGTCCAAAGATGTGCAGGCTGGATGGATTGGCCATGTTAAATTGCCCATAGTGTTCAGGGATGTTTAGGTTAGGTGGGTTAGACATGGGAAATGCAGGGGTAGGGGAATGGATCTGGGTGGGATGCTCTTCAGAGGGGAAGTCTGGACTAGTTGGGCCGAATGGCCTGTTTCCACACAGTAGAGATTCCATGATATGATTCTATAATGAAGTACATTGCACAGTACAGCCTGTCTCACAGTGTAAAACAGATCAATAATTCCATACATTAGCACAATTATACTGCAGTACCAATATGCAAGCCCACCTTGCCTTCAAGAATTCATCTCCCTGGGAGTACTGGTAAGCATAGATCTTGGTGCAATTCATGAGATTCAAACCTGTGAGGTTGAGGTGGGAAGGTGGGCCTGTAAAATTCCTCAGATGGTCTTTCTATTGGACTCTCATCTGCCTGAGTTGGCCTGTGGTTTTATGGTAGTATGGGTGACATCTGGCTGACTCTCTCTTGCCCTAATTGGGGCCTTTAAGTGGCCAATTGTGTTTGCTCAGGAGTGTTTATTCCTGAGTCTCAATTTTCCATGCAGTGAGGATCCAGGAGTGTGTAGAAAACATGGCAAGTGATCTTGCTGAGGCCACAGGTGGGAATTCAGAAATCAGGGGATGAATGCTGCCTCCATTGACAACCACCTTTCAACATTAAGCATCCACTTCCAATGTCTATCCATCATGTCCGCCAGGCTGAGCTAGTAAATCAGTTTTTGAGGAGGATCACAGGGTGGGATTGATGAGGTGAGTTGTTCAGTAAGGGTAGAGGGAAGAGTAGAGGGATGGCTTTCAGCAACCACCCCTACTCCTCCATCCCTGTCCCCTCTTTTTCCTAAACTGGCAGAAATGGAGGGTCCTAGCCTACCTCCTAAACCTGGCAGGCAGGTCGTCCTTACCTCCTTGCTGCAAAAACAGCTACTTTCCTCACCTACCAGAAAGGCAAGTCTTCAGAAAGACAATGAATTAAAACCTTAACTTGCCATTAATTGACACTTAAGGGCCCCAATTGTTAGCAAGTCAAGAAAGTCACTTACGGTCCTTCTCAATTAGAATGTAAATGCTGACATGATGAGAAATGGGTGAGAATCTCTCTAGGACCAGGTCGTACAATAATTTTGTCCTTCCCACCACCTTCCTCGCCCTCTTCAGGATGGGAAAAATTGCATTCTTAGCTCCTGGATACTGCTTACAATCCCAGTCCCAGCCACTGCAGCATCTGAAGCTGCTGAGACTCACAGCATTAGCCAATCTAATGGACTAACAGCACTCTTTGCTGAGTCTGCATTCCGAACAAGGGGCAGAAGTCCGAACTTCAGCCAACTTGTGTTCGTTGGCAATCAGTATCAGCAACAAAGTGTTCTCCGCCAATTCTTAAAGAGCAAGAAGGCACACTTTCCCATCTTGAAAGTCCTGGCTTAAGAGAGTTAAGGTATACTGAGATCATATGTGAAGGTGAATTGAGATAACATAGAAACACAGAAAATAGGTGCAGGAGTAGGCCATTCAGCTCTTTGACCCTGCACCACCATTCAATACGATAATGGCTGATCATGCCGTCTCAGCACCCAATTCCTGTCTTCTTCCCATATCCCTTGATTCCTTTAGCTGCAAGGGCCACGTTCAGCTCTCTCTTGAATATATCTAATGAAGTGGCCCCAACAGCTTCCTGTGGGAGAGAATTCCACAGGTTCACAACTCTGAGTTTTCCTTTATCCGTTCACGGGATGAGGGCATCGCTGGCTAGACCAGCATTTATTGCCCATCGTTAATTGCCCAGAGGGCAGTTAAGGATCAACCACATTGCTGTGGGCCTCGAGTCACTTGTAGGCCAGACCAGGTAAGGATGGCAGTTTCCTTCCCTAAAGGGCATCAGTGAATGAGGTGGGTTTTTACGACAATTGACAATGGATTCATGTTCATCATTAGTTAAATCCAGATATTTATTGAATTCAAATTCTACCATCTGCTGTGGCAGGATTTGAACCCAGGTCCCCAGAATGCTGCCTGGTCTCTGGATTAACAGTCCAGTAAGAATACCACCAGGCCATCACCTCATCTCAGTCCTGAATGGCTTACCTCTTATTCTTAGATTGTGACCCCTTGTTCTGTGCTCCCCCAATATTGGCAATATTCTTCCCACATCTAACTTGTCCAGCCCATCAGAATTTTATAAGTTTCTATGAGATCATCCTCCCCAACCCCCACCCATTCTTCTAAATTCCACCAAATACAAGCCCAGTTGATCCAGTCTTTCCTCATATGTCAGTCTTGCCATATTTGCCAAAACTTTAAAGTCCAGTCTGGTGAAGCTTCGCTGGACTCCCGCAATAGCAAGAATGTCCTTCCTCAGACTAGGTAGACCATCAGCTGCGATTGTGCTGAATGGCTAGGCAGACTTGAAGGACTGAATGGCCTACTTCTGATCCCATCATCCTATGTTTTCATACCAAAGTGTTGATAATTCCCCGGGGTAATTTTAACCAAATCTGCTGGTGGAAAACATTTAGGAGCTGATTAAAATTTGTCTGCAAAATAACCTTAAATGCAGTGAGGAAGCATTTTAGTCCCATTCCATTACTTATATTTTCATTAAGTGGTTATTCCTAACTTTCACTCTGCTTTGTTAATTGATCCAATCCTTGGCTCCAATTCAGAACATTGTTCACTCGTTGGAGCCCTGTGAGAGGCTTCCTCTTCCCAGCTACTGATTCATGTTCTTCGGAAGGAAGAGCACATTCAGTATCCTACAGCACTCTAACACGGGCCAAAGCCTCACAGGCAAGACATCTTTGTGAATGTTATTCAATGGAAATGTGTTGCACAAAGTCATCTTAAACTGACTGCAAATGTTTTGAAGCTACACTTCACTTGTGTAATCCCAACTGCAAATGCAAATTACTGCTTTGATCACTTCATGCTATTCCTGTTCATTAATCAAAATTATTGTCATAAATTAATGGAAGTATTCCCAACATCTGATGGCTGGTAGTCCACGGGTTGAGTATGTAAGAACAAGTGAGGATAAGTGCTTTATGCAATGTTGTGAATTGTAGACCATTAGCCTTGATGGGTGGTGGGTATAGTAGCTGAGTTAGAATGAGTGTGAGGTAGCAGAGAGAAGACAGAGCATTTGGCATTGGAACTTTGGCCGAGAAAACATCCTTTCTACATTCACTTTGTCTAGCCCTTTGAGAAATTTGTATGCTTCAATGATATCACCACTCATTCTTCTAATCTCTGAAAAATACACATTCAATCTCTTCAATCTCTCAAATAGTTACATTTAAAAGATAAGTAGATAATGTTATAATATGTAATGAGAAGAATTATTTCTTCAAAACTAAATAGAAAGACTTTATTGACAAAGTTGATATTTTTTTCAGTGGCAGTCAACCCATCTATATGTACAAAATCTCAGCGTTCATGCGGTGCCTTCAATACAGTAACAAAAGTACCACAGTGTTTTACAGAGGAACTACTGATTGTTGCTAGGAGTGGAAGCCTTAATTTGATGTACATCTCTCTGGCTCAGTGA
Organism: Ginglymostoma cirratum; assembly: GCA_024137785.1. NCBI lineage: Eukaryota > Metazoa > Chordata > Chondrichthyes > Orectolobiformes > Ginglymostomatidae > Ginglymostoma > Ginglymostoma cirratum. Next base: position 26,752,999 of record JAHRHZ010000267.1, on the reverse strand, counting down.
TATAAGTGCAGTCAGCTTTCTTTCTACCTTACACCCTTCTGTCCCACCATTGTTTATGGAGATCAGCTAATACAGTGCTGGCTGGAAACCAAACCAGTCAGCTCCATCATCTAAATAGCTCAGCTATGAGACATGGACAAAGCAGTCTCAGGACAATGGCATTACATTGATATTTTTTGAAGTTCTGATGTACTTCAAACAAAATTTGTGAATGAACTGACAATCCCTCAACACCCACAAATGAAATCCATAAGTGTTTACAGAAAATAATAGACATGTCTACGTCAGTTATGAATGCATTTTAAAATGGACACAGTTGACAATATAGTTCTTACTTATTTACTAAGATATTCACTGAAAGGCAGCAGATATTTTATTGGAAGTACTTATGCTCCTCTCATTACAAAGCTTAGGTTTTTTGGTAGCCAACTTTAGGTATCTCCAGTAGTTGGAAACACAGAAAACCAAATTAAAGAGTTGCAGTAATTTATCTGCAATCAACTATGAAATGAATAGTTAAAATTAACAGTGATCTCTTGGAGCCCAAGTCCACATATCTTGAAGTGATTGTCTTCAGGTACAGCAGTAATGTTCTCTTAAAATCAGCATACATTGTGGAATTGCTACATGAGTAAATACTTCCTTTGATTGGAAACCCATTGAAAAACATATGACAAAGAAAGGCTATTGTACGTTCAGTGATATTGTAATCAGAATCCCCTTGCAATCAGAGAAATTCTTAGCTCAAGATTATTAAATAATTATCTGTGACTTCCACCAGCTTGATATATTTCTGACACTTCTGTCAGCATTAAGAAAGGATTAGAAATGCTGAGAGGAAGCATCAGTAATGGAGCATTAACTTCAATTGACACTCATTGGTTTATAGACTGTGCATATCCTGATGATAATAGGTGTCTAATTATTTCAATCAGTTTATATTGTGACTTCACAGTTTATCAGGCTGTTATTCCATTTAATAGATTCTTGTTTTACAATGCTATCTGACATCATAGCCTTTGACATTTTCTTAATTTTCTCTGCTTATTTTGCATAAATGCATTTACTGTAATTAAACTGGTGATGTAATTGTCAGGAGCAGAAGATGCTTAATTATGAACTTCTTCAGTACAGTGGTTTAATATTAACTATTAATCCAGCAATATATTGCACATGATGTGTTAGTAACACTTGCCTTCTGGCACGTCTAGCCATAAATCACTTCCTGAGTCTACATTTTAAGACTGGAGTAATATATAGGAATTTTCCATGTTATGAAATTTATTTATATGTCCCCTGACCTGCCCCATCCCTCCAGTTGGTTCACATGAAGGTCGGGACAAGATTCATCAAATTCTGGACATCCACAGGTGCTTTCCTCAAAAGGTAATTCTTCAAACCTGAATGTAAACTGCCAGGGTGAATTTTTCACCTCAGTCAGGTGTTGAGAATGGTGGTGAGTGAGATTACTGAATCCAGCAAAAGTCCAAAAATCAGATTACGACATGTGAGAGAAAACTGTCCTGAAAAACTCCTCATGCCTTAGATAGCAAGTTCAGAATCTGGTGGTCAGATGTTGAGGAGCTTATTTCCATGTCAGAGAGTCCTAGAGTTTTTATAGCACTTTGGCCTATCAGGACTGAGCCAGTTATCAAGCATTGAACTATTCTAATCTCATTTTCCAGTAGTTAGCCCTTAGCCTTGTTTGCTTTGACATTTCAAATGTTCAGTTAAATATTTCTTAATGATCCGATGGTTCCTGCCTCTATCACACTTTTAGATAGTGAGTTCCAGATACCTACCATCCTCTGAGTGAAAAATATATGTTTTAAATACCCTCTCAGTCCTTATTCCTTGCCTTAAAACTGTACCGTCTGGTTACTGACACCTCTATTATGGTGAAAGGTTTCTTTCTATCGCTTCTATTTACGCCCTTCATGCTTTGTACATCTCGATCAGATCCCCATGAATTTGCATCTCGTTATTGACTGAACTCATTGTATTATCGTCACACTTCCAATCTTATTTTCCACACTGGAAATCTAGTGCAAAGACCTGACAAGTAAAACAGAGCATATACCAGATGGCTCATCTTGTCAGCATCCATTGCAACTCACAAAATAGTTGTGCCGGCCATCTATCTCTCTTCAGATGAGACAGTGTCTTCTCCACAAGGTGTCTCCACAGTTAATGCACACCCTCTCCACTGGGCAATGCACAGCATTCTGCTTCAGCAAAGTACCACTGTTACAACATCACCATGCCTGGAATAAAAAGAGAAGTTGCTGGAAAAGCTCAGCAGGTCTGGCAGCGTCTATGAAGAAGAAAATCAGAGTTAACGTTTTGGGTTCTGAGGAAGGGTCACCGGACCTGAAAAGTTAACAGATGCTGCCAGACCTGCAGAGCTTTTCCAGCAACTTCTTTTTGTTCCTGATTTACAGCATCCACAGTTCTTTCGGTTTTTATCATTATGCCTGGCCTTGGCCCGACTCAACCACCACTTCAAGATTTCAAATGTATACTTCGAAGGTGAGGGACAGTCAGGGTTGTATGTTGCTGATAAGTTGTCTTGCACTGATGGACAACCAGCCATCTTTTGTATCTGTACAGAATTTTCAGAGCTGGTAGTAAGGCCAGGCCTCTTCTGTCTGTGAGCTTGTTTTTTTCAGTGCACAATGACTTTAATGTTGCTTTCGAGGTAGGAAGTGTGTGTTATAGCTTGCTTTTTTAGGACAGAAGGAAAGTCATAGACCTCGCAGCAGGAAGAAACACTGAAGAATAAATATATCAGTCAGAGAGGGGTTGGTGTATGGCACAGTGCAATGTCAACGTTAGAACTGTAGCATGTGCCAGCAGCTTATGCAGTGAAAACTTCATATTAATACTGAGTTATTTATGTTTATACGTAAATGATGCCTTCAGATGAGCCAGCATTAAGTTGGCTGTGCAGGCCCTGCCCTACATCACTGTTGGGGAAAAGTTAGCAGTGAGACAGTTCACTTACATCGCATGACTCTAAAGTGATGTAGCACTGAAACCCTCCATGCAGCTATGACATATGAGTTGCCCTCTTACCTCATGAGGGACACCATGAAATGAATCCTGAGGAAGATACTTTTGCACCTTCCTTCATCTGTATCCTTTCAATGCTTCACTGTGCACAGCTACTGTGACATTGACCTGATAAAGTCAGCCGATCTCAATGAAAATGTATAAACTGTGAGAGACAGGGGACCAAGCCTTGATACATTCCCTGGATGTTGCCTTTAGCCTTAGTACCTTCCACATTACCATTAATACCTTGGCTGCTATTTTCAATGTAACAGTTCATGGACTTTTGACATCTGTCTGCTGCCAAAGACTTCATTGAATGTGAGAGATTAGCAATGCTTAGCACTTGCAATCTATTACATTCTTAGGATGCAGAGGGAAAGCTGGAGTTCTTAACTGTTTTAAAAATAGTCACCCCACCAGAAACCTTGGCAGGGACGCTCAGAGAGACTACTCCTTGCCACTCCAGGATCAATGTAGCTGTTGTCTCCTGAAATGGTGTGGGTTTCCTGCTGGAAACATGCAACTGACTTCCATTCCTTAAGGAAGAAGAAATTCCTAAACCGGTGCTGTGCTACTCTGCTGCTGTTGATATTGAGCCTAGGTATGGTAGTCTCCAGGTTAACTGCAAAGTGCATCCATGTTCAGAGGGAGCTATGGCATAAGCAGCTTTCAGGAGCCCAGTGAGGGATGTCTTAAACTATCGCATCTCATTCCAGTCTAAATCAGTTTCCTTTTCAGCCACACGGATAGACCAGAAGAAAAGTAATAAGTCACTCTAATGGCTCACAGCTAGCATGACTATGACCCAGTGACCAAGGTTAACCTTTAAAAAAATCCCCGAGTTCCCTCATGAGGATAGCTGGGTATGCAATGGAGGGCATGAGGGAATCATTGCCTCAACAGTGCTCTACGCCAAGTCATCGATAATTGTTGTTGGATGTCTGCAGCCCTAGGGGCTTTATCTGAGGCACATTAATATTAAAAAAAATACACTGTTGTCCATTGTAAATATTACCTCCTCATAGTCATAAATTGTGTACCCTTTAAACCTTATGTAGAAGTCAATAATTTAATCTTATTTATTCCATCTCCTATGTCAGTTCCCTTAAAAAAGTCCACTCTCAGTTAGTCAGGAATGAGTTAATAATACAATGAGAATTAAATCTGGGGGTAAATCCTCAAGTACATGCTAAATTAATTTTGAATCATTGCCCTGCTGCAAATATAACTTACCCTCTGGGTCTGCTGTCTTGTCTGTTAATACAAATGAAAGCCATTTATGAATTTATTTTGCTATGCTGACATTTGATGAGAAGGAAGAAAAACAAGACTTACTCCGTCAACTCTCAGTTGAGTTTTACACATTGTACATCCTTTAAATATGTTTCTTGCAGATAAGGCACCTTCAATCTATTTTTCTAGAAAAGCCAAATCAATATCTTGTTCGATGTTTTTTTATTTTTTAATCTATTTTGCATTCCACGGATCTAATTCAAATCTTTGAGCCGCTAACATAATTAATGGGCCCTGAACACAAAACCAGGAATGGAAAATGATGAATTAAAGTAAATTAACTATTTTGAAGGCATCCCACTCCATCACAACTCTTGATTTGCCACAGAATAATAAATAGCATTAACCTAAATATTACTAGAAAACTAATGGTACATTTAGGAACAGGAGTGAGTTATTAAACTCTTCAAGCTTGCCCTGCCATTTAAAAAGTTACACCATTTCTGTCTTGATTAAGCCTTAGTTCCATATCATTTGCTAGCAAAAAATTGTTGATTTCAAATTCCAAATTATTAATTGAAAATTTTGGTTAATCGAGGAAAGTCAGCATGGATTCATGAAGTGAACATTATATTTGACAAATCTCATACAGCTTTTTGAAGACAAATGTGGTGGACAGAAGTAAGTCAATGGATTTTTTTTTTATATGAACTTCCAGATGGCTTTTGAAAAAGTCCCAGACAAGTGACCATTAGCTAAGTTGGAAGTCAACAGAATTGAGGGCAAATTACCGACATGGATAGGAAATCAGTTGAGTGACAGGCAACAGGAAGTTAGAATAATGGGTAAATACTCAAATTTGTAGGACATGACTGGTGGTGTCACACAGGGATCTGTTTTGGAACCTTAATTATTTATAATATTCGCTAACAACTTGGATAATGACATAAAATGTCAAATATCTAAATTTGCACACAACACAAAATTGGGTAGCATTGTAGAGTGTTGGCAGCAGCATAAAATTAGATTGGATTAGGTTAATGGGCATAGCTGTGGCAGATATTGAAAGGTAATGGCCTAGTGGTATTATTGCTGGGCTATTAATCCAGAGACCAAAGTAATGTTCCGGGGATCTGAGTTCAAATCCCGCTATGGCAGATGGTGGAATTTGAATTCAATAAAATATCTGGGATTAAGAATCTAATATTGACTGTGAATCCATTGTTGATTGCTGGGGAAAAAAAAATTCTGGCTCAGTCATGTCACTTAGGGAAGAACCTGCCCTCCTTACCTGGTCTGGCTCACATGTGACCCCAGACCTGCAGCAATGTGGTTGACTCTTAACTGCCCTCTGGGCAATCAGGATGGGCAATAAATGCTGGCCTAGCTAGCAATGTCCACATCCCATATATGAATAAAAAAAATGAATTTTAATATAAGCAAGTATGAGGTTATCCATTTTGGACTAAAAAAGGATAAACCAGGGTACTTTTCGCTGCGCAAAATGTTAAATACACTGATGTCCAATGACATTTGGGTGTGTATGTGCACAGCTCACTAAAATACTACAAACAGGTGCAGAAAATAGTCAAGACAGCGAATGGAATGTTGGCCTTCTTATCTAAAGGGCTGGAGTATAGGGATGCAGACATTATGCTGTAGTTATACAAAACCCTGGTACGACCCCACTTAGAATACTGAGAGCAGACCTGGGCACTACACCTCAGGAAAGATGTTGTGGCACTGGAAGGAGTTCGATGTAGGTTTACAAAGGTGATACGTGGCCTTCAGGGGTTAAGTTATGAGGAGAGATTAGGCAAATTAGGCCATTGTTTTCTAGAATTTAGAATGTTAAGGGATGCTCTAATCGAGGTTTCCAGGATATTAACAGGGAAAGACGCAATAGATAAAGATGAACTATTTCCACTGTTTGAAGATTCTAGAACCAAATAGCATAGTCTAAGAATTAGGGACAGACCTTTCAGGAAAGTTGTTAGAAAAGCACTTCCACACACAGAGTAGTAGAGGTTTGGAAATCTCTTCCACAAGCAGCAGTCAATGCTGATTCAATTGCTAAATTTAAATCTGAGATAGAGAATTCTTTATTAAGCAAGTATATGGGCCCCAGGCAGGCATGTGGAGTTAGGCCACAGATCAGCCATAATCTCGTTGAATGGTAGAGCAGGCTTGAGAGGCTAAATGTACAACTCCTGTTCTTATGTTTCTATGCTCCTATTAACTACCACTTATGGTTTTGTAGGAAAGGTTTCTAGACTTCTACGTTCCAAGAAGAAATATTTCCTAATGCATCTCCTGAATGACCTTATTGTGATTTCAAAGTGATATTCCTTTAACATAGACTTTCCATCAAGCAAATAAATGTTTCGCTTTGTGTCCTCTTTGTTGCACAATTGTGTTTCTGGTCAATTGAAACCCCAGGAGATTGCTTATAGGCCCCAAACAGGACTGGAAATGCAGAGCACTGTGTAAAGAAGGATATTAGGACGGGTATATTTGTTTTTGAGGGAGTGTAGGTATCATTTACCAGACTAATTCCTGATGTGTGTGACAATCATTTAAGTAGAGATTGAGAAGGCTGCATTTTCTATAACCTGGAAAGGCATGATTCTGCATTCCCTCTGACATCTCCAGCCACTGTGCAAACTTCCAAGGTCCGTGCAGAAGCAGCTGGACAAATCAGTAATGAATGCGTCAGCTCATCATTGTCATGATGATTGGTGTACACAGATTCTAGGACTGGCTATGTGACCTTACAGTTTAGAGGGAACATTAGAGGTGGTCTCACAAAAACATTTAAAGGTAGACGCAGAAAGAATGTTTTCCCTAGCTGGGAAGGATTCTAGAAACAGGGCCGATAGTCTCAAACTAAGGGACAAACCATTTAAGACTGAGAAGAGGAGAAATTTCTTCACGCAGAGGAAATCTTTGGAATTCTGTAACCAAAAGGGTTGTGGAAGCTTGCTGATAAGGTAAGCTTAAGATAGAAATTGACAGATTTCTTGTCATTAGTGACATTAAGGGATAAAAGGATAGCATATGGCATTGAATTAAATGATCAGCCATGATCTAAAATAGCAACGCAACCTCAAGGGGCTGAATTTGCTTTTGCTCCTCTTCTCTGAACTGCAACTTCCTCACCTAACTCCATAAAAGCCAAATGGCATGAACCATCATCCTTTGTGCCATGAATTTCTACAATTATCCTGTGATTCAACAGCAATGTTGCCTTTAGGTCAGTTAGTAATTAGAAAGGAACTGAGATAAATTGAAATTTCTTGAATTTAATTTCTCCACACTCCCTTGGGGTCTGCCTGTTTAGAATTTACAACTTAAGATTTTAAGCCTATACTGTGAAGAATCAAAGACAAAAAGTTGTGTCATTGTAAATAACGCAATGCCTTAATGCATCAACATGCCATTTTGCATGACTGACTTGCACCAGAATGTACTGAAACCAAAACTTCATTCAAAGCAAGCTGGGGATTGAGAAATGATCCATTAATTATTGAATCCTCCCTCAGTTTGAATTATTCAAAGGCAATTCAATATCCAAAAAGATTAAATGTTATTTTAAAAAATAATTTTGAGAATCTTAACACGTAACATGTTTACACCTCTTATTGAAAAAGGAAGGTTGTGGACAGAACAAAGGTTTTGTAATATCCTTAGCCCCAGATTAGGCACTGTAATAGGCAATAGATCACCAAGACAATTCAATTCATTTGTCATTGTTCACAAATGGCCAATGATATAAGACCAGATGTTTCAACCTCTAACAAATGAATCTATTGAATAAGCGGAATTTATGCAAAATGTATTTACTTCATCTAACTCTGTAATTCTCTTTATGAACTCTTGATCAGCATTTTCACGGAGTGATACTTGGATGTCTAAGCATTGTGACATTTTTGCTTGCCAATCTGACAAGCAATCATTTGCAGAGTTAGCTGAAAATCATGCCTGCCAAGTAATAATTGTGCTGGGAATTGTTGCCATGAACATGAGTCTATCTTTGCTGGAATGTGTAGAGATTGCGTAACAAAATTTGGTTATGGATATATTCCTTTTAAGATCCTTGTTTTTAATTCTCTGTTCTCTCATTCAACTGTCATGATGTGTATGACTGATATGTTCTTCCTGCAGATGTTAAATTTCCCAGTCAAATATTTGATTCAGTTATTTTTCTCCAAGTTGACCAGAATGTTACTCTCTAGCAATACAGACGATAGGAAACTGCAAGTTCATTTCTGTGGGATACTTGTGTATTCAAAGAGAATAGCATCTAATATTGCCTCAAACTTTTCTCCTTTGAAACATGGACCTCAATCATTTATTCCCTTTCTCATTTCCCACCCTATTCCTCATTTCAACTACATCCACTAATTCAGAGACGGCAAACTGACAATTCTGCTCCTCCTACGTAATCTGCTTTACTGCCTGCTATTCCAAGAGGCATTTCTTCCTTTTAAAATTTAATCTTTATTCAAAAGCATTTCACAGAAGAATGAAGAAAACAATCTGTCTTTCTCCATTACTGTTTCTTTCTGTCCTATGAGTGTTTGAAATTAAAATGTCATCTCCTAACATTATTGATCTTCTCTGACTGTCAAAAAACACAGGCAAACTAAATGACTGATTTCAAAGTTCAACTGGTAATTTTATCTATTTTGAAAATTCCATGGAACCTCACTGACACCCTTTCAAAAATTAAAACAAAGGCTAATACAGGTGTGCAATTGTAATTTGGCCATCTCTCTTTCATCCTCTTAAGAAAATTTATCTTCCAACTTCAAACAATTTTAAAAACTTGAGAACAGAAACTATTAAAGCTAGAGGAAAACAAATATCCTTGACTGAACTGTGATACTATACCCGGGGGAACTGAAGTATCCAGCATAATCTCTGATCTTACAATCCAAGCTCAACTCCCTCGATGTGATCCTCTAGCCCTGGAGTAAATGAGATGAAAGATGGGCAGAGGAACTTAATAGAGTGAGAGACTAGAATTCAGAATTCCAACAGTCGGCTGAACTTCTGTAATGTGCCTGCATAACCAGCAGCCAGTTTCTAAGACTTGGTTTGATTTGATTTATTATTGTCACATATACTGAGATATAGTGAAAAGCACTGTTTTGTGTGACAAATCTTACCTTCATTCAGTACATCAAGATAACAGAACAGGATGCGGAACATAATGTTACAGCTACAGAGAAGGTGAAGAAAAAGACCAACTTTAATAAAGGAGAGACCTGTTCAAACTTCTGGTAAGAATGGGGAAGAAGCTGTTCTTGAATCTGTTGGTATGTGTTGTCAAACTTCTGCCCGATGGAAGAGAGCATAATGGGAATGGGAAGAATCTTTGAATACGTTGGCTGCTTTCCTGAGGCAGTGGAAAATTTAGATGGAGTCGATGGAAGGAAGGCTCATTTGCGTGATGGATTGGATGAATTTGGACCATCATTTCTTGCTACCTTGGGCAGAGCAGTTGCAAAACCAAGCTGTAATGCATCTAGATAGGACGGTTTCTATGTTGCATCTATAAAAAATTGGTAAGAGTCATTGCAGCCATACCAAATTTCTGAGAATATAAAGGCATTTGTGTGCTTTCTAGACTGAAATATCGATGTGGATGACCAGGACAGATTGTTGATGACATTTACTCCTAGAATCTGGAGCTCTCAACCATCTCCACCTCAGCACTATTGATACAAACATGGGCGTGTCCTCTACTCTGTTTCCTGAAATCAATGATCAGCTTCTTCGTTTTGCTGATATTCAGCGAGAAATTATTGCCTTTACGCCATGCCACTAAGCTTCTCCATCTTTGCATGTTTATTTTCATGTACTTCCATCTCAATAAAGGCCAGCTCCCCGATATTAGATGGTCCTTCCCACTTTAGTACCAATCAAGTAACGTGCATTCGGACGCCTCACTATATATGAGATTTGCATTTGTCAAAGTTGATTTTGTCCTTGAGCCCAAAGAGTGGGGTTGCTGCTTTATCCTTCGAGTGATAGATTTTTTGTAGTCATACTTGTGATGGAGTTTTGGCATAGGTTCACAAAATAGAGTGAAAGTGTCCAAAGGGAAAAGTAGGAGGCTAGTTTCTTGGGCACAGTAGAACACAACCAGCAGAAGAGAGTGGGCTGGGGCTGTTGCTGATCCCATGGGCAAGTAGACCAAAGCCTGCTCAAGGGAAGGAGTATCAAGAGGGAAAAAGCATTGTCTGAGAAAAGGAGAACTTTCCAGGGAAAGGAGGATTACCATCTCGGGAAACAGTGAAGATAGGCATGAAAGTACATGTGTCTGTCCTATCATGCATCGTGAGAATATGTATTATTGGACATTGTAGCCAGGTTGTCAGAGAAGGGGCTAGAGTTGGGTATGGGAGGGTAATAGTTGTAGAGTCATGGATGGGTATTGTATGACCACATATTGTGGGGACATTGTGGAAAGAAGGGTGCTTCCACAGTGGGAGGGGTCAGTTTCTGTTGCGACTTTAGGATAACTGCAGTTAGAGGTTGGTGGGGGTTGGAGTAATAACATCAGTGTAGACAAGGTTGAGATCATTGGAAATGTGAAGAGGTTCAGGAGTAATTGGGGGTGGGAGAGGAGCAATAGCATGATGTGGAAGGGAGGTTTTTAACATGGAAATGTGGAAACATAGAAAACAGGAGCAGGAAGATGCCATTCGGCCCTTCAAGCCTGCTCCAGTATTCATCACGATCATGGCTGATCGTCCAACTCAATAGCCTAATCCTGCTTTCTCCCCATAACCTTTGATCCCATTCACCCCAAATGCTATACCTAGCCGCCTCTTGAATACATTCAATGTTTTGGCATCAACTACTTCCCGTGGTAGTGAATTCTACAGGCTCGCCACTCTTTGGGTGAAGAAATGTATCCTCATCTCTGCCTAAATGGTTTATCCCGAACGTGACCCCTGGTTCTGGACACAACCTCCATTGGGAACATCCTCCCTGCATCTACCTTGTCTAGTCCTGTGAGAATTTTATAAGTCTCCATGAAATCCCCCCTCAATTGTCTGAACTCCAGCAAAAACAATCCTAACCTAATCAATCTCTCCTTATATGTCAGCCCCGCCATCCCTGGAATCAGCCTGGTAAACCTTCGCTGCACTCCCTCGAGAGCAAGAGTATCCTTCCTCAGAAAAGGAAACCAAAACTGCATACAATATTTTAGGTGTGGCCTCAGCAAGACCCAGTATAACGGTAAAAATACATCCCTGCTCCTGTACTCGAAGCCTCTCGCAATGAAGGCCAACATACCATTTGCCTTCTTTACCACCTGCAGCACCTGCCTGCTTACCTTCAGCAACTGGTGCACAAGGACACCCAGGTCCCGCTGCACACTCCCCTCTCCCAATTTACAGGCATCAGGTAGTAATCTACCTTCTCATTTTTACTTCCAAAGTGAATAACCTCACATTTATCCAAATTATACTGTATCTGCCGTTGATTTGCCCATTCAGCCAACTTATAAGTTGGGAAATGCATGTTTTTACTTCGGCTGCCATCTTACCTTGGACATTAGAAAATTGAATTACTTCGGGAATAAATGGAAGATGAAGGATTTTCTGAATGCACTTGACTGTGGAAGATGGGTGGCCCTATTGCAAAAGTGGACTGTTGACTTTGCATAGCAGTTTACCAACATAAATGTGGACATGAAATGTGTAATGAAAATGGATTTTAAAAAATGACAAAAAGTAACAGCTTAAGGTCAAATGGTACAGCTAGGTATTGCTTGCACATGTAAGTGTCTAACAGAGATATTTTCAGAACTGATCAATGTGTTTGAAATCTCTAGCTAATTGATCTTTGGACTTAAGGAGATTGGATTAAGCTGCAAGTTTGTTAAGCAGTAACCTGATTTAATTTCCCATAGGACTACAGTTTGAACAGTATTGGATATTTGCATATTACATGCCTGTTTTTTTTTTGAAAGCAATGATCGCTGACGTTAATCAATGTCAGTCTAGTTTTGACCCGTCTTAACACTGAAAAGCTACATTTCAGTTTTAAAAAAACATAATTAACAGCACTATTTGAAATGGAAAGTAAGGACCATCAGAAATTTCTGGCCTGAAAGATATAATTATTTATTCAGAATCAAGTTCATGTATTTACTTTGTAGGATAGAATGGTACAGCTTGAAGTTTGCCATACCTTATATTGACTCCACATCTTAGCTAAAGTAACAAAACCAAGAGCCTGAATAGATAACACAAATTCAGAACTCACCAATTTTGATTTGTAACCTGAAGGTTAGAAAATTAGTTGGAAGGTTACAATGAGGAAACCATTGATGACGTTCACTGCAATAGTCTACCTGAGGTATCCCTTGAAATGTAAGAAACTGAGTATGCATATTGTGGTATTGAAGAATGTGCTAGATGTTTGTTACAGGAAACAAATTATACACAAACATTACCTTCATAGGCGCACAAGTGTCTAGGGTATCATTAAACTATTAGTTAAGTGCAGCAACATTGGGTGACATGCTTCCAGTGTTATGTCATGCTTCAAGTTTTTCAAGGGTAAGATAAAGTATGAGTTCTTTATAAACTCAGGTCACAAACTGCGATAGGCTGATGACATTAGGAACTTATCTCTGTAAGGTATACTGAGATACTGACTATGAGCCAATACGGTTTATGAGATCTATCACTCTATTATGCATCAAACTGATCCATTACTCTGTAAGAACTGTAACTTTCATTTGACATATGTGTGAAAAGTGCAGTGTTTCTGCAAAGACTGTTATTATGTGAAAATTATGTATTTGATACCATTCCATACTTGTATAGTAAAGAGTACAGTGGAGTTACTCCAGAGTTTGCACCATTGTTTGTAATTGGGATTTTAAAGAGCCTCCAGCCTGCTGGGAACTTCCACCATAGCAATGCTGCATTAATAGTGCCTATTACATTCGTAAATCAGAAAGTATTAAGCCTGTCATTACCCCTGTCTCATGAGACAAGAACGCATTGCAATGATCAGTGAAGCTCTAACAGATGAGACGCTTTATATTTTGTGTCTCTCCTGTCTCAAAGGGCCTACAGTAGTGATTGTACCATCAAGGAGGGAGAAGCAAGTAAATCTGCTCAGGAAGGGAAGGCCGGAGTTTGTGAGGAGGCTGAGGTGCTGGGGTGAGGGGGAAATTTTCAAGCAAGGTGGTTATGCTTGAAGCTTTTATCCTGTGTCAGCATCCTCATAGTCTACCATGGGATTAGGTTCAGCCTTCTCATTCTCTGACTGCTTCCCATTACCTTTTCCTTCTTGTCCTATTTGCTTTCCTCCCAATGTCCTCTTCTTTCTCTCCACTAGTACTAGTGAAACATTGAAAAGATTTAAAGATTATAAAGATGCATCCCGTAGATTCATCAATTTGTATAATCAATGGACACAGCACTGAGAAAGACAATTTATTTCACCAGCATTTTCATACTGTGTTGTCTTCATGCCACAGAAATAGGTGAATCTAATATCACAATGCATAGCTACAGGCACGATTGTTAAGTTTTTAGATTTCTCAAACTCATGTTTCAATCCTTGACTTTTTGCTGAGACTGTGAGACTCACTTAGTCAACCTTGACCTGTGAGGCTTGGCAGCAATTGGGGTAATGCAGAAATTTTACAGCTAAAGAGCTCCATTCTCAAGGTGAACTCTGTACCAGTTTAGAAGTGTTAATTAGCCTCCAGAAGGAAATGTGTGTGAAATATTCTGTGTGAAATAAAAGTGTTAGTCTGACATACTTTGTTTTCTTCAACAGAGATTAAAGTTGTCAAGATCCATTCATTTGAAAGGGTTGTCTGCAATGGAAATAAGTGTACATGATGCATTTGCTTTTGGTTTCACCCTTGCGCAAGCATAATCGTGTAAACAACTTCCTTTCACTCACCAAAGATCAACCCCTTTGCATCTCAAGTTATTCTTTAAAAGACAACTGGAAACTGGGATTTAGGCCCGAAACGTCAAGTTTTCCTGCTCCTATGATGCTGCTTGACCTGCTGTGTTCATCCAGCCCCATGCTTGTTGTCTCGGATTCTCCAGCATCTGCAGTACCTTTTATCTCTGGAAACTGGGAATGTTCGGCTTTCCAATATTTGCAATGGATTTGTGATGTGTGAATTGAAACTCTGAGAAAGATTCATTTCGCTTTGGAAATCATGAAAATAGAAAGGATTGTTAGAAATAACTTAGCTGCTAAAGTAATCGCTGTTGTGGAGGTTGTAGTTATAGGATTCTATTCAGATATTTCAAGTGAGATTCTGTACATTTTCATATATTATGTATTTCTTCTGTACTGAATAAATACATATATATTGAATATTATTGCATTAAATATTAACACGATATTATACATTTTGAAATTTATATTCTAAATTTTTTTTAATACTGAAAATTAAGATTCCTTCTGAGGATCACCAGACATCTTTTGTACTTAGGAATATATGAAATAAGGGCAGGAGTAAGCCATTTGGCCCCTTTAACCTTTCCTGCCATTGCATAAGATCATTGCCAATGTATTTGCCATTTGATATCCTCATTTCCATTCCAACAATGACACTTTGTTTCCTTTCCGAGAAGAATCTAATTAATTTTCCCTTAATAATATTTAATGACCCCATATCTACTGCTTTCTGAGATGTAGAGTTCCAAAGTGGCATGACTACTTGAGAGAAAAAAAACTCCTCATTTCTGTCCTAAAATACAACAACTAATTTTAAATCAGTTCTTGACTGACTCGCAAGAAACATTCTTTTCATGTCCACCTTATCAAGAACATTCAGTCAGTGTTTAAATTTCTATATGACTCTTCTTCCAAATGATGAAAAATGTTAAATATTAACTCTATTTCTCTCTCCTTGGATGCTGTCAGATCTGCTGACTTTTACCAGTGATTTCTGTTTTTTATTTTGCATATGGAATCCCTTTTATCTACAGTGCATGTTACTCCTTCAAAGACCTGCCATAAATTAGTTAAACATGATTTCTCTTTGATTAAACCATGCTGCCTCTTCTTAAATAGCTTCAGTTTTTCAATGTGCATGATTATAATCTTTATAATGATCAGTTCTAATATCTTTCCCACGTCTAGTTATTGGGTCTATAGTTTCCTGATTTTTGCTTAATCTCCCCTTTTTAAACATAATGGTTGCATTTGCTACCTTCCAACTTCATAAAATCTTTCCTAATTTCAGAAAATTACACCAACACATTACTAGCTCATTATTTCACTTCCTCTAAGATTCCAGACCGAAGTCAACCTGTATCTAGAGGATGGTCAGAGCATTTCTGATGAAGGGTTTAGGCCCGAAACGTCAAGTTTTCCTGCTCCTATGATGCTGCTTGACCTGCTGTGTTCATCCAGCCCCATGCTTGTTACCCACGATCCCATCAGTTTGATTAGTACTGCTTCCCTCATGATTGCAATTTGACTAAGTTTCTCTCTTCCTTCCATCTCCTGACTTATAGCTAGAATTGAAATATATCTTTTGTACATGCATAATCCTCTACAGTAACAACAGAAGAAAAATATTTGTTCATTGAATCCACTATTTCTTTATTATCTACTATTATATCTCTAGAGGAACAATACTTACCTTATTTATTCTTTAAATTTTTTAAGACCTGTAGAATCACACACAATTCTGTGGTTATTAAACTACTTTTTTTTCCAGAGAGAACACTGAGATCATACATCATTTCCATTGTAATTCATTGTTGGTCATATCAAAAAGTAAACAAAATCCATTTCACACTTACTTTGTAATATGTTGATTTACTTTTCAAACGCAAAGACTTTTGGTAAACTGAAACTATAGGCAGTGAGAAACTGTACTTAGACTGCTTATTGAAATAAAAAGCAATGAAGAACTGCAGATACTGGGAATCGGAAACAAAAACAGAAACTCTTTTTGGAGTCAAAGCAGAGTTAACGTTTCGGGTCCAGTTATCCTTGAACTGCCAAAACATTAAATCTGCTTTGTCTCTACGGATGCTGCCAGACCTATTGAGTTTTTCCAGCAAATTCTGTTTACTGAGATATTTCAGGGCCTTATTTGAACAGTGACTTGATGTAATGCAAGGTCAACATGATAAGCTGACCATCTTTGCTACTTGCTAAAAAGATAACAGCAGAATTCAAATTAGTATTCGAGAGAATTCGATCAGAGAGAGAGGCCTGCAGATAAACACATCAGGCAGTGGCTTTCTTCCAAATAGTCAAAGAAATGATCTCCAAACTCTTGAAATAGAAAGAAAGACTCACTCCTCTAACCTATTCCACCTTCAAGTTCACTTGAGAAATCAACCCTTGGGGCAAAACAACTGCAATAGCTTTTGCAGCTACTGAGACATTCGTTTCTCAAGATCTTCATTGCAATCAACACATCAACTAAGAAATATGAGGTCTGCATTGAAAAAGAGACTGAGTTAAGTTCATTTTCATTATAACAGCTTTATCTTAATCTGCATCTAGTTTTATGTTTTTAATAGAGTTGGTGAGTCAAGTGGGTGAGTCGACGCATTTTTGTTATGCCTCCAGGACAAGTGAATGGGAAATAAATAAAACTTCTTCATTTTTAAATATACAAAATCTTGCTGCTGGTTGTTAACATTGACTCAATCATGTTGGAGGTAATAAAGTGGACACATCACATCCAAATATAGTGATCATGAGCAAATAAAAAGAGACAGATACAATTTGACCATAACACACATTATATGGTTAATATTCATTGTGGGATAATGAACACTCTGTGGAAAAAGCTAAGCATTATGACCTTGATGGCTGAAAACAAATCTGAATGGAAATGAAATCTATAAAACTGAAAGGTTGACGTATATCATCCAAAGTCCAATTAATTTTACAAAATGAAATGTTTATATGATGCAACTATTAGGATGCCTAGAAAAGAAGTGTCTTGTAATGAAACTCTTTGCACAGAATCTGGAAGTTACTTTGCTTTCATTTGATTTGAAATTCTAGTTGTGCAGATTAACTCCATTTTTTATTTAAAGAGAAAGGAAGGCTTCTGTTCATACAATATGAATGCTGCTTATTTGCTTGCAGGTGGGGAAGATATTAAGAGCACGTGTTTGAGCATACATTAAGGGACATCGATGGAAATTGTAGTATGGTTGTGTTAGGGGGTGTGTGCTTGTAATGTTTAATTCTGTAAGGAAGTATAAACCTTAGTGAAGATTGGTTCCAGTATTATACTTCATTTACTGGCTTTCTGGATTAGAATATATTTGGTGCTTTCATGCTATCAATGCATGGTTGTAATTTAAGGTTTTAAGAAGAGTTTACAGCGTTCTGTGCATGTGACCTGTTTTTGATGACCCCACACAAGTTGACTCTTATTTATGGCAGTCGACTGACCTACTGAATTTTGGGTGGAAGTGTGGTTTGTGTCATACTAAATCCTGTAAGAAAATAAACATCTGTACTACTTTTGGTATTTCAGCCATTTCTTGTCATTAGGGTTTTATATTCCATGATTATAGAAAGAAAGAGAAAGAGAGAGCGAGAAGGGTGAGCAAATGTTACAAGTGGGGACATCATGACCTAAAATTGCAGTACATCAGGCACTGTGGTCAGAGAGCAACACTTTCTAGTTATCATATCATTGCTGTGAACAACATATAAACTGCACTTAATCACCAATGCGAAATAATAATAATGATTTTGAGAGTAAAGATTAGCTTTAGAGATACCTCCTTAGCAGCATGAATTATAAGCAGAATTGATGTTATAAAGTAAACAAGTCAAATTCCATTTGATTACATGCCATTGTAGGAGTCTGTACCAGTATTTCAAGGAGCAAATAATAACCAAAGTTATAAACAAAGAAAGTCAAATTGTATCTTATTTCTGTCCAAATTCTTAATTGTTTATGTAGGGTTTCTTTTTATTAGACCCCATGACCTGGCCTCATACACTTTCTTGATCTTTGCATTGGGAATCACTGGAGTGGGATTAGTTGCTTCAGTTTCTCTACTCCCCTTCCTAAACAATCTACTGACTTCCGAAATTACAGCACTCCATTTCTGCCATGACCACCTGCCATTATCTTGCACTATCATTCCTCTAATCACTTAGGCATTCTTGCCCTATCACAGATCTTTGCCATTATTATTTTCCATCCACTTTGTCCTGGCTCTGAATCTCATTACAATCCATTACACTTCTAACTTCTTTCAGTCCTTAAGGAAGTCACCTACCTAAAATATTTACTGTTTCTTTTCCCAGATGCTTCACTTGCTGAGGGAATCTAACATTTACTGTACTTATTTCTCCTGTGGAGTCTAAGTATTTTGCTGAGCAGTTCTTGTGCTTTTTTTACTGTTTCCCAGTTTCAGACTTTCACTCTTAGATGTATTTCAGCTGGTGAATAATTTTGTTTTAGGATGGATGTTTTCAGACACTGGAACTCTGAAATGAAAACAAAGTTCTAGAGAAACTTAGCAGGTCTGCCAGCATCCGTGGAGAGAAAATGTGGATGCAAACGTGAAACATTAAATCTGTTTCCCTTTCCAAGATGTTGCCAGACCTGTAGATGCTTTCAGATCCTTGTAATCCATCTATATGTTCTATTCCTAAACAGCATTGGGTAAATATTAACTGTCAAGAAACAGGGGATGGTTTGGGGCTAGCATTAAAATTTAAAATGTTTTAATCAGCCTGTTCAGAGATGTTAATACATCCTCTGGAGCAGGTAAGTCCTGAGACCAGGTCTCCCAGCTCAGAGGTAGGGATGTTATCACTGTGACACAAGAGCCCCCATTAAAAATCCTCATTTAAAAGAGGTTGGACAAGAGCTGACAGCTAAACTCCTCTGAGGAGGCATACTGGAATCTTTAATATCTCTTGCAGCCTCTGACATAACCTGCTTTCAGGAATAAATACTGCCAGTCAGGTTTTCGAGACCTTGAGGAAACACATTTAGTTAAAGGGAGATAAGGAAAATGCATTGGAGAAGCTGATGCCCTCAGTTAGTTTTCAGGCAGGGAATCTGCCTTGAGAAATGTAGAACAATATTACCTGGCTTACCTGGCTGCCTTTCAGTTAAATTGACCCTAAGGTAGACGTAATAGCAGATGTGAATCTGTTATTTTCTCTATAGAGTTAAATTAACAAGCATATCACACAATGCATGTAGAATGGGAAAAATATCTAACAATTTGACATGGTAACTGCATTCATTATCTTACGAATGCCACACAGAATGGTTTCAAATTTATTATTGACAGTTACCTTTTGAGTTCAAATGCAGAAGGTGAGTGCTAAGAGAGGCTGGATGTCCTATTACTGTTTGAGGAAGAACTCCTGAGACATGAGCTCCTCTGTCTATCCACATATGCTCTCTAATATTGACTGCTTTAACCGTCTCTTTTGCATTTTAGACTTGCAGTATCTATGGTTGTTTTGGGCTTTGTTTTGTAATTTCTCAGTGCAACAAAATCCTGGAGCACTGACTTCACACAAAAGAGATATATGATCAAATTGTTTTTTTTTTGGCTAAATATCAGTTGCATCAAGTTTGTAGGAGGGCCTTTCACCATGAAACCTAGTCAGATCAATCGCAGTACCTTACCAAATGTGCCTCATTACCACCTACCCCACTCCATAACGTCCTCACCCAACTCTATCCCCATCTTACCACACTTCCGATCACAGGAACAAGTCACCACTCACCAGCATCTCTGGCACCTGTGCCATCTGTAGAGGTCCATTATACTCCTAGAAAGCATTGTTCATTCCGTGTTACCACTCACCAGCAATATATTGGCACAGCACCCACAAAGTCATGCTGCATATAGCACATGGCTGACACCCCGTCACACCTACAACCCCATCCTCTCACGCTTGTCACTGTTTAATCACCAGACCACACAGTTTACCTGTCCTTAGTGGCATTCCATTTAAACACCTCATCAAAGTGACCTCTATTCTGCCCCCAGTGCCCAATGTAGGCTTCCATTTTGCCATTGTCCAACTGGAGAACATCACATACGGGTAAGCAATCAAACAATTCCAAACATGAGGTTTTATTTGTAGACAGCAAAAGTGAACACCAAAAAAAAAACAAGTAGAGGCTGCAATCAATATTTCCTCTAATTTTCTTTCCGGTTGTACAGGCCTCCAAGGCCCAGATGCAGCAGTGACGTCTGGAACTGGAAGTCAATACCACAGTTAACATGCCGATGCTAATCGCCAACGCAGAACCTCTGAGCATCCACACAGCTTAGATGGGAAAATGGCTGCAGTTCACCCCTACAATGTAAACCAAATGCTGGCATTTGACCCACAGCTATTTAACATTCCATGATGGACTGCTGAATCCAGCTCTTATCTACTGGAACTAGGGGTCACTCAGGCTCTGTCTGCCTTCTACCACCACGACACAGCTGAGCTCTGTCACACAAAGGGAGAGCTTCCCTTTCCTCATTGTCCTTGTCCTCCTCTTCCGAAGGCTGCTCCAATCTCCCAGTTCCTCAGTATCCAGCCCATTGTCTGCTCCAATTGTGCACAGCACGGTGCATCAGTAAAATGCAGCACTATCTGTCTGGACTATGCTAGAGGATCCCCAAGCTCCAGACCAGTCCAAGCTGTGTTGTTGCTTATCGTCTGATCCATCAGGGTCCTTATAATGCAATGTGCACCAACTTGATGAAGGTGTCACACTTTCTGATTGGGTAATGCATTACATGAAAAAGTGAGTGCCTGCTGAACTCTGACCTCCTTCCCATTCCAGACGTACATCAACCATTTCAATTTTCACTGAGTTCATTACAGCATATCATCACAGTGATGTTCTCCATCCCCCACCGCATCCCTGGAAGTTTCACTAGTCATAGGAACTTTTTGATCAGCAT
Organism: Ginglymostoma cirratum; assembly: GCA_024137785.1. NCBI lineage: Eukaryota > Metazoa > Chordata > Chondrichthyes > Orectolobiformes > Ginglymostomatidae > Ginglymostoma > Ginglymostoma cirratum. Next base: position 26,731,778 of record JAHRHZ010000267.1, on the reverse strand, counting down.
TCATCCTTTTGTTTAAGTCGTAGCTTCTAACTTCTGCATAATTGAGATGTAAATGTTTCATTTTCAAGGACATGGTGCAAATCACTTTTGATCAGCATTTGAACCCTAAAGCTCATTCAGTCTGCAAACATGGCAAATGGGTGAAGAAATGATTGGAAATTAAACGTAGCTGCAGGCTCAAATGCTTCATGTATTTGTCCTTTAATGCTTAATATCCAGCTGACATGGATCCTGTGCTTTCACCCATGGAAATGACTCTGACTCTGCCTATACTGTGCTTTGTCCCAGCCATTTTCCAGTTTCAGTGTTTATTTAGAGAACAGCAAATGGTGGCAGGGAACAGCTTGCAGTGGGATGTCAGCGTCAGGCTTCACTTGATTGACAGGTGCCGCACCCAAGCTCCCATATCCCCTTTTTCTTCACATTACCCCGACAGCCCATTTTTTCCCATCTCACCCCCATGTAGAGGCCCACTGCAATGAACTTTGCCTGCAACTGTGCTCCCTAACCCCTGAACCCTGATAATACACCTTAATGACATCATCCATACTCTCCTGTGGAGGTGATAATGATAGTCACTGCCAATAACTCTCTTCCCATATCCTTCCATGCCCTCTGATGCTGTTTTGCACACCCCGTTATATGTTGACATTTCTTCATATCATTATCCTTAGCCCCACATTAACAAATGTCTGAACATTCATGCCCCTAGCCTTAATTGCTCCATCCATTTTGGCACTGATGCTCCTGTTGGCGATTCAGACCCCACTTACACCCTTCTAAACATTCCATGTATGAACACCAGACCTGTACACACCCCAGCCCTCCTACAGACTTCAATGAGCATCCATTCAACATGACTGACAGGACCCCTGGTCCCTATCTTTGTAGTTCCCTAACTTCTTGAAATGGCCCTACAGGATTGACTGTTTCCTACTCCCCACATGATAGTCAGACCTATCTCATGTAAGTGAGTGGCCTGAGTGACTAACTGTGGCTAAGCCCATGGACTATGTCTGACTATGCCAATGACTAATGGTACTGGGGCTCACTGACCAAGAGCAGCCCATTCCTTGAACTAGAGCAAGGATTGGTCCCCATTCAACAAGGCTATTTGGCTGAACAAACATGCAGTGTGTTAGCTGGCACAAGCTGTAAGTGTTAAATTGAAGTCTTGGTGTTCCATCCAGCAAGATGTTCCTGGTCCCCTGGACAAAGCCCTACTGACAAGTATGACTGCCTGTGTGTTGGTGCAAAAGAGGACATCAGTGCAGCAGTACTAAGAGCCAACATGTTACCAGACATGGCACGGCAAGGCAACAATGCTGTGAGCATGCAAGTAGGCACTAAGTGAACAAGCTAGCCAGTGAAACCCACATCCTATGAATAGGAAACAAGTGGATAACTGGATTCTAAGTATGTCATGGATATATATGTCCAATGACAACTTCTGGGAAAAAAATGGTTGCTACCCATGCCGCATGCCCTGACAACGTGGTGACTGCTGGATACAATAGGGGCCAAACAATTGTTCTGAGAAAGGATCATGGGACCCGAAACATTAACTCTGATTTTTCTTCACAGGGGCTGCCAGACCTGCTGAGCTTTTCCAGCAACATCTGTTTTTGTTCCCAAACAACAAAGCAGTGAGTAGGAGCTGCCGAGTATCCACTCTGACTTCCATGTCAGGAATTGTCACCATTTTGTTTATCTCCACCATGTGTGATAATAGCAAACTACATATATTCAAATAAACCTCTTTGCCACTCACTAGCAACAATCCCATCTCGCCACTCAAACCTTAGGTGAAAATGACCCTGTTTTTGTCAACAATGAGAATCTAATTTTTCTGATCTCACCATGTTTTTCAACCGACTTGCCATCACCCACATCATTGAAGCTCTTTGAGAATTAGAATCATTAAATCAGACAGTACAGAAGAGACCTGTTGAGTCTGCACCAACAAAAATTACTCTAAATCTACACTCGTCCCACTTTCCAGCATTTGGCCCATAGCCTTGAATGTTATAACATTTCAAGTGATCCTCTAAATACTTTTTAAAGATTGTGAAGTTTCCTGCCTCAACTACCCTCCCTTCCAGATTCTCACCATGATATACATGAAAGAAACTTTTCTTTAATCCCCTCTAAACTTTCTGCCTTCCACTTTAAAATTATGCCCCTTGTTATTGACCCTGAGTTTAAGAGAATAGCTGCTTTCTATCCACTCTTTCCATCCCCTTCATAGTTTTAGACACCTCAAACATGTCCTCTCTCAGCCATTGCTGCTCTCAACTCAAATTTATCCAGCCTCTCTTCACAGCCAAAGCCTCCATCCCAGGCAACTTTCTGGTGAATGTCCTCTGCACCACCTCCAGTGGATTCACAGTCTTTCTATAGTGTGTGACCAGAATTACACAGAGTACTCCGGCTGGCTCCTATTCAAAGTCTTGTACAGCTCTCTGCTCTTATATTTAATAGCACATATGCCTTCTTAACCACCCTATTAACCCACTGCACCATCTCCAGGTATCTATGGAGAAGGACCCTAAGATCCTTCTGTTCCTCTGAGCTTCCAAAAGTCCTGTCACTCATTGAGTACTCCCTTATTTTGTTATTTCTTCCAAAGTCTATCAAGACACACTTCTCAGGGTTAAATTCCATCTGGCGCTAATCTGCCCATGTGACCAATCCATTAATATCCTCCTGTAACAAGTCCTTCTTACTCGCTGTCATCAACCCAGCCAATCTTCATGCCATCTGCAAAGTTACTGATCAATTCCTCCACATTTTCTTCTATATCACCTATATATATATCATGAACAAAAGGGACCCAGCACTGATACCTGTGGAATGCCTCTGGATACTGTCCTTCAGCCACACAAACAGCCTTCTACCACCTCCTTCTGTCTCCTGTCACTAAACCGGTTTTGGATCCAACTTGCCAAGTTACTCCGAATGCTATGCGTTTTTATCTTCTTTATCAGTCTCTGATGTGGGCTCATTGGAAGTAAAACATTACGTACTGAACTATTTGTTGCGTGAGTCATAAGTCTATGGAAGTAGATTTGAACGTTGTTACAGATGCAAACTCTAATGCAAAATGATAACATTGGACTAGTCATAGAAGAAATAAGAAAAGTATCAATCCTGAGTGGACAGGATTAATAACCACATTATACTCTCTCACATGATGTACAGGTCCTCACGAATTTTCTCATTAAGTGTTTTGAGAGATCTAGGTCACCATTGACTACTCTATGCTCATAGATTGTAGTAAAATTGGTTTTGTTGTGTACAGGATATGAATTATGATCAAATAGGATGCTGAAGTTTCAAGCTGTCAGTTTCAACCTGAAAAGGTGGCTGGGGTTAGGTCAATGGCAAAGTTAGTGAGTGCAGGATTATCCAGGACTTGGTGCAGACTAACAAACTGAAAACACCAAAGTATTGAAGAGGTCAAGGGATGATGTGGGGACATAGAACTGGAGGAGATGAGTGTGCACGTACATGTTATGAAAGAGAGGTTTACTATTTCAGTCTTTTTTTCAGAACATGGAAAAATAATTGGCGGCTTAAAGCCTAATAGTATTGTTACATCTCACCAGCAGTTTCTGGACTTTTTTATACTTGAGGACCAGAGTGGATTTTACTCACCAACAGGCTAGCTTCTTCCTCATTAGAATGGTAAGAAAAAATTCTAAACTGCCAGCATGTTGTTTCCAGGTCTTTCTTTCACTTGATGCTCCAAATAAGCTGATTGCCACTAAGTCATTTTCATATTCACTCTCCAACTTGCTTATTTGCTCCGACTTCCATCGGAAAAAATATTCCTCATAAGGATTATTGATTTTTGCTTTTTTATAGAGTCATAGAGTTATACAGCACAGAAACAGACCCTTCGGTCCAACCAGTCCATTCTGAACATAATCCCAAACTAAACTAATACCACCTGTCTGCTCCTGATCCATATCCCTCCAAACCTTTCCTATTTATACACTTATTTAAGAGACTTTTAAATGTTTAACTGTGCTTACATCCACCACTTCCTCAGGAAGTTCATTCCACATGCAAACCACCATCTATGTAAAAAAATTGTCCCTCATCCCTTTTTTAAATCTCCCTCCTCTCAACTTAAAAATGTGCCCCCGAGTCTTGAAATTCCCCATTCTAGGGAAGAGATACCGACCATCAACACTTTCTATACCCCTCATGATTTTGTACACCTTCATAAGGTGACTTCTCAGCCTTCTATGCTTCAGTGAAAATAGCTATCCTATCCAGCCTTTCTTTATAATCCAAACATTCTATACTTGGCAACATCCTGGGAAATCTCATTAGAACTCTCCTTCCTGTAATATCCTTCCTCTAGATGGGCAACCAGAAGAGGCCTCATCAATGTCCTATACAACCTCAACATGACTTCCCAACTCCTATACTCAAAAGATTGAGCAAGCGTGCCAAATGGCTTTTTAAGCTGCCCATATGCGATGCAAACTTCAAAGAATTATGTACCTGAATCCCTAAGTCCCTCTGTTTTACAACGATGCTCAAGGTCCTACCATTAATTGTGTAAGCCTTGCCCCTGTTTATTGTGTTTCTTCTTGCCTCATTTCATAAAGTCCCATTAAGAGACTTACTTTCCAAGAAAAAAAGCACACATCCGAAGAGTTAAACGTGATCTTTTTCAAAATGCGTTAGAACCCGTTGTTTACTTCCTCCAATGCTGATCTGTATTTATTGTTGTGACTTTTTGCAAAAGTCTGGATGTTCTTATTGGATTGAGGCCACAGACATCCTATTATCATGAACTTCTGCACTTAATAATGACCAACACTGCTTAAACGTCTGAGTTAAAGCTGATTTATATTTTCCATTCCATAAAGTTATTAGCAATGAATATTATACAGTTGGAAATAGATTAAATTAAACTGGCAAAACTCATGGGTGCCTTGTACATTGCAAAATGTTTTCACAAATCTTTTTACGCCATTTCTGTCAAGTCATAATACCTGCCTCTCTGTGGAAATCAGTTTTTGTTTGCTTTACAACATACTGAAAGAGTAATTTGAGACTTGTAGCAATAAATGATTCCAATTGAATTTTACATGTGCTAGGAACTGGTGAAGCAAATGTTCCTGCAGTTTTGGTTATATGTAGACACATTGGGTAATAATTTGTTCATATAAGACCCTGGTTAGGCCTTATCTCAAAGACTAGAAGAGCACTCAGTTCTTTTTCATACTCCTCTCTGGTGAATGACAAGTGAAAAAGTACGGAGATAATGGAAGAATTCAAAATCTTTATATTGACAAAGCTTTTTGTGATTTCCCTAAGTCCTTAAATGGTGACTTCAAAGTCTCACTATTGAGCAGCATTACCTTATGTCCATGTTTTGTAAATCATTAAAGACACGACTCACTTTATTACCTGCTGCTTCCAATTCTCCTCCCCTGAGAAACTAGATGGCTCGTATTTCTGACATGTGAACCAGAATAGTTACCAGGTGGCTGCGGCTTGCAAAAAGCTTTCTTTTACTCATTCGTGGATATGTGGGCATTGCTGGCAGCATTTATTGCCCATTCCTCCTTGCCCTAGTTAAGGTTCAACCACATTTCTATGGGTCTGGAGTCATGCATAGTTGGATGACTGGATAAGGATGGCAGATTTCCTTCCCTAAAGGACGTTAGGGAACCAGAGATAGTAGGAACTGCAGATGCCGGAGAATCTGAGATAACAAGGCGCAGGGCTGGATGAACACAGCAGGCCAAGCAGCATCAGAGGAGCAGGAAAGCTGACGTTTCAGGTCTGGACCCTTCTTCAGAAAA
>JAHRHZ010000267.1:26708704-26725550 GCA_024137785.1 Ginglymostoma cirratum | reverse complement strand
CTTGGCCTGCTGTGTTCATCCAGCCCTGCGCCTTGTTATCTCAGGTAACCAGATGAGTTTTTACAACAATCAGCACAGATTACAAGATTGCTATTGGGTTAGCCCTTTATTTCCAGGTAAAGATTACCTCAGCCATCATCCAACAGCTTCTTCACAATAATATTTCTACATGCTGTAAGGCCACCATCCTCTTTCACCGTCTACCCTCGCAGGTCAGTATTGGTAAAGTACCATTCTCACCACATCATCATGTCTGCTCTTAGACCCCAATTCAATCCTTCAGCACTTTACTTTAGATCTCAAGGACACCAATGACTTGAATGGTTCTGCCGTGTCACTTTACATTCAGGGACACACATGCATCTCAAGCATCTACACAGGCTGGTGCTTTCTTAATATTTAGAATCTTTAGTGCTCAGCCACAGACTGCTAGTTTCCTGGGCTTGCATTGCTACTTGTGCATAGGGAGAGGCAGGCAGGCTGCAATAGTGGGGAGCACTGCACAATAAGGGGTGGACATGTTACCATGCTTCATCAATATCACACTTGTTGCATCTGTCAGCAGCTTAAGAGAGGAAACGCATTGCATTTGCTTCAAGCATATGGCCATAAGTGAAAATCAAAGGGGAACAATGGGGTAGAGGGGAATACAGTCAATCTGAGAGTATCACCATACCCAGTCAAAGGGTCCACCTTATTCCATTCCAGGGACTGGCAATGACCAGTCAGATGCTTAATTCTATCAGAGTCCAGGAATCCTGTCCTTGTAGTTTGGCATCACACCATGGTCAGGTCAAGTGCAATTAATCCATGGATTTCAAGCAAAACAGTCAGGGTGCTGTGGAGACTTCAATATGTATGTAAGGCAACCCCTCCTGCATTGAGATAGTAGTCGTAATTAAATGATGATACATGGGCAGTAAAAGTGATGAGATGTTCCCAGTGAATGAATAGGAAGCACAGAGGGCAGAAAGGGTGAGTTTTTTTTTCTAAAAATTTGTTGGATGTGGGTGTCACTGGCTGGCCAGGATTTCTTGCCTGTCTCTAGTTGCCCTTGAGAAGGTGGTGGTGAGCTGCCTTCTTGAACCGCTGCAGTTCATCTGCTGTGGATTGACCCACAATGTCATTAAGGAGAGAATTCCAGGATTTTTACCCAGCGACAGAGAAGGAAAGGCAATATATTTCCAAGTCAAGATGGTGAATGGCTTGGAGGGGAACTTGAAGTTGATGGTGTTCCCATTTATCTGCTCCCCTTGTCCTTCTAGATGGAAATGGTCATGAGTTTTCACAGAATCCCTACAGTATAGAAACAAGCCCTTCAGCCCAACTAGTCCACACCAACCCTCAGAGCATCCCACCCAGACCCATCCCTGGACACTATGGTTAACTTAGCATTGCCAATCCACGTAACCTGCATGCCTTTGGCCTGTGGAAGGAAACTCAAGCAGAGATGGGGACAACGTGCAAACTCCACACATACAGTTGCCCGAGGGTGGAATTGAACCCAGGTCCTTCGTACTGTGAGGCAGCAGTGCTAACCACTAAGCCACTGTGCTTTGGAAGGTACTGTGTGAGGGTTTCTGGTGAATTTCTGCAGTGCATCTTGTAGATAGTACATCTGCTGCTACTGAGAGTCGGTGGTGGAAGGAGTGGATGCTTGTCAATGTGGTACCAATCAAGAGGGCTTTTTTTGTCCTGGATGGTGTCAAGCTTCTTGAGTGTTGTTGGGGCTGCACTTGTCCAGGCAAGCGAGGAATATTGCATCACACTCCTGACTTGTGCCTTGTAGATGGTTGTACAGGCTTTGAGAAGTCAGGAAGTGAGTTATTCACAATATTCCTAGCCTATGACCTGTTCTTGTAGCCACTGTATTTATGTGGTGAGTCCAGTTGAGTTTCTGGTCGTGGCTAATCCCCAGGATGTTGATAGCGAGGGATTTAGTGATTGTAACACTGTTAAATTTCAAGGGAAGATGGTTAGATTGTGTCTTGTTGGTGATGGTGATTGTCATAGCCTGTTGTGCAAATGTTACTTGCCACTTGTCAGCCCAAGCCTGGATGTTGTCCAGATTTTGTCGAGTAGTTTGTGGGAATGAGGTGGATGGATTGAAAGAACTTGATGCATGGAATAGAGAGAACTGTAGGTTTTGAGCCTTGACGAAAAGTGTGTGCAGTGACAAAGCTCAAGTCAGTAGTAGCCCATTTGAGTGTGAGGTAACAGAGAGAAGATGGCGTCACTTAACTTTGCAGAGCGCAGAAAGTCATAAGCTGTTACACCACTGCTCCACTAGGTGTCCTTATTCACCAGGAAAACAGCACTGACCTGGACCGTAGTCCAGCCCCAGGGTGGCATGCTGTGGTGATATGGCCTCACCTCAAAGGGCAGAAATTGACTGCCTTCTTCTCAACAGCCCCATCCACTACCACCTCTAGGCCTCTGTCTGCGAAGTGGATGATGAACTTTCTTTCCTTCTAGGCCATATACTTGTTGATGATTGTCAAAGACCACAGTGGGAGGCTTTACTCTCAGTAGAGATAACCCGTTTTCTCCTTTTCAGCCATCTTTTAAACCTGTTTTGCATCACTATCTCTCCTTTACCACCATTTGAATATGTTTTGCCTCTTGTTCTGGCCACCATCACGATCAGTTCCCCTTACTCTCCCTCCTTCTCCAAAAACAGCATAAACAGCACCATTTTCCAGCTTCTTTCAGTTCTGAACAAGAGTCAGGTCGGATTAGAAATGTTTACTCTGTCTTTCTCTCCACAGATGCTGCTGGCTCTGCTGAGTTTCTCCAGCAATTTCTGTTCTTTGTGCCATCCAGTTCCCAACTTCTACCATCTGAAGTGGTGTGCAGCTGAGCTGTAAATATGACACAGCAGCATAAAGGCCAGAAACGCCCTGAATCTCTGTGAAGTTCTTGAACAGATTGTTATAGGAAGCAAGAAGGGCTTAGAGGTTTTGGTGAATTTAAAAGGGGACAAATCTCCAGGCCTGAATGAGTTGTTGTGGGAGACAATGGAGGAAATTACAGTAGATTTTTAAAAATTGTCTCCGGCCAGAGGGGAGGTGCCAGAGGATGCAACGACAGCTAATGTGGTTCCATGTTATAAGAAGGGTGGTAGAGATAGACCAGGGAACTATAGAGCAGTGAGTCCAACGTCAGTGATAGGGAAACTATTGGAGAAAGCTCTAAAGGAGAAAATTAGTCTCCATTTTGAGAGGCAAGGTTTCACCAGGGATAGTCAGCATGGCTTTATCAGGGGAGGTCGTTGCCTAACCAATCTTGTGGAATTTTTCAAGGAGGTGACCAAGTGTTTAGATGAGGGCAGGGCAGTTGATGTAGTTTACATGGATTTCAGCAAGACTTTCAACATGGTCCCACATGGCAAACTGACAAAGAAGGTGAAAGGTCATGGGCTCAGAATAACATGGCAAGGTAGGTTCGAAATTGGGTTAATAACAGAAGACAAAGTTGGGGTAGTGTACCACAGGGACCAGTGCTGTGGGTCCTTTATTGTTTATAATATTCATACATGATATAGATGAGAATGTGGGATGAATGATAACTCAGCAGAGGTTAGTAGAGTGGTTAAGGAAGTATACCAGATGCTTGCTTTTATTTTTGGTTGCATATATTATAGGAGTAGGAAGGCCATGTTGGAGCTGTACGAAACTTCAGTTTGGCAACAGCTACAGTACTGTGTGCAGTTCTAGTCACCACACTATAGTAAGGATGTGAAAGCACTGCAGAGGGTCCATAGGAGATTCATCAGACTGTTCCCTGGAATGGAGCATTTCAGCTATGAAGAGATGATGGATAAACTCGGGTTGTTTTCTTTAGAGCAGAGAATGTTAAAGAGGGACCCGACGGAGATGTATAAGATTACAAAGGGAATGGACAGGGTGAATAAAAGCAGATAAGAATGTGTTGGCACTACTTACAGGCATTTCTAAAATATAGCACTGCAAACTAAAGAAAAACTTTTGCAGTTTTTTTCTTTTAAAATTGGTTTCAAAGTGACAATTTATCTGCTGCAATTCTTTTGTTTCACCTGGAAGTTCAAATCCTGAATTACTCCCAATTTGTTACAGTCAGACCTGAATCATGTCCCCAGTCTTAATGGTTGCAAATGAGATATCACAAACTTTTAAAGTACTGGGTGAGGATGGATGAACTGTCTTTCCTCTTTATTCCCTCACCAACTCAATTGGTCAAAGCAAGATTAATTTTAACAGCATCCCTTCCATTGTGAATACCTTTCTTCCAGACTCAAATGAAAATGTTTTCAAAGGAACCATTTAACCAGGCTTTATGGAATCAACAAACAGAGCGATTTTATTAATTCCTAAACATGAGAAGAACTAATAATGCAGCGCACATATACAGATTAGAAATAAGAGGTGAGTCCAAAAGGAAAAACATTTTAAAAAAATACTTTCATCAATCTTTGAATTGTTCACAAAGATCAGGTAATCAAACATTATGGCCTTTGCAGTGGAGATTGCTGGCAGTGTCGGCTCTGGCGTAGTTTAACAATTGATTTTTAAGATTCTTGATTTTTGTAGGCTGAAAGAAGTTCCTTGATCTGACTCAATTTTTAAAAGCTGATTTACAGCACTTTGGACTGGTGTTGTCTTGCTGGCTAGTGGACTTCAATTACTCATGGTGCTTGCTAGCTGTACATGTAGTCTGTTTGCCATGTAAACTGCTGGCACATGGAGCAGGTCTAACACACTGCCGTACAGCACGATGTGGGCTCCCTAGATTGAGGATGGTTTAGCAGAAAGGCAAGTTGCCTGATTGTGTGACAGCGCTCATTGGCATGGCAAGGCAAAGCAGGGCATTGTGGGCAAGAAGGTAGTCATTAAGTGACAGAGTGTTCAGAGAGCAAGCAAACAGCCCTCTGATGCAGCCTAGTTTAATCCATATAGGGGTGCTAGTCCCCTTGTGCCATGTGTCCCTACTACAGTCTTTCAATCTAAGACGCTAATACGCTCTGCAATGTAGGTTTGTGCTTCCAGGGCATAATGCCAGTGCACAGTAGAAGTGCCAGGTTGGTCATGATGGGTTGGTAAATGGCAGATGCAAATGTCTATGGAAGAGGAATGTGTTCAGCTGGTGGCCAATGATGTTGTTGTTGGCCAGTGACCAATATACAGGTGATTCAGAACACGTCATGAGCTGACTCTGCCAGATATATGCTGTGGTTTCATTGTTGAGCTTTCCCAATGTCTCACTTATTTGATGAGTTTGGTAAGATGTGAGTCTGAATATTTTGAGGCAAATTGTGGTGTTAAAAAATTGTTTAACAATCACTAACGGCTGTCAATTGGCAACTCGCCATTGCCAACCAAGAACCTCAGCAGGTTGTTTGTGCAAAGCATAAAAGATGAAGTGAGATGATCTCAATATTTATATGGGCCTTACTGAACTTATTGTCTGGTTCTGTCACATATCTCACCATAGCCCATGTTGCTCAGACAAGATTTACCCATAATAATGAATAGTCAACGTGGATTCCTTAAAGAAAAATTAATTGACCAACCTGTTGAAGTTTTTTTTAGGAGACACAAAGTAAACTATGAGAATACAGTTCTCACCATATATCCTTTACCTACTTGATTTGACTTTGGGCGTCAGAGTTTTGATCGACAATGCCTCTAAGTAGTTTTGTATTTTTCCTTCTGGCAGAACAGGATGTGTATTATCATGAAACCACACTGTGCACATTTAGTCAGCGGAACAATTCCTGGTGAAGGGTAGACTCAGTCTAACTGCACATACATTGCCAATCATGAAGTAACTTCCCCAGAAGGATTTTTATTTCTTCTTTTGGAATAAGAGTGAGTACTTCATCAAGATCAGAATATAACTTTTCATTAATGTCTTCATCAGAGTCAGGCTCAGAGTTATAAGCACTGACACTGGTAACATGTTGGTACTGGCTAAGCTGTGGCAATGTGGCATTAGTCTTTCACTTGTATAGTATGGGAGTTCTGGCAATGCATTCAAGATCCTATTTCTGATGGTGAAACCAACACTGTGGACAATTTGGTTCACTGTCAATTTTTTCTTTCAAGCCCCCACTTGCCCTTTCAGTGATGGTGGGCAATGACCTAGTGGTATTAATGCTTGACTGTTAATCTAGAGACCCAGGCAATGTGCTGGGGAAATAATGTTCTGGGGACCTCGCAAATCTGTCATGGCTAATGGTGGAATTTTTTGAATTCAATAATAATCTAGAAATAAGAATTTAATGATGATCATGAAACGGTTGTTGATTGTCAGGGAAAACTCATCTAGTTCACTAATGTCTCTTCAGGAATAAAATTTGCCACCATTACCTGGCCTGACCTACGTGTGATTCCAGACACATAGCAATGTGGTTGGCTCTTATTTTCCCTCTGGGCCTTAAATGTTAGTCCAGTAAGTAAATCAATATCACATGAATGAATTAAAGAAAAGGTGACCCTCCCCAGGATATCAGGTCATTCTGAGGGAAGTGATATCACTTTGGAGTCTTGATAGTTCATTTGGTAAAATTACAGTTCTTCTAGATAATTTTGAGATTATCTATGCAAGCTGTTTTATTCCAAATTGCAGAATTTGAAGTTTTCACTCTTTGACCGCAGCCACGAAACAGTGTAACAGTTCATTTTTAAGGAATATTTTTCAATCATCTCCCTATTTGGGGTGAGCTGAGGATGTCCTGAAGAGGACTACTCAGTCATGAATTCTGTAGCCACTTTCCCAACATGATTGTCCAATGACCTTCATGAATCTCTAGATTATTTTTAGGGACAACAAGGTTCACAGCTTTGCCCCTGCTGCCAAATCTCTTTTTTTTCCCCAGGTCTTGATAAATTGGCCATGGCATAACCCTGCTTGAGACTTTCTTTAATGTGGGGATTTTGGAGGGATGTCATTGTCCATAGCATCCTAAGGGAAGTTCGGTCAGATGTACAGTGATATGTCAAATCACAATGACCAAAGCCCGCATTGTAGCTGTGCCCATCGTCAGCTTTTCCAACGTGTGAAGCTCATTGGGAGGCGGTGTTGTATTGGTAATGTCACTGGAATAGAGATCCAGAACTCCAGGCTGATGTTCCCGTGGGTTCCAACTCCACTGAGGTAGATGGCAAAATTTGAATTCAATAAAAATTTGGAATCCTTAATGGAAACCATGCTGTAAAAACCCTTGTGGTTCACTAATCTCCTTTGCAGAAGGATGTCTGACTTTATATTTGACTCCAGGCTCACGCTTATAGCCGGCCTAGCCAGTGACGTCCGCATCACATTAGCAAATTTAAATAATAAGTTTTACTTTGCTTGTACTACTGCGGAGGATGTTTGACTGCACTTTTCTGATAACACATCTCCAATCTCTACCTACCACCACTTCCTTGCAGCCACGGGTGACCTTATATCAAAAGCAAAGAGTTCCCAATGGCATTGCCTAAGGAATCATCATAAGTAGTTCCACAATGTCAAGCTGACAATTTATGGGGCAAATTTTAATAATATATGAATGCAATAATTTAAATTAATTTGCTTTCTGATTTCATTAGAATGCAGTATTATGGTAACTGGCAGAGAGATTGGTTCTTCGATGTATAAGTGATTTATAAGTTTCAGGGTATCAAGGATAATTAATACAGTACTATTGAAGAATTGATCACACAAAATACTATTGGTACAGTTAGAAAAAGAAACTCCTAATCTCTCAAAGGCATCTGTAATCCATTTCATTCTATGACAATTCTCTAAGAAATATAATATATAAATATTAATAGCCTGAGCTATGGTCCTTCCAAAATATTCATCAAAATTCATTGTCGCTACCGGAATTTGAAAAGGTTCATCTAGTAAAAAGATGATAGATTATATTAATTGTTAGAAAATGTCTCACATTCCAAAAACTTTCCCCATGGTACCTTATAGTTACAATCATATTTAAAAGATGTTTGGTTTTGAGGCTGCTTTGCAGCTTAAGTATTCCTTAAAGAGCTTACTTTCTGCTTTTTAGTTATGGATTTGATAGTTGAATGTGTCTGCGTAATTATTTCCTAGAGTTCTACCTGACCTGAACAGCAATCAAAATTAAGATCTGACTAAGTTCTGCTTTTGGTGCTCTTATTTTGCATGTAATAAAACAATGCCCCAGAATTTGTGATTGGAATGAGGCCGATGTTGTCAAATAAAAACTGCCGTCAAACTGTTCAGATAGGTTATAACACATCTGGGAATAGAAGTAGATAGGGGCCAGTTTGATAAGGCCAGGGGATAGACCAAACCCCTAATTCTGCTCAGTGTATAAGGTCGGTAGACTGGACCAAAAGCGTTTGGGCAGTGCAAGCATCACTACCTGATATCGTAGCGACATAGAGGAGGGGGAAAGGCTGCCAAGGCTAACCAAAGGGAGAGTTACCCAAACAAGAGGAAGGCTATAGCTGTTAATGGTGGAAACTGATTTTGGGCTCAGTGATAGGGAGCAACACCCATCTGCCAGGAGGACACAAAGGCCTATACGCAGATAACAAGGTGTAGAGCTAGATGAACACAGAAGGCCAGACAGCATCAGAGAAGCAGGAAGGCTGACGTTTCAGGTCTGGACCCTTCTTCAGAAAAAGGGTCTGAGGAAGGGTCCAGGCCTGAAATCTCAGCTTTCCTGCTCTTCTGATGCTGCCTGGCCTGCTGTGATCATCTAGCTCTACACCTTGTTATCTCAGATTTTCCAGCATCAGCAGTTCCTACTATCTCCAAGGCCCATACTCAATTTAGGATCTGTCATTGAAAACAGTGATAACCGAGGATGTCCAGCTATCAGTGTCACAGGAAATTCCAACTCTCTCGCCAGATATTGAGTGTTACAGGCAGGTGAGAAGTTATAGAGTATCTCCTTTTTCACTCCTTGATTGACTACAATAGGTGCTTTATTTATCAAACCTGCAGTCATTCCTCTGCATCTGCAAAATCAGTCTTTGCAAATTCACCTCTGCACCAAAGAAAGTAACTAATTAATTAATATCAGCTGGCAAAAATCATGTATCTGCGACCACTTTTGCAGCAACACAAAAATATTATAACAGGCACGCAGTGAGCAGCCATACCGCCTCACAGGAGATGCGCAGAAGCAAAATTAAATGTGGGCACTTGCTCACGCACCCCCTCCTCCAACCCATATTTAGATTGTTTTCGCATCTCTTATTTGCATCATCATTTGCCACATGTGAGGCACCGGAAGACTGGAGGTTAGCAAATGTTGTACCCTTATTCAAGAAGGGCTGCAAAGAAAAACCTGGGAATTATAGACCAGTAAGCTTAACATCTGTGGTTGGTGCTTGAGAAGATTCTGAGGGCTAAGATATACATGCATTTGGAAAGACAGGTTTTGATTAGGAGTAGTCAGCATGGCTTCATGCCTCACAAATTTGTTAGAGTTCTTTGATGAAATGACCAGGCAGGTTGATGAAAGTAGGGCAGTAGACATAGTCTACATGGATTTCAGTAAGGCCTTTGATAAGGTTCCACATGGTAGGCTGTTCTGCAAGGTTAGATCGCATGGAATCCAGGGAGAGCTGGCAAATGGATACACAATTGGCTTGATGGCAGGAAGCAAAGAGTAATAGTGGAAGGATGCTTGTTGAACTGGTGGCCTGTGACTAGTGGTGTGCCTCAGAAATTGGTGCTGGTCCCATTGCTGTTTGATATCTATATCGATAATTTGGATGAGAATGTACAAGGCATGATTAGTAAGTTTGTAGATGACACTAAAATAGGTGGTATCGTGGACAGTGAGGAAGGTTGTTAGAAATTGCAGCAGGATCTTGGTCAGTTAGGGAAGCGGGCCGAGAAATTGCAAATGGAGTTTAATATAGATAAGTGTGAGATGTTGCATTTTAGAAAGTCAAATCAAAGTAGAAGTTTCATGGTGAATGGTAGGGCCTTAAGGAGTGTAGTGGAACACAGGGACCTTGGAATTGAGGTGCATGGTTCTCTGAAAGTGGATTCACAGGTAGATAGGGTAGTGAAGAAGGTTTTTGGCACACTGGCCTTCATCAGTCAAGGCATTGAGTACCGAAGTTGGGAAATTAGTTTGCAGTTGTACAGGACACTGATGAGGCTGCACTTGGAGCATTGTGTTCAGTTTTGGTCACCTTGCTATAGGAAGGCTGTTATTAAACTGGAAAGAGTGCAGAACAAATTTACAAGGATGTTGCCAGGACTTAAGGGACGGAGTTATAGAGAGAGGTTGGACTTTTTCTTTAGAGCGTAGGAGACTGAGGGGGTATCTTACCGAAGTGTATAAGAGAGGCATGGATAGGGTGAATGCACTCAATCTTTGTCCAAGGGTTGAGGAATTGAGGACTCGAGGGCATCAGTTTAAGGTAAGAGAGGAAAGAATACACGGGAACCTGAGGGGCAACTTTTTACACAGTAGGTGGTACGCATGTGGAATGACCTGCCAGTGGAAGTGGTTGAGGTGGGTACATTAACAACGTTCAAAAAGGCACTTGGATAAATACGTGGATAGGAAAGGTTTAGCAGGATATGGGCCAAGTTCAGGGAAATGAGTTTAGCGTGGGTGGACACTTTGGTGGGCATGGACCTGTATGAGCCGAAGGGCCTGTCTCCATGCTGTAGGACTCTACGACTCTGTGACACCCACCACTCCGTTCTCTTGCTTTGTCTTGTTGAAGTTGGTTGTGTGCATCTCGCTCTCACCCTTATGCCCTTTGTGTTATTGTGACGGCTCCCAAATGAAGTGATAGTGCTACTGTGCCTAAGCACAAGAAAGTGGTGATGAAACTTAGTGAAAAGGTGATAGTGTTGGATAACTGGCAAAGTGTTACGTCAGCTACTGCTGTAGGCCGTGAGTTTGGCCTGTTCGAGTCTACTGCATTCTATAAATAGTCTATTTTAGATTGGAAGGATATTGACATTGCATTCAATGTCAGTAACATTCATTATCTTAACTCAAAAAAACCCCAAGAATAAGAAGTGAAAAGTCATAATCTTGGGATCTGGGAACCTAACCCTATTTTTACCATACGTTATTAAGCTCTGCACACGTGAATTCATTATTTGCAGGGGTTTTTGATAGTCGAACCCTCGTGGATATGGAAGAAATGTTGTGACAGTAAAAGACACAGACAGGTTTGCTGGTCAGATTTTTTTAATGGAAAGAGTACAGTATTTTTGTACTGTACTCCTGATCTAAATAAAAAAAATTAAGAATGCTCCAACTCTATCACACACATGTACAAGGGTTCACATACACAAATACAAATACACTTGGAGCATTGTGTTCAGTTTTAGGATGTTATTAAGCTGGAAAGAGTGCAGAAGAAATTTACAAAGATGTTGCCAGGTCTCAAGGAACTGAGTTATAAGGAGAGGTTGGACTTTTTCTTTAGAGTGTCGGAGACTGAGGGGGGATCTTACCAAAGTATAGGAGATCATGAGAGGCATGGAGAGGGTGAATGCACTCAGTCTTTGTCCCAGGGTTCTACTCCTGATCTAAATAAAAAAATTTTAAGAATGCTCCAACTCTATCACACACAAGTACAAGGGTTCACATACACAAATACAAGTAAATCACAAAGTGGAAGGATATGTTAACTAGTTTGAGTCCAAAAAAATGAGTTGTACACCGTTTGATGCCTTGGGCTGTTTCAAACTGGGCTCAGTGGACTTTCTCAATTCTGCATGGAGGGCTGGACGGGAGCACTAGCTGGATGCATCACCTCCAAACCTACCTGTGCCATCAATGTTCCTGACCAGTTCAATCTACAAAGAGTGTCATGCATCGTGTGTGCATCAGTGTGGAATTAAAAGACAGGAACACTTGCATTCATATAATGCTTTCCATGAGCACCAAATATTTCAAAGTGCTTTGCTCTCATTGAAGTACACTTGATATGTAGTCACTATTGCAATGTATGAGATACTACATATACCCCAAGCACATGTTTCACCATCTGGCCCTTTGCTGATGGAGGAGTTCATGCACTCTCGCCTGTCATCCATTGTGTCACAAGCAAGTTTAATAGATTCTTCTGTTCTCATCCACAGACCCTGAATAGTATCAAGGATCTCCAACATGTAGTATCCCATCTGCTGCATGTGTTCAAGTGATTCCCTGCAGCCCTGCACCTGTGTCCAGCTGAACAGGGCTGTGTCCATCCTCTGTCCAAGAGGAACTGAGCACTGAAGATCCCTCTACCATCGGCATTTGCTCCTATTCGTTAGCACTGTGCTTCTCACCCTGTACCACTGTATCTAAATGCACAGAAGGAACTTATCTGTGCTACTGAGCAGTGCACTTTATTGTTTCTTTGGAGCTCTGCTATTGCTGTCAGCTCAGTGATGATAAGTAAGATTGGCTCCCTGTCTTGGCATCTGTCTTGATATTTTGACATGGCTGATTTCCTCATGGTTTATGATTCGACCTATGTCCATGTCTTCCTCTGCCATGGCTGTGATAAGCTGAAGGGAAGGGTCCCTCCATCTTCATAGAATCATAAAATCCCTACAGTGTGGAAACAGGCCCTTCGGCCCAACAAGTCCACACCGAACCTTGGAGCATCCCACTGTGCTAACCACTGATCCACCGTGCCGCCCCTCTAGTCTTCGATTTCAAAGCGGACCGGTTTGTCTTATGAAGGTAGATTAAGCAATTTAGGATTACACTCTCTAGAGTTTAGAAGAATGATAAGAGATCTAATTGTAGTATATAAGATGCTAAAGGGGATTGATAAAGTAGACAGAGAAAGGATTTTTCCTCATGGTGGTGAAATCCAAAATGAGAGGATAAGGGGATAAGGAGTAGAAGGAGGTAGGATAAGAAGTAGAGAGGAGTAGAAGGGGGTAGGATAAGAAGTAGAGGGGAGTAGGATAAGAAGTAGAAGGGGGTAGGATAAGGGGCAGAGGTGTAGGATAACGAGAAGAAGGTGTAGGATAATGAGTAGAAGGGGTAAGATAAGGGGTAGAAGATTTAAAACAGAGATGAGGAGAAACTACTTCTCTCAAAGGTTGATGAGTCCGTGGAATTCATGACCCCAGAGTGTGGACACTGAGACATTGAGTAAATTTAAGGAGGAGATAGACAGACTTTTAATTAGTAATGGGTTGAAGGATTATTGAGAGTGAGCAGGGAAGTTGAGTTGAAGCTGAGATGAGATACGCCATGATGATATCAAATGGTGGAGCAAGTTTGAGGGGCTGAATTGATTACTACAGTTCCTCGTTTTTATGTTTTTATGTTCTTTTGCATGAATATTATGGAGCCGTTTCGCTTGTAGCGAGGGACAAAAGAGAGCAGTCTGTCCTCTATCAATAACTCCTGTTTCAATCCTCAGCAGCATTATGGTTCTGAGCAGTTCAAAGGAATCAGTTGAGTGGTGCAAGCAGAAAACCCCTCCTTCAATTTTGTGAAATCCCACAGCTAATGTGGGAGGGTGAATACCCCAGAAGCCTGTTCTGAGGGTTGGGCCTTATGCTCACCTTGCCAGAACGTATCAGGCCATTGAACCTCTTCCAATGCTGGATCTGGCTTTTGCAAAGCATGTTTTTTTCTTTATTGATTGTGCCTATGTGAATTCAGATTGCATGATCTAGATAGATGACCTCCACCCACCACCCTCTGAGAAAAACACCTCCATCTACTTCATCATGACTTCCCGGAAGGACCTTCAGGTCTATGTAAGAAAATTGAGGGTCAGCTGTACTCTGTGTTTCAGATCTCTGGTTCTCCAAAGGCATTCCAAGTCCTTAATATGTTACCTTCCAACATGAAGTTTCAGCAGTAAGCAGCAACTGCAGGAAGGATCGCTGTGGTCCGTTTACAAGAGGCCCACATTTATACAGTCCTACTTCCATTCCTAACCCTGCAGCCTCACTTTGGCCACAAAACTCATCTTCATGTAAGGGACCACCCATGAAACATGAGTTGGTGACTGTTTCCCCTTTGGGACTGGTTCAGAACCAGGATACTATCCCAACTTACGTCCTGACCTTGCAGCAAAGGCTGACCCCAAATTAAGTAAACTAGCATCCAAATCACATTTCCAATGGTGTCTTTTTTTCAAATGTGTTAACTACAAGGCACAATTTGCTACATATGGAGAACCAAACATTTGACTAGGAGTTAATGTATTGTGCAACCTTGGCTTACATGATAGTAAATATTGAAAAATACTGTACACTACTGTGTCTTTACGTCAGTCAGTTGTTTTCTTTGAATAATACCTAACCATTTGCTCTGTAATTTGTCAAATTTACCTGTCGCCCATAGCAGTCTATACGATATATTGAACACTGTGTTCACATAATTAAATCAAAATTATCCATTCAGTTACTATAGAGAACACTGGAAGTGATGTTAGAGCATTTGACATGCTGACCTGTATGAGTGCAGAGTTATTAGATTAATTGCTGAAAATAGGACAAATACAGACTCTGATAATTGGTTAGTAAGAAGAATGTGAGGTTCACTCTTTGAATTTCATTGACAATATTTAACAATGATTCCAAGTTTTGAGAGATTTTAAACTGAAGAAAAAACTGCAGAGAATGTTTAAAATGTATCTTGGATTATGTTAACAAATGGTTAATAAATGCATAAATAGAAATATTAATATGTCAGTATGCTTATAGAATTGTCAAAGGATAACAGCCACATTATATCGACAGTGCTCCTTTAGGATTACAAGCCACTTTATTTTATTGGTACTCATATAACATCAGTGATTAAACTGTTCATTTCAAACATAGTATATTTAATAGTTTGGCTTATTATTTGTGATATTAATGGGAAGGATATCCAGTGACTTCTGACTATGTGAATATTGAAAAAGTCTTGAGTCTTCACTTAGTTAGTTCCCTTAAATTTTTAATCTAATTTCTGCCTAGTGTGACCGTATCTATCTTTTTTAAACTCAGATTAAACAAGGCTTAACCAGTCACAATGATTGAGCACGGTTTTCACTGCAAGTTTTCTGATATGGTTGTAAAATATGCATGACTTTGGATTTTATGTGTTTGTTTTTCTCTTTCTGATCGGTTATTTTTCCACTGAAAGCTCTGAACAGCAGTAAAAAAGGCTGTTATCCATGGGTTTCTAAAGAACAACGGTCTTGAAATGCAAGCTGACAGGGTTTTGAGGTTAAAGTGGATTATTGTTTCATCAATTTCTAGTTTATAGAATAGAAAATTTGGCCATAAGCAAAAAACGTTTTGCTGATTCTTTTGCATGTGCCATTTTATTGTTAAAATAACAGACAAGGCTGAGTTTGATTTAAATTGTGCTTGTACAATATAATGGAATAAGCAAACACATTTCTTTGAATGATTGCTGTATCCCAGCAGTACTAAACAGTATTGTTAGACTGTATGCATCAATAAGGGGGTCCAAAATAAAGCATCCTAACACCAGTTAAAGCTATGGTTTCCTGCTTAAAACTAACCTACAACTCTTAAAGTGGCTAAAGCAGATGCTGGCAGTCTTGCAGGAAGTGACCCTGACCTGGTAAATCGTGAACAGCGGCATAACACCAAAGCTTTTGCAGGTTGCCCTGGAGTCTTTGGTAGAGGAAGTGAATAGGACATAATTCCTCTATCTACAGGCAATCAGGAAGTCCTCAAGAATTACAGTTAATACAAAGAGAGAGCAGATAACTTTGGAGGTTAATGCCGAGAGTCAATCTCCAAGAATCCAAATGCAGTGTTATAAAAGTTTCAGTGACCTCACAGAGATGCCAATATCAAAGGAAGTTCAAATGTCATGTCCTACAAATAGCACAACCCCAGTGATCAAATCACCATAATCCATTTTACTCAGCTGCTGATGGTATCGATTAGGACAAGTACCTAACAATTATATGCATTAATAAACAATTATGTGCTGTACAAAAAGGACGTCTTGTGGCCTATTGGTTGTATCCCTGCCTCTGACTGAGAAGCCCTGGGTCACACCCAAACATTTCATAAAATCATTGAATCATACAGAACAGAAGAGGCCCTTTTGCTCATTGCATTTGTACCACCAAAATTACACTGAATCTATACTTGACCGTAGTCTTGAATTGTTATGATTTTTCAAGTGGTCATCCAAGTACGTTTTTAAAAGTTGTGAGATTACCTGCATCAACTACCTTCCCAAGCTGTAGGAACCTCCTCAACCCTTTGGGTGAGAAAAGGTTTTCCTCAAATCCTCTCTAAACCCTGCTGCCTTTCACTATAAAATTATGCCCCTTATTAGAAACCCTTCAAATAATAGGAAAGCTGCATCCTATTCTCTTTGTCCATGCTCCTCATAATTTTATACACCTCTACCAGGTCCTCCCTCAACCTTTTCTGCTCAAAAGGAAACAACCCAAGCTTATTCGGCCTTGCTTCAAAACTGAAGCGCACCATCCCAGCAAATATCCTGGAGAATCGCCTCTGCAATCCCTCCAGTGCAATTACATCCTTCCTATAGTGTGGTGACAAGAAATGTACACAGTATTCCGTCTGTGGCCTAACCAAAGTTTTGTACAGCTCCCTTCTCTTATAACTCTATGCTTCAACTGATAAGCGTAGGTGTGGAAAAGGAAAGTGTGTTCATAATGTGAATACTGACTTGTCAAAATCCTTCCAATTTATGCCAATGACTGGCAATAAGAGTGGAGGATAATTCTGGCCAGCCATGTGATGGAAACAAATTAGAGCCTCTGCTATCAGTATTAATAGCTCCAGGCTATAACATCAGGTAAAAATGTATTCAGAGATAGTAGGAACTGTCGATGCTGGAGAATCTGAGATAACAAGGTGTAGAGCTGGATGAACACAGCAGGCCAAGCAG
>JAHRHZ010000267.1:26655917-26693704 GCA_024137785.1 Ginglymostoma cirratum | reverse complement strand
TGATGCTGCTTGACCTGCTGTGTTCATCCAGCCCCATGCTTGTTATCTCGGATTCTCTAGCATCTGCAGTACCTTTTATCTCTGATACAAAGTTAGGCTTTCCTGTGTTTCCTTTAGACAATAATAAATTTTCAGTTGAAAAGCATAAGCATGATTTCCAATAATCCTGTGAGATAGAAGCACATTGTCATTTTCTGAAGTTTATTGGTACACATTGACAGGATTTAAACAGGACATAAATCAGAGCCTTTACAAGATGTTTCAGATGAAGACTGCACATGTATTACCTTTCTTACATCAACATTATCCAAAATAGCCTACAAGCTTTTGAAATTATGGCATGAGCTAATTGTCATATCTTGACCTATCTTGTCTTCTAATTAATTTATTCTTCATAAAGTCATATACTATTTGATTTGATTTAGTGTTTGATTTGACTTATTATAGTCACATGTACCTCCGTACAGTGAAAAAATTTGTTTTGTGAGCAGTACAGGCTGATGATAGCAAACAAGGACATACATATATGCCTTTGCCCTTCTACATATTTTTAATTTAAAAATACATTGTTGGAAGGCAGTTATGTAAAATATTTAAAACATTCAGTAAGTTCATAAAAAAATTTTCAAGTTTGATAAATCAGCTGCTTATTAAAATTGAGGATTTTTAACAGATTTCTGGCCAAGTTGAATTAGTGGTCTCATCATAATTTCCTCCTCTTGTTATTGGCCATTTCTGGGTCAATTATTGTAAAACAAAATATGGCAAATATATATATATGTATTAATGACTTGAAGGATGTAAGCCAATGGTCTTTGGCCAAATTTACAGATGACACAAAAGTAGGTAGAAAGGCAGATCATGAGAGGGATACAAAACATTTAGAGAGCTTTTGATAGTTAAACAAACAGTCGGGCAAAAAATTTTGCAAATAGAGTGGAATGTGGGAAAGTGTGAAGTTGTCAACTATGGAAAGGAGAACAAAAGAACAGTATTATTTAAATGAAGTGAATCTTCAGAAAGCTGTAAAACAAAGGGACTTGGGGCTATTTACATATAAAACACACAAAGATAGCATACAGGTGCAGCAGGTAATCAGGAAGGTTAATCGAATGTTGGCCCTTATTTCAAGGAGGTTGGAGTAGCGAAGTTTTACTGCAGTTGTACAAGGGGTTAGTGACACCACATCTGCTGTACTGTGAGCGTTTTGTTGCCCTTTATTAAGGAATGATGTCATTTCATTGGAGGTAGTTCAGAAAAGGTTCACTAGGATGATCTCTCATGTGGGAGGATTGTCTTATAGGCAAAGACTAAACTTCAATGCGTAGAGTCCTATGTTGATTAGACAAATGAGAGGTATCTCATTGAACTATTATAGGATTCTTAAGGGATTTGACAGGGTAAATGCTGGGAGAATGTTTCGTCTCATGGGAGAGTCTAGGAGCAGATGACATAGTCTCAGAATTAAGGAGTGATGATTTTTAAGACTGAGATGCAGAGGAATTTCTGTTCTCAGAGTGTTGACAGTCATTGGTACCCCTTGCCACAGAGAGATGTGGGTGCAGAATCCTTGTGTATATTTAAGGCTGAGATAAATGAGTTCTTGATCAGTAGGAGAATTGAAGCTTAGGGAAAAGGGTAGAAAGCTGTTGGATCAGCCACCATTCTATTGATGATGGAGCAGGTGCGAAGACCAAATGGCCTACTCCTATCCTTGCTTCATATGGTCTTGTATTACACTAAAATTTATTCCATGTTCTGTATTTAATACGTAATTAATTGCAATAATACCATCTGTTAGCTTTTTCTTTTAAAAATTAATTTGTCAGCAAACACCCTCAAATAACAAACCAGTCTGTTTGGTAATGGATAATACTGTGTTCCCAAGTCACCATCTTGTACTACTTCAACCTGTACACAGTGTCTCCTGCTCAAATTTTGTTTCGGGGCACTATGTTTTTCTTTGTATATGTTGTCATGTTTTTTTTAATTAAGCATGTTTTAAAACAAAAATAGCTTATTTAAAGTATATAAGTTATTCTACATTTCTTTAACTGACAATTTGTGGTGATTTCTTTAGAAAAGCTGGCATTACTCCATACAGTTTTCGCAATGTACAATATTGTTGCTTCCAATCACCAGGAAATTCATACTTAATTATTCTGACTTTGATCTCATGCAGGACAATAGGCACCGGGGCTCCGCTACTGACCCCAGTCCATTACAATCTCTTTCACTCCAGCACAGATGTTGTCCTGCTCCTGAGGTCATACTGAAATGTACTTTACCTGGCTTTTGGACAACCTTGCTGTTTGGCGGTCTCAAAGAACAAAGAACAAAGAACAAAGAAAATTACAGCACAGGAACAGGCCCTTCGGCCATCCAAGCCTGGGCCGATCCAGATCCTCTATCTAAACCTGCCACCTATTTTCCAAGGATCTGTATTCCTCTGCTCTCTGCCCATTCATGTATCTGCCTAGATACATCTTAAATGACACTATTGTGCCCGCCTCTACCACCTCCGCTGGCAACGCGTTCCAGGCACCCACCACCCTCTGCGTAAAGAACTTTCCACGCATATCTCCCTTAAACATTTCCCCTCTCACCTTGAAATCATGACCCCTAGTAATTGAGTCCCCCACTCTGGGAAAAAGCTTCTTGCTATCTACCCTGTCTATACCTCTCATGATTTTGTAGACCTCAGTCTGGGTCCCCCCTCAACCTCCGTCTTTCTAATGTAAATAATCCTAATCTACTCAACCTCTCTTCATAGCTAGCGCCCTCCATACCAGGCAACATCCTGGTGAACCTCCTCTGCACTGTCTCCAAAGCATCCACATCCTTTTGGTAATGTGGCAGCCGGAACTGTACGCAGTATTCCAAATGTCCCATACAACTGCAACATGACCTGCCAACTCTTCTACTCAATACCCCGTCCAATGAATGAAAGCATGCCGTATGCCTTCTTGACCACTCTATCGACCTGCGTTGCCATGTTCAGGGTACAATGGACCTGAACACCTGTGCATCAATTTTCCCCAGGGCTTTTCCATTTACTGTATAGTTTGCGCTTGAATTGGATCTTCTAAAATGCATCACCTCGCATTTGCCTGGATTGAACTCCATCTGCCATTTCTCCACCCAACTCTCCAATCTATCTATATTCTGCTGCATTCTCTGACAGTCCCCTTCACTATCTGCTACTCCACCAATCTCCATTCTACCGCCACTTTGGGACATATGCCAAGGAGGTGATACACTTGGTTTACCAGCCTCAGTTATCACTCCGTTATGATGTCCCACAAATGCCTCTGATCAGACCTTAAAAGATCTTTTCTCCATGTGATGTTCAGGTTATTATGTAGGCAATGCTGAAGGAAGATGTCCAACTTACGTGACACTTTTGCTGTTCTCTTCCATGTCTCGCTTTGTCCTAGATTAATATGGGACACAAAGTCATGGTTGTGTCAATGGAGTTGGATGCCTACACCATGTGGAGTCATTGAAAGAACAATGCTGATTCTTGTATGAACATCAATCTGTGCATCACCTTCCCTGGAGAAGTCACTTCCCTAATAGGTAATGTGATCATATCTCTGTGCTTTCATACCATTCATCAGCAGTAATTCTAGTGCATTGCAGGACTCCAGAGCCGTATGCTAATATCTCAAAAGATGTATACCGTCACTCCAGCTGCTGTGTCAAGACCAGAGTGGGCACCATGGACACCACAACGGGTGTATGACAACTCTGCTCACTGTCCCCATCTCGTTCCTGTTGGGTGTTGATTCCTTCCTGAGGAAGGTGATGGGGTGTGCAGAAATTGGAATTCCCATGGCAACACCATCAGTTGAGGGAGCTGGATTTTGCAGGTGACATCACACTAACGTTCTAACTGATTAAACATTACAACTTTTCTCATCAAATTGTTTCAGTGTGGCAAGGTGCTTACATTACTTTATACTCCACCATTTTATGATTTTTATTCTGTTATACTCAGTACCTTGGGAGTAGGGTTCAGTTAAACAGCCAGTTCTTGCTAATGTTTCAATAATTTGACGTTGAACAATATCCAAATTGCCTCTAATGGTGGCTAATATTCCAAAAAGTATATACTTAGAAGATCTAACTTCCTGCCCTTATCTGGAAAATTATCCAAACCTGCGTTCTGGGCTGAAATTTTCACCATCTGATTAATCGCCAGTTGAGGACTTGTTCTCAATGTCAGTGGCAGATAGGCATTTTGCCTTCGGTGGCATCCCTGCAGACTGAGAAGTGGGGAAACTTGTACCCCGCTAAGGGCCAATCCTGCTGGCAAAGCCATCTGACTGACCACCCCCATTCCATGCTCCTTTCAATGGTTCCTGTCTGTTTGTCTCTAAGGATCCCTTATCCCACTTGCCAGCACTTCAGGCTTCCTTGATGGCGACCACTTGGGAAACTGCTGCAGTGATACTGCCAGGACAGCCGGTCTTCTTCTTGGCTGGCAGCTCTTAAGATCAGGAAAGCCTGCCTCAGAAAAGATAGAAATCATTGAAGCAGCTGTTAATAGCCTGAGGATTGTAAAATCCGGTTGTGCCTTCATTGGTTTGGAGTTAACTTCAAATTTCTGGCCAGTGGGTGGGGCCAGGACCTCCACATAAAATCTCTCTGTCTCAGTTTTTAGAAAATCCAATTAAAATTGTTACACTTTTAAAGTTGCTGCAGCTTAAAATTGCAGCACCAAATGTGAATCCATTTTGGAAGTAAAAATATTTCCATGATAGACAACTACATTGCCATGATCTTCAAGGACCCTTGCAGCTTCAGTCCAGTTACTTGTAAGTTTAATTCCATAGGAATAAATTGCTAATTTAGCAAATTCAAAGGAGTTACAGGGGAGTTGTATGAGAGAGTAGGCCAAGACGCAATGGGATTATAGTTCAACTAGATATGAGGGAGGAGCTGACCACTGTTTATTGGAAGGGGAATTTAACAAGGAAATGTTGAAGCAGCAATGGCACGGGTTTCTGGGGATAATTTGGGAGGCACAGCAGAAATTCATCCCAAGGAAGAAGAAACATACTAAGGGGACGGCAAGGCACCCATGGCTGATAAGCGACATCGGGACAGCATATCAGATATTGAGAAACCATACAGTATAGTGAAGATTAGTGAGAAGTCAGAGGATTAGCAAGTCTTTTAAAAACTAGATGAGGATAACTAAAAGACCAATAAAGGATGGAGGAAATGAAGTAGCAGAGTAAGCTAGCTAATAATATAAAAGAAGATTGCAACAATTTGCTTAAAGATATATAAAAGGTAAGAGAGATGATTGAACGACTGGAAAATGAGAATGCAGAATAGTATTTGGGAACAAAGAATTGGTGGAAGAACTGAACAGGAATTTTGATAACAAGGTGTGGAGCTGGATGAACATAGCAGGCCGAGCAGCATCATAGGAGCAGGAAAGCTTGACGTTTCGGGCCTAGACCCTTCTTCAGAAACTTTGCATCAGTTTTCACAGTGGAAGACACAGGTAGCATACCAGAACTTTGAGAGTTGAGGGTAGAGGTGAGTATAGTGGCCAACACTATGGAGAAGATGCTTGGGAAGCTGAAAGGTCTGTAGATGGATAAATCACCCAGATTGGATGGACTACGCTCCGAAGTTCTGAAGGCGATAGCTGAGGAGACTGTACAGACATTGGTGATCTTTCAGGAATCCCAGGATTTGGGGAGGGTCCCAGAGGACTGGAAAATAGTTAATGTCACACCACTGTTTAAGAAGAAAGGGAGGTAGAAGACAGGAGGCAAAAGGTCCGTTTAGTCTGTTCCCAGTTGTTGGTAAGATTTTAGAGTCCATTATTAATGATGAGTTTTCAGAGTACTTTGAAGTGCATGGTAAAATAGGGCTGAGTCAGCATGACTTGATCAAGGAGAGATCAGGCCTGACAAATTTGTTAGAATGAATTTGAGGAAGTAATATGCAAGTAAGAGAAACGAGAGCCAGTAGACATGTTCTATTTGGGTTTGCAGCAGGCTTTTAACAAGGTGCCACACAAGAGGTTGCTAAATAAGATAAGCGCCCATGGTTTTAGGGACAAGGTACTGGCATGAATAGATGATTAGCTGACTGGCAGAAAGCAGACAGTGGGTATAAAGAGGTCTTTTTCAGGATGGCAGTTAGTAACTAGTGGAGTTCTGCAGAGGCCAGTGTTGACACGACAACAATTTACGTTATAATCGACAAACCGAACGAAGGAACTGTTGCTAAGTTTGCAGATGACGCAAAGATAGCTGGAGGGACAGGTAGTGTTGAGGAAGCAGGGAGGATGCAGAAGGACTTGGACAGGCTAGGAGATTGAGCAAAATGTCTGATGGAATAATGTTTGGGAACGTATGAGGTTATGGACTTTGGTAGGAAGAATAGAGGCGTGGACTATTTTCTAAACTGGGAAAGGCTTCAGAAATCTGAAGCACAAAGGGACTTGAGAGTCATAGTTCAGGATTCTCTCAAGATTAACATGCGCGTTCAGTTGGCAGTTAGGAAGGCAAATGCAACATTAGCATTTATTTCAAGAAGGCTGGAACACGAGCAGAGATGTACTGCTGAAGCTGTACAAGGCTCTGGTCAGACCACATTGGATTTTGAGAATGGGTTTGAATTTCACAGAGTCTTCTGCTAGGACTATCAGCCTCAGTTGCAATATCATATTGCCCTTCTGTCAGTTAATTTCTTGTGCTGCTCATCTTTGTATAAAAATAATTAAAGTTCCAAGATAAGCTATGCATTTTTTTTTAATCCTAACATCATCCAATTTTTGGCTGGTTCAACTGGTGCTACTGCTTTCATTGTTTAAAAAAATCACCAGCTGTAGTTGGACTTGTTCTGCTCTTATTATTATTTTTTAACTGCTGAGTTGATCAGTTTAAAGAAACATTTGACAGAGATAAGCTTTCATAGGGAATAGAAGGGCTTAAACAATAAGCCCAATGTCTGTTTCACACGTATAACAGATACCTGCCTAGGCAGACAGTTTGTGCCTTATGTTAAAGCTAACGTGATTACATCAAACTAGGATAGATATTTACATATGATTGCATTTCAAACCAAACCACCCATTTGATCTTAAAAAAAGAGAAATTGCCTACATTTTTTAAAAATTTTAAAATAGGTGCATATTTGTATCATTTTTGTTCCCAAGTTACCAATTATATACACGGTTTGTCTCAGTGTTTACTACTTCTATTAGTCTGTGTGCATGAACTGTGCGCATAGTCCTTAAATTGTGCTGGTCTCTGAATGGCACACGTGCATGTTATTGTTGGCTGTTCACCTGAGGTGATGCTGTTTCACCAGGTGTTATTCCGGTGTCATCTGTTGTTGTAGTCAGTGTTGTTCTATTTCCCTCTTGTTGAGTCGCTTGTGGACCTCTGGCCTGATGCCTAATGTGCATTCTAGGTAGGTGCTGTGTTCACCTCTTTCTGATTGTCAGCTGTAATTAGCTAGTCAGTTTCCGCTGTTGGAGTTATGTGCTTGTGATTGTGACAATATATCAGACCATCATCTCCACCACATATGATCAAAATGTCAACTGCTTCATGCAGATCCCAAATTGTCGCTTAGGTTCGATTTTTTTGAGAGTATTGAACTTTGCACTCTGACTAGCTCTCCAACACTTAACTGCTAATGGTTCAGTTATCTTGTTAAAATGAGATTTGTCTTTCCACTGTTTATCCTTGACTTTTCTTTTCCCCTCCTCACACCTGTTACTACCTCGAGAATCAATTATTTTTGCTATTGGAAGAATAGTTTGTGTGCAATTAGTTTTTATACTGGACTACTTTCCATACCTTCAGGCAATGTGTTTTTCTACTCTAGCATTGTCTTTTATACATCTGGGCAGGATTTGCTCGGTATCTTAATAATTTATTTGGTCATTTTTACTGCCATCTCAGCCTTTCAGTTTGAGGATAGTATGGAGATGACATGTGGTGTTGAATTTCCCAATCTTTCATGAAACAATTAAATTCTTCACTTGTGAACTGAATTCTTCACCTATGTCAATGTGAGGAATGATGTAACTAGAAGTGTGCTTTCAACATTTGACTGATGGTCAGTCTTAAGTCAGCTAGTCGAACTCCCAGAAGTCAGAAAGTAATCTATTCTGGCAACATAATCAGTTCCTGTGGGTGTAAAGAAATCTACTCCCAGCTTCATCCATGGTCTGTCTGGGATCTTGTGTGTCACCAGCCATTCTCTATCTTACTTGGCTTGGTACTCATTACAAACACTGCACTGGCTGAGGTGCTCCTTGACATCATTGCTCAAGTCTGGTTAGTGGAGCATATCTTTTGCCTTACATAGACTTGATTTGGTGGCTTGCATAGATACACTTTAACATTTCTCCTCCTGACTCCTTTTTAGTTATTTCCTTTGTATAATATGCCATCTTATTATTGTTAATTCGCATTTACATGTCCAATATGCTCTTACTTCCTATTCACTTGTGGGGTGCGGGCATCGCTGGCTGGCCAGCATTTCTTGCCCAGCCCTAATTTCCCTTAAAGGTGGTGGTGAGCTGCTTTCTTGAACCTGCAGTCCTCCTACTGTGGGTTGACCTACAATTAGGGAGGAGTTCCAGGATTTTGACCCAGCAACAATGAAGGAAAGATGACATATTTCCAAAGATGGTGAGTAGCTTGGACGGCAACTTGAAGGTGGTGGTTTTTCCAGGTACCTGCTGCTCGTGTTCTTCTAGATGGAAGTGGTGGTGGGTTTGGAAGGTGCTGTTTGAGGATCTTTGGTGAATTTCTGGAGTGCATCGTGCAAGAAGTAATGGTACAAGTATGAATACAAGTAGAAGCAGTAGTAGTATATCCGGTGGTGGAGGGAGCGGATGCTTGCAAATGTTGTGCCAATCAAGTGGGCTACTTTGTCCTGGATGGTGTAAAGCTCCTTGATTGTTGTTGGGGCTGCACCCATCCAGGCAAGAGGGGAGTATTCCATCACACTCTTGGTTTGTGGCTTGTAGATAGCAGACAGGCTTTGGGGAGTCCGGAGGTGAGTTATTCATCACAGTGTTCCTATTCTGACCTGTTCTTGTAGCCACTGTGTATTTGTGCTGAGCATAGTTGAGTCTAATCTACAATAGCAACAGATTTGTCCTTATTATGTATTATAATGAATAATTATTATGTGTCCTATTATTATGCGTGTTATTGGGTAGTTGTTTTGAATTGCACAAGATACTTGTCTGTTACTTTCGGTATCTCTGCCAGACTGTTGACTTCCAGAGCCTAATGAGCTGCTGCTGCTGCGTCACATTGAAATCTTCCAGATTCACGCTTTCTTCATTGGGGGGCTTATATTTGACCTCATGATTTCAATATGCAGCTATTCTTCTGATTATCTGGATGTGACATACAATATCTCTGTAACTGGAGTAGCATTCCTTGCAGATGCTCTGGAGCAGAAGGGGGCAACTTTAGGAAAATGCTTCGAATTGCCATGGGGTCACATTCAACTCTCTCTTTGTCTCTTCCAAGTAGATAATGATGAAAATATGGACAAACAAAGGCAATGGCAACGCTCTCTACTTTTTCAATCAGGGCATAAACTCTTTCTATTGTGTTGGTGTCTTGAATGCAATTACAACTGATTTGACCTTGCTGCACTAACTGTCTCATGTTGTCTGCATTGATTTTTCTTTGGAGTAATAGAAATACCAAGCAGCGTGTTCAAATATCTATTTTCCAGAGGGCGTCCAGAATGTAGCTATAAAGTTGTTGTTTTCATCTAGCTTCACTTGTCAGTAGCCATTCTTCATAATTAGGACAACATTATTGTGACAAATTTCTCAACTGGTTGCCGTAGGATTGTGGCATCTTTTCACCGTTTTATTTAGAATCTTTGGATCAATACATACCCTCAACCTTCCAGGTTGTTTCACTGCTGCCATGATATTAGTTCATACTAAGTCATGTAATTAAAGACTCATACAGTATTGAAACAGGTCCTTTTGGCCACCATGTCTATGTCAATAAACAAGCACCAAACTACATCAATCCCATTTACTTTTACTTGGTCCATAGCCTACTAAGGCCTGGCATTTTAAATGGTCATGCAGAAGCATCTTAAATATTACAGGACTGCCTGCCTCCACCACTCTCTCAGACAGCATTTTTCATATATCTACACCACGCTCTGGGTGGAAAAAAAATTTCCTTGGATCTCCTCTAAACCACACCTCACCTTTAAACTTATGCACTCTCATCTTTAGATGCCTCTTCCATTGGGAAGAGATTCTCACAATCTAGTCTGCCTATGTCTTTCATAATTGTGTATACTTTGATTAAATCCCGCTCCAAGCCTTCTCTGCTGTAAGGGAAACAAACCCAGCCTATCCAGTCTCTCCTCATAACTGAGACTTTTTATCCCAGGCAACATCCTGGTGAATCTCTTCTACATCCTCTCCAGTGCAATTATAACCTTCCAATAGTATAGTGACCAGAACTGCACACAGGCATTCACCTGATGCCTAACTATGTTTTATAGAGTTGTAACAAGACTTTCTTGCTCCTCTATTCTACATACTGGTTGTTGAAGGCAAGAATCCCGAATGTTGCGTTCACCATCCTGTCTACCTGTCGTTGACACCTTCAGGGATTTAGGGGCTTGCACACCAAGGTACTTTTCTTCCTCAGTACTCCTGAGGAACTTACCATTCATTATGTATATTATTCCTTTTACGTATGGTCACCTAAAATGCATCACCTCACAATTATTGACATTAAATTCCACCTGCGACTGCTCTTCCCAATTTACCAGCTGTTCAATATCAGACTCTAGCCCTATACCATCCTCCTCACTATCCAGAACACCTAATTTTCAGGTCATCTGCAAACTTAATTCTACCTTCTACATTTATATCCAAGTTATTAATATAAATAACAAACAGCAAGTGTCTCAGCACAGATTGCTGTGGTACACAGCTGGTCACAGACTTCCAATTACAAAAAAAACCTTCCACCATGACCTTTTTGCCTCCTCTTTAAGCCAGTTTTGGATCCAATTTGTCAACTTGCCTTGGATGCCATGGACTCTGACATTTTTGGAATGGCCTTCCATGTTGTATCCTTGTCAAAGGCCTGGCTGAAGTCATGTAAACCACATCAACTGCACTATACTCATCAATATATTGAGTTACCAACTTTTTTATTCGTTTTTTTTAGAAAAGCTCAATTAAATTAATCAGACAGGATCTCCCTCTAATAAATCCTGTGCTTCAGAAAGTTTTCCAATAATTTCTCTGACTCACTAGTCTGTAAGTACCTGGCCCACCCATTCTTGATAAAAGGAACCACGTTAGCTATCCTTCAGTCAACAGGCGCTTTACTCGTGATCAGCGAAGTATGAAATATCTCCTCGAGCGCCCCAGTAATCTCCTTCCTTATCTCACATAGTAACCTGGGATACATCTTATTAGGCCTTGGAAATTTATGTACCTGTATACCCACTAAAACATCTAATACCTCCTCCTTTATTAATGTTAACATCTTCGCGAACCTCATCATCCCAAATGAAATCCCAGTCAGCAATGACTTTCTCTTCTGAATACAAATGAGAAATATCTGTTTAAGACCTCCACTGGCTCCATGCATAAGTTGCTCCTTTTGGTCTGTAACAGATCCCACTCTTTCCCTGGTAATCTGTTCATTTTTAATATACTTAAAAAGCCTTGGGTTTTTCCTTGATTCCATCTGCTGAAGATATACCATGGCCCATCTTCACCCTCCTTACTTTTTCTTTAAATGTCATTCTACAGTCTCTATTCTTTTGAAGGCAGTTGCCTGTATTTATTACGCTGTACCTAACATAACGTATATGCTTCCTTCTTTTTCAACATCAAACTCTCTATCCCTTGACTTCCTACATTCCCTGGTCTTGCTGCCCTTCTCCTTACGAGGAACATGCTGGCCCTGCATTCTTTCAATACTACTTATAAAAGACTTACCTACTTTTTATACTACTTTTTGAAAAGTGTAATCATTTTCTTGTTTACTTCCTTTTCTAGCTCTTCTATCTTGTTTTTCAAACTAACCTTGAAGGCAATTTGACTTGCCTTAGTAGAATTGACCTTCCTGCCCCATATACTTTGAGATAATATTCTGCCGGAGGACATCTTAGCCCTGTGTACATATCTTTGTACTCATCTAGGATGTGTTCTGTTAACCAAACATTTTAGTGTGCTGTGGCACATTGCGAATCTCTTTTGGCACAGCAATGCTTACCTGTTCAAGCTTTAGACGTGTTCCATCTGCGTTGAGTGTCATTTCCTTGCCTTCTAAGACCTGGAATTCCAGATCTTTGTTCATGGTTGCAGAGGGCTTGCAGAGTAACCTGACCTCTAAGCATGATATGGTGCTGTTATATAGCCTTAACGTTGCTTCTGAGGGCTTCATTTTAGATTATAATGATGAACCACTTTGCGCGGGTCTGTGAAGGTCACGGTGTTCCTTGATTTACCAGTGTCTAGCTGACAGTTTATGTTGGCCTGATGTCCTCATTGCAACAGTCACAAAATAATGTCTCACGGCTTGACTGTAACACACTGTTTTATAGCTTTTAGTGATTCATCAGAATGTACAGCTGCTATCTATCAAGTGGCCATCTACACATGCTTGTTGCTGTGGTTTTTTTCCGTGCGACTGTGTGCAAATTGATTCAGCTTTTTGTGGTGAGAACACTAGGATCCAACATTATGGACATGCTCCCTTCTCTTTTGCATATAGTTTTATGTAGGATTTATATCTGGCCTTTGTCTGTGATTAACATGCCCTGTGTGCCTAGAGTATCTGTCAGCATAATGCGTGACTGGACTTCATCTTTTCATTCATGAATACATCCTGACTGTTGATTCACAACCTTGGCGTTTGTGCCTACGTGAATTGCTCTCTTGAGTGCAAGTTTGTTTTCTGTCAGTAAAAGTACTTGAGCATTAGAATTTCATTATTGATAGGAGATCTAATCTCTAATTAGCTCTTTTCAAAAATTGTGCAATTTCTTAGGTTTTAGCAAGTTGAGTTAATGATGTTACCTATTGATCATTGGGCACTTTTTTGCGTCGTCCCCTAGAACTAAAATCAAACTCTTTATAGTTAGCGTTCACTTTTGGCTTAAGATACGATTTCAAAGCTTTTAAAATTTCTGCTGAGTTTATGCTCTTCAGAGAGACTTCACATGGAATATATTTAGAAACAGTCCCTTCTCAATACTGGAAGAAAGTGTCATGAACTTGCATTCTTCCTGGTTTGCTCAGCTTTAGTTTGCGTAATTCTACCATTGTTTATGAAAGAATTCCCAATTCTGCCACACTTTCTGAGTAATTTGAACAGGAACTGGTACGGGAAAAGCTGCAGTCATTTTCTCTTGAGCAATATTTCTACTGTGAACTCCTTTCTTTCCTCTCTCTCTCTCTCTCTCTCTCTCTCTCTCAATGGCAGCTCCCAGCTCTGCTGTGGTTTTTTTTATATCAGTTCTCCACTTCTGACACATCTTTCATGTATATATTACAGCAGTACGTTCAACACACTGATTTTATTGCAATGAAGCTGAGAATGTCTGCCTACAGGATGTGTGTATCATGGTAGATATAGCAGACTAGGACAGATATTGGCACATGAACACATATCGATTCAAATAACATCTGTTGCTTTGAAGAAATTAATTTTTTTTACTTCTTTGCTTCAGGATCTCAAACTTAATTATAGTTTTGTTAGTATATGGACATTAATAGTAACACCTTAGTCATGCATGTAATACTGGTTCTTTCTTTGGTGTCAATGTTACTTATCATAGGACCAGGAAAGCAGAACACTAACCATTAACTCCTCCTGATCATCATCATACAAGGTCACAAACAGGATGCATAACGATGGAGCTCCCAACAAATAAAACACTTTACCTTACATTGCTGCCTTCCAGGTCTCCCCAGGTGTGTTCAAGTTAAGAACCTGTTTCTTTATCCTAACATCTTTTGTTTATTATTGCTTTAGATGTAAATATTCTGTGGGTGAAATCTTCAACTCTGCACTTAGAGATTTTTCTTTGCTTTTAGCTCTAGTGCTCATGCTACTATCTGAACAAATCACAGAACAAGTGCTGCTGAGGAAGCCCTTTACAGAAAGAGCTAGTAAGTAAACTCCACCTCTTCACTTATGACAGGTAAGCAAACTGCAGTATACCCTTGGAATCCACTATCCTTTCCAGGGTCACCTGAAATTCTACATCACAAAAGAAACAACGATAAACCTCCCAATAATTGAAAGTAAGGAATAGCATTAATACTTCTTGAAAGTTGCAGTATTAGTGTTTGAAAATGACGTAAAGCTGGAAAGGAAATTAAAACCAAAGGCAACTCGAGGTAATTAACAGTGTACTAGCCTAGCTCCACATTTCAACTCTTATTGGGACCTCTTGCTGGTGAACATAACGATTCTCTGGTCTTTGTAGAGTCTCACTCTGCCTAAAATCTCATTTCATTGTTTAAGTTCCTTTCGCTAGATACAGAATTCAGTCAGCAAGAGTAGAAGTTCAGGGTATACGCAACAAGACACTCGGTAGCTAATAGAGAAGGGAATTCAATTTTCAGAAGTTGTAATGACAGATCCACATATTTCAAATATTTTCTTAATGTGTTTTAGAATTTCAGCTTTTTTAAAATCCATTCTCTGTACTCATCTGTTGTTTTCTCTTTAAATAGAAGTAGCTGTAGCATAAATTCTCTGGTTGGGAACTCCAGTCTGAATACAACAGCACTTTTGAATGATGAAACTGTGCACAGTTACGTTTTCTAGCTTAGTGATTTACACTATGATGCTGTTCTGACCTTTTTAACTCCATGTGGAATTTTGAGACAGTTACATGAAGCTCAGAGATTACTTGGGCTCATTTGGTCTCCTGTTTCCTGTCCTTACTACTGGGAATTGAAAATCCAGGTTCCATCTGTTTGTTTCACAAATAAGAAGCAGCTACTAGTGTGAGATACTAGGTGCTGGCTCACCTGCAGCAAACATATATTGGTCAACTGGAGTAATTTTGACTGTACTACATGGTAAAGTAAATGGTAGTAATTGCAGCTTATCTTGTATTCCTCCCAAATTTAGTGCATTGATGTAAAAGAGGCTGCTGACTTGCTTTCAATTATTTTACCCTATTGCACAATATCTTGAGTTATCTTTGAACATAAATTAATTTTCAGGTACGATAGATTGTCCTATTTTCTTTAAAAAAAAAGACATAAAGACCACAAATGCAATTCAGTGACTAAAATTTTTTTTTGTACAAAACAACTAGTCTGGAGAAAGATCATATAATGCCACACCTGGAAGAATGTCAATTAATTTCAGAGAACTTCTTCAAAGTGAGCGATACAATGGGAAAAACCTGAAATCCTCCCCTTAAGTTACATCCCTAGATGATGGACCTAACGGGACAATAAAAGAAAGCAGTCTGAGCATACAACATTCTGTGCTTTGTCTTGCCAGGTTTACACAAGAGAAAGGGTTAAAAGACCAATTGTTACGTTGGGACTAATTTGGTGTTTTAGTATGACTGAGCCAGAGTGTGCTGATCACATCTACTGAATACTCCTGTGCTTGCAATTAAAAAGAAGAAGGAAGTCTTTCTTTCTTTTGCTGGCTGAAAGCAAGTCAATCAAGAGCCACAGGTGAGCAGGAAACTGGACAACACTTTTCTGCTAAGCTGT
This sequence comes from Ginglymostoma cirratum, assembly GCA_024137785.1. Classification (NCBI taxonomy): domain Eukaryota; kingdom Metazoa; phylum Chordata; class Chondrichthyes; order Orectolobiformes; family Ginglymostomatidae; genus Ginglymostoma; species Ginglymostoma cirratum. The sequence goes on along the minus strand of JAHRHZ010000267.1, from coordinate 26,677,953 downwards.
AAAGAATTCAAAATCTCCAAAATAATTCTCAGCTCAACTGCAAAAGAGTCAAAGTGACCAGAATCACCCAAGGTAATAACCACAATTTTTCACCATCTATTCTATGTGGACAGTCCCAAGATGGATTCATTTCTTTTTTAACTGTTATCTTTTTACTCACTTCTCATTTTCAATCTGTGTGGGTGAATTGTGTTTTTATGTTACTCTGTATTTTTGCACCTAGTAATCTCACTCTTCCTTTAACTTAAGGCTGTTTAAAAATAGCTGTTTTTAATCATGCGATTATAATTTAATCATAATCATGCGAATTAGGAAAGTTATCCATGAGGGAAGACAGATTTTATTTTAAATTAACTACATTACAACCAACAGAGGAGGAGAGTTGAGTGAAAAAGGGAACCAGTTCCTCCTTCTCTCCTTACATAGCAAGATAATGAATTGGGGACCATTGCCTAGGGATTAGTTGTAACAATTGCAACCGACTTTGCAGTGGAAGAAAAACAACATTCAGTCCTATGAACTCCGTATACTGATAGCAATATCACAAGAAAAACACATTTTGATCATAAAAGTAGTTAGGTGACTACTGTCACCACAGTTTAACACAGAAAATTCCCACTCATTCATAAAGCAAACCTTTATTATCCCTCCTTTGACCACCTAGAAGTGACCATGTTCATTATGTGGGCATGTAAAGTTGAGTATGTGGAAGAAGTTACTATCCATTACTCTTCCTTCAGAAGCTGCATTTTGTGTTTAAACTTCTCTTGATTTTCAGGGAGTTGCACATTAGCCATTAATTAAACATTGAATATGAATTGGGAGAAATCTCTGGATGCAGGAACTTGAAATTTGGGATTGGCATTTTGAATGGAAGATACCCTTGGGGGTATGCCTTGTGTGGGCAGCCTCAGAATGAGTGCCGAGTATGCTGCCTGGGTGGAAAGCCTGCATATCTTCTGTACTTATCACTGCAATAAAGTACAAAAAAAGTTAAAATACATCAGACCTCGTCCATCATCCTGCTCATGCCACTTTTTCATGCCTTGTACTCACCCACATGTAGTCCCTCCTACCTGCCATATTAGGTCATGTCCGGTACCCATCCCCTCATCCTTTCTACCTTCCATACCATCCTCGAACTCAGTAGCTACCCACATTGGCCTTTGCCATCTTATTCTATTCCAACCCCAATGATTCCTGACAGCACCTATGCCAATTTAGTGCCAATGCTTGTTCCCATCCACAGCTCTCTCTGCAAGTTCTTACCAAGCAACAAATACCTTGGGGAACATGCATCAAGCAATGACATGTAATCACTTGGTAATCCAAGTAAAACACTATTCAGATCCAAAATTGATAATGTGTGAGTCTGAATTCCAAAATCCTCTTCCCTTCCAAATCACCTAATGTTTTTCCTTCAAAGTTCAAATATTATTTTATTTTAGCAAAATGTATCACCACGTTGAAGGGCATTTCACTTGTCACTTTCACCTTTTTTTATCAACATACACTTGCAGCTATTTTTGTCAACAGAATTACTCTGTACTGTTTACAAATTTGGATGTGGATTCCTCCAATCCAATATCCAAATTATTGATGTGCGCAGTGATTCAAAACCAATTCCAAAAGGAATCCCAACAGAGATTTATTCCATTTCCAAACTTTTTCAAAACTATCCCTAACTTCTGTATTCTACTTCCTCTCTTGAATTCAATTTTGGTACGATTTTGCCATACTTTTTTTCCCATACCTGTTTATAGGTGAGGACATCCTCTGAGTGTTGAGTCTTTGGAACTCCTTGTCACAGACAGCAGGGGTGGCAGAGCCTTGTATATATTTTAAAGCTGACACAGATCCTCGATCAGTAGTGGAATCAAAGGATAAAGGGAAAAGGCAAGAAAGTGAACATGAGAAATGTTGGATATTCCATAATCCTACTGAATAGCAGAACAGCCTTAAAAGACCAAATGACCTCTTCCTGTTTCTGTTTCATATGGTCTTTATGGTTAATCTTCTGTTAGAAAGTCTTTGATAAGATATCAAAAATTTCTTAAGTGCTGCATTTCCCCCATTTACTGTATCTGCCATCACCTCATAGGGCTCTTGGAATGTAATAGAATGCCCAATAACCATTTGTAAGAAAAAGGTGATGAGTGCATGTGTAATGGCATGGAAACTAATTCCTTACACTTTAATCTTTAAACTCTGCACTTTCTCTTGCGGACTGTGAGCCAAGGGGTTTTGATATCAAGGTACATATGTGATTTCATTGTGCAAACTGTAGTCAGCTTGATCCTAACAAATACATTGACTTCATAAAATAGGGCTAGGATAATCATTTTGTCCAATTATCTGTTTAGCTTCAGATATATAATGGACAAGATGCTCCAGCTGTTGTCATAGTGTCAAAAGTTCTTTATACAGGCTGTTGGCAAAATGAGATTAATGTAGAATACTTGCTCTCTTCCTGTTTTATGTGAGTAACTGCTCAGTTTTTGTTAATAAGTTTATTAGTTCATGTTAAAAGTTTTGGTGATAATGCGTGAAATAGCAAATTAGTTAATAAATCAAAAGGGAAAGATGAAAGTAAAAATGATTGTATAGGTCTTTTACTTGAAATTTATGAGGAATTACACATGATGCATGAGTGCTAAGATCTGCGTTTTTGTTGTATCTTCAACACAATCAAATCAACTGCTATCCCATGACAGTTGTGTATAATCTTATTACAATGCAAGCAGCACACTGGTAATGTTACAAGAGATCATGCATATACAGAGGTGGACGATCATTCTTTGACTCAAAGTTCTCCTGGTGAGATGAGTAACCAAATTATCTCTGCCTAATTGCAGCAATGAACTTACTGAACAATCATTCTTTACTCCTTGTCCCAATGGTGGATAGGATGGGCAGAATTTAATGCCCTCTCCTGAGGTATGTTTGGTGTAGGAGGGTGTCAGGTGAAGACCCTGCCACTTTCGCAACTCTCTCTGCCTCTGCTTGATTGTCGTTGATGGGAAAGTTTGTGGACAGCCTTTCCATCTCTGTCAGTTTGTAAGCCTTACTCAAGTAGGAAATTAATGCCCACTTAAGGACCTCTTACTGTTGCCCGAGTGTTCACCAAGTGCCAGACAGTGGCCACAGGGCATGTGGTAATTCTAAAGGTAAACCCTATCAAGGTTTCTTGCAAGCTTCTGGGATGAAGCCTTAACTCCACCTTCCCGCTTGTCTCCCATAGCCCTTCACTAACTGTTAAACAAAAATCTGTGTAACTCAACCTGGAGTGTACTTGATGATCCAACTTCCACGTTCTTTAGAAGAGAATTCCAAATTCCAATGATCCTCTGAAATAATACATTTCTCCTCCTCTCTGTTCTAAATAGGAGATAACTTATTTTCAACCTGTGCTCCCCACAAGAGGAAATATCCTTTCAGTATCAATAGAGTCAAATCCCTGATTGATCAACAGCTGTCATTAGTAGGATTTCCTTGATCCTTAGGAGGGTATGTCATTTATATGCCTGATTACTATTTAATTTGGTGGACTTTCCCAAAAAACAACAATATTGATCCTTAATGGCTTTGTAATTGATGGGCAAAACCCTCATCATTTCCATTAAATACTAGTCAACCCTATACTGATAGGAGATAGGATCTTGCTGTGTCATAAAATGTTTTTGTAATGTAAATTGTCCAATGCAAAGTCAAAGGACAGAATTTTATATAGTTCTAAGTGATGTGGGCAATGGTGAGATGTCTGGCAGAATCAGACAAGAAATTCAGTGAATGAAGGCCTATGGGAGACAAGCAGGAAGGTGGAGTTAAGGCTTCATCTCAGAAGCTTGCAAGAAACCTTGATATGGTTTACCTTTAGAATTACCATATGCCCCATGGCCACTGTCTAGCACTTGGTGAACACTCGGGCAACAGTAAAACGTCCTTAAGTGGGCAATCTCAATGTTGACACTGTCTCACTTCACCTTTGCACTTTTCATATGTGGCGTGGCTAGATTCTTGCCAGGCAGCAACAAGTTAGGGGATTAATACTTGTTAAACTCTTTGTTGACAGCCTAACTCACTCCATTAACATTCAGGTTCCAAACTTGCCCAACAAACTAAATGTCAGGAAAACCTGACATGCAAATCAGAGTGGGCACCTGGCAGATACAGCTTGCTGTTTGCTCCAAACACCGTCCAGGTTAAAAACTAGACACCAACATTTCCATGCATGCTCCATGGGCAGCAGCCCCCTGCATTCTGTCCACAAACATCGGCATCCGTTATTTGTAAGTTTCTAAGGGCTATTGTGGCATTTCTCCAGTCCACTTACAGGATATCTCTGCACTTCAATGCTACACCTCGGATTGTACCAGCAACTGTTGCAACACGACTGCAAGGATACTTTGCACTCAGGAGGGTGAGAGTATAGGGAATCTGGAAAGTGCTTTGATTTGGTGGGAACTCATAATCTTTATGTTCCTTATAATCTTATACACCTCTATCAGGTTCCCATGGCAACTTTCGCAGCGTCAAGGAGAAATACCCCCAACCAATTTGATCTTTGCTCAAAGGGTAGACCTCCCAGCCCAGGCAGCATCGAGGTAAATTTCCTGTGCACCCTCCAGTGTAATCACATCCTTCCTATAATGTAGTGAACAGAAATATCTGTCTTTTTACCTGTAGAACTGTTATTTCTCCTCTACAGCTTCTCTCTGGTCCTTGTCCACCCCACGCCAAGCTACCTTGTCCCATACCACCCCCTTGTGTTGCATCCTCTCTTACCTCCACTGCAGCCTCCCTTTCACCCCCAACCACCTTTTCGTAGCCTCCCTCTGCCTACACTATTCTTGTCTGTTCATTGTGCCCTTACCATCATACAGAGTGCAACAGAACAGAAGGATCTGAGCTCCATATGATCCAGCCTCTTATTGGAGCATAATATATGACCACTGAGATTAGTGATATCACAGTTCACCTCAGGCCCATTTACATGTGCATCAAACCCTACTACTAAACTCAAGTACATATCCATTTCCAACTAAAAGTACTTAATATTATTAGCAGAAACATTTAACCAAAGACATTCTCATTAATTGCAATAGCAGGACAGCAACATCTTGAGATTCCTGTGCTTTATCAATTTTAAGATGAAACATTGAGTGAACCACAAGGAAGAATACAATATATTAAAGCTGAGTAAGATAGATTATTGATTACCAAGGGATGAAAGATTGTTGGGGTGTGCAGGAATTTACAGATGAGGTTAAATCCAATCAGCCATGATCTTATTGAATGGCAGAACACGTTTGAGGGTCCAGTTACTTGTTACTTGTTCATACATGTGCAAGAATTTAGACCCACAACAGCTCTGAGCTGTTTTTCTAAAGAAGGGTCTAGACACGAAACGTCAGCTTTCCTGCTCCTCTGAAGCTGCTTGGCCTGCTGTGCTCATCCAGGTCTATGCCTTGTTATCTCATAATGTCAAGTCATTAAGAATGAAAGCCTTTATTGCTGTAACCAGAATATTTTCAATGTAATAAATATTCCTGCTCAAGATACAATTATCATTGAGAGAAATCCTACACTCTCCTCACACTTCTAATACTTCAGGACTATTATGCCCAGGATGATGTTATGAGCATCTCCAACATTGCATTTACTTGTGCTTCCTCTTAGGTGTTTCATTTTCAGTCAAGTAACACACTTGGAGTGTTAACCCTGACATCTGTTTCCTTCTGGTAAACAATTATATTTTGACAGCAGTGTATTTTAATTTGTTTTCTGAGTGTTAATCACTAATGTGTCAGCACAATGTGTAATTTGGCACCAGGGCCGAAAGCAACACATCTTTAGCAGAGACCAATTATACTTCCAGCAGTGTCAAATTCAGCCTTTTTTCCCTACATGTGCACAGCAACAACTCTCCATATCTTCTCACGTAACGACATCTAAACCTGTACCTCTACTACGTGGAAGGACAAAAACAGGACTTACATTGGCAATCACCATCTGCAAATTCCCCTCCAATTGCATATTATCCTGACTTGGAGTTGCATTGCTGCTCCTTCACGGTTGCTGGGTCAAAATCTTGCATCTCCCTCCCAAACAACACCTTGTACGCACCGATGGCATGTGGATTGGAACAGTTCAAGAAGGTAGCTCACTACTACCTGTTTCTAAGGCAATTAGGTCAGCACAGACATGGTGGGCCGAAGGGCCTGTTTCTGTGCTATACTGTTATGTTTATAAGTAGGGATGGGAAATAAATGCTAGCCTTGCCTGTGCTATGTCAGTGATAATGACCTATCGGAGATAATTAACTCCATGCTTTAGCTAATTTTAAAACAGTGGCTCATTGACAAGCCTATGAAACAGGCCTTAAAACAAACTTATTGATTTCTGAGTGTGCAGCTTACAAACCAAGGTTCTAGGCCTGAAACGTCAAGCTTTCCTGCTCCTATGATGCTGCTTGACCTGCTGTGTTCATCCAGCTCCACACCTTGTTATCTCGGATTCTCCAGCATCTGCAGTACCTATTATCTCTGGTTGCTATGAGAAAATTTTAGCTATTTATATTAACAAGTCCGCCTGTGAGTCTCTATAAAGTATGGGTGGTTGGTTGAAATTTTAAGACCTGGTGACAGTAACTTTGGCTTGAGGTACGGGAGTGTCATTGAACTCCACAGTCATCAATGATGTCGTCTATCACTCCTGCTGGTGTTGTCAAGTCTTTTTTTCATGCACTTGCTGTATTCAGACACAGTACATCCACAGATAACAAGGTGTGGAGCTGGATGAACACAGCAGGCCGAGCAGCATCATAGGAACAGGAAAGCTTGACGTTTCGGGCCTAGACCCTTCATCAGAAAATCAGATTTTCCTCTTTCCTTCAAATTGTTGACAGATCTATATATCAAATGTAGTTGTTTAGATAGCTAAAATTTGTAATTTTAACGGCTTTGTTAAAACAAACGAAGAGGAGAAGCCAAAGAGACACTGGGAGATAACATAGTGTGGAGCTGGAGAAACACAGCAGGCTTGGCAGCATCAGAGGAACAGGAAAGTTGACGTTTTGTGTCGGGACCCTTCTTCAGAAACCTGAAACGTCAACTTCCTGCTCCTCTGATGCTATCTGGCCTGTTGTGTTCATCCAGCTCCACACTTTGGTGTCTCTGACCCCAGCATCTGTGGTTCTTGCTATCTCTGGAGACTCTGGGAGCTCCAGTTATGGATCATCACGTATCACCTGAAGAGGATAAATAGAGTCTTCCATTCTGAGTGCTACAATAAAGAAGTCTACCAAAGGCACTGAGTCATCCTGCAGATGAGTGAACAGCAACATTGCAGCCATCTTCACATGACTCTCCACTCACATCTTCCACCTCCAGGAATGAAGTTTCATAACAAAAAGATGCTGATTACTGTGCTGGCCGTCCATGGGAGCCACTTGGCCTTCCCTGGCAGCAATGCTATGATATGTTCACATGCTGGTGCTATGACATTGGAGTGAACTTGAACAGATCCCTCTGACCTGCGCTTCAGTCTGTGTACGAATTCAGGCATCTCTGCCACACACTCCCCTGCTTGCTTGTGCATCTCTGTCAGCTCATTAAGGCCAAGTCCAGAATCATCAGTAGTGGTCTGTGAAGGCTGCTCTTCTTCAGCAGACCTGAGTGTGAAGGACCTCAGCTGGTGGCTGCATCTCTCACAGAATGCTATGTCAGTGTTGTCGTTACCTGTCAGTAACACTCAGTCTACTGTAAAAAGATCACCAACCAAACTGAATTTCTCTGCACTGCTGGAGGGTGGGAAGAAGTCTCTTGTATGTTCACTGAGAAACCTGACTTCCTTAGAGGTAGGCTTGGATGACGTGGCTCTTCTTTGTTACCTGAAGTTCGAATTCAATCCGGAAGTCAGAAAGAAAAACAATGATTTGTTAGTGTCCTGAGCCACCACTTTTACCCAAAATTGTTTGAAGGTGTTATTGCTTCAAGTATGTTCAGCGGGGAGTAGCAGAATGTAGACTATCTCTCTTGATGGATGTACATATCCAGTCTCCCCTTCATCACAGGCATTGTCCCCTTGTTCTCCTGCTAGTAATGTGCCTGCTCCTCAAAGGGGTCAGGAGCCTTCTGTCAGGCATATGCCCTTCTCCATCTCCCATTCATCCCTGTGTGGGCATATACACAATTTTACTTCTGCAGACACAGAAGCATTGTGGGGTGTTAGTACAGCACCAGGAGCATTTTCTCTGCATTTTATAGAAATGGCAGTCCCCAGAGTTTTGAATGTCTGTGTTCAGTACTTGCAAGAAAAATGTGGCATGGAGGATCTGAGGAGTTAAGGGATTCTGAATGAACTGTGCTTCTGTTTTAGTCAAAGACAGTGGATGGAAAGCAATAAAGCATTATATGACGTTTGTGATTAAGCTATCACTTAGATGTTGAGATCAAAGTCACCTTTTAGGGTTATTTCCTCTTCCAGTGAAGCTGGGTGGGGAAAATCTATAAGGTGTCCAGCTGAGATGAAAGTTTATTGACCTGATAGTGCCTGAGCTGCTGAGTGTAGTTGAGTGTCCTGGAACATAAGGAAGCCACTGCCGCTGCAATGCAAATAGTGCAACATTGGTACCTTGAGAGAACTGTGACATATTCAGAGTACGAGGCATCTGAAGGACATATCTGCCACACAATATTGTGTCCTCTGCAGTGGCAAACTTACCATATTTCATGACCTATGAATTTAAAGTAGCTTTGAGTAGGTTATGGCACATACATTGTATGAGCACACCAAATCATTCATCCTTTTGTGCCATTCGAGCCATGTTTCCTCGAGTTATCCACAAGCATTGACCTCTGCAATGACCTCAGTCCAGGTTGCCAATTTCAGATAGAATGGTCTCCTGTTACTAGTCCTCGGAAACGGAACATCCCTTCTCTCCTAGATGGGCTGCAGGAGAATGAGGCATCTCCCTAGACAAAATGAAATGGGGATCCACTTTCTGTGTACTCGAACATCCCTGAGAATGGCTGGGGGTGCACAGGTCAAGTTGAGTAATGTTTCTGATTGCAGAGAGTGAAGTGCTGTCTGGACAACTTACTTAAAAATGATATTTGAAAATTGTCAGGAAGGTCCTGGTGGGTGTTGGACCTTGCTGCCTGTGTCCCTATAACATTTGGTATTCTACTCAGACGTGTATTCAATGAGCTAAGAAGAATGTAATCACACTAGACAACCCAACCTGCCCCAAGCAGTAGTATCACTCTCCTTTCTCTTATTCCCAATGCTACGATCGGTTTGAACAACACAAGATCCCAACCAACCTGATAAGATGACTACTGAGATTATTGGCAATATTCTGCAAGGAATACTTCAAAAAAAACAGGTAGCTCCTGATGTTCTTTTGGTGGACTATAGTCCCAAAACACCATTCATGAGTTGCTGAGCTTTTCAATGTTTCTGCTTCCATTCATTCAGATCACATGACTGCATGAAATGTTTGTTGGAATAACATTATTTATTAATAGACAGGATGCACATGCCTCTGAGAAGGCCAGTCTTTATTTATTATTCATACCTATTTGAAAAGTTGGTGACCCACCTTGAACCACTGCAATCCTTTGTAGCAAAGGTACAACAGAATAGCATGCTAGACCATTTCAGATGGCAGTTAACAACATGCTGTGGGACTGGACACATAGAACACAGTGGTTAGGGATAATGGGTATCCTTCCCTAAAGGATACTAGAGAAATATCTGGATTTTTATGACATCTAATAGGTTAACTACTGATACCAGCTTTATGCTCTAGATTTATTCTTTAATTGAATTTAAATTTTACAACTGCCATTATAGCATTTTTACCAATGCTGGTTTTTAATTTGTTCTTGAGATGTGAGGATTTCTAACAATGCCAACATTTATTGCCTATTTGTAATGGGTTTTGAGCAGATATGGTCAACCCCTATCTGCAGTGCTCTTAAAGAAGGAGTATTGGATTTTGACTGAGTGGCATTGAAGGAACGGTGGCAGAGGGAGTAAATATATTAGGTGGTGTACTTGTATACTTGCACATAGTGCAGACTTGCCTATCATCTGTAAGATACACTGCAACAATTCAAGACTTCTTTACAGTGCTTTTTAAACTCTATCACCTAAAAGAAAGGGCAGCAGCACATGGGTGCATCAGTTGCAAATAAAAATAAATAAAGATAAAATAGGAATTCACAATAAAAACCGAAAGAACTGTGGATGCTGTAAATCAGGAACAAAAACAAAGTTGATGGAAAAGCTCAGCAGGTCTGGCAGCATCTGTGAAGTTAAAAACAGAGTTAATGTTTCGGGTCCAGTGACCCTTCCTCAGAACTGACACAAAACGTTAACTCTTGTCTTTTCCTTCACAAATAGAAATTCACCTCTGCTTCTGTTCAAACTATTTTGTTGGAATAACTTAGTAAAAGTTGTATGTTGAAAACCTCGTATCAGCACATTTTCTGGAAAGCAACATTGCAATTCTTAAGAACATCTCAATGAAATTGAAGTTAGAATAAATAGGCATCAAACTTATATCATTAATCTTCGTGTTACAGTGCTAAAACATTATTTAATTACATTTTCCCAGTAATAATATGCATGAGTAGACAGGTCTGTAAAAAAAATTAATAGTTTTTATACAGAACTAATTTGAAGTATATTTTCATATTTTCTAAAACAATAATTCATAGGTAGCATTTATCAACCCATGAAAACGTTCTGTTCATGAATTAATAATGCCAAATTAATCACTGATTTTTTTTGGCATATTTGTTTTTGAACAAAGTTTTAGACATACTGGATAATATGCTGAAAAGAATTTTCCCTTCTAAACTGCTTTGTATAAACACTAAGATGATTTCAAACAAGCTTTGGAGTCTCTAACCATAGTGGTAAGGCAGTAGAATCTCATTTGGAATATTTTTCCATGGCAACTCAGAATTAACTAATGAATACAAGTTTCTCATTGAGCACAATATGCAATTTGCCCCTGTGTTCTTTTCATCAAGACTTCCCTTGTTCAACGGACAATTCATCTGCTTATGAACTATTTGTACACATTCATCACTAAACTTCACTATTTTTCATTCATAAATTTGCAACAAAAATGTCTAAGATGGCCATAATTTCATGAAATACAGAATAGCCATGGTTGTTGTCTGGCAAGTGTAATACAAACTAGCAGATGGATTCAGCAGTAGGACATAAGCCATGTGTGCCGCGATAAAGATTATTTAATGTCATTACCAGCATGATCAGCAGTAACCTTATGTGTCAGGAGTGATTTTTTTTTCAGTTGTAGTTGAATATGCATTTGCAGATAGCTTTGAGTCTTTTTCTTTATTATTCCAAACTATCCTACATAGAGGACATCAGTTGTTGGCATTTGAAAGTGGTGGTGGACTGTAAGCTCGAATGTCTTTCTCTTCTTTGTATCTCTCTAGCTGAGTTACCTTATTGCTGCTAATCTTAAATGTATTGACCTGATAATATTTTTGGTTATGCACTCATTTCAACACACATACTTACAGGAATTAAGCCAATAAGTTCCTATTGGCACTCTCTGTATTTCTTCACTCTCCTCTTAATGTGAATTTTTTTTTAAACTGCATTCTTAAATTCATAATTTGTATAGTGCCAAACTAGGATTATCCTTACGAATCGCAACATATTCTATTTTAGAATAGGGATGTTACACTTGGCATCGTACAAATGTTATAATGTAGTTAATTGACAAATATTTTTTCAAGGACAAAAAGAATTAGTGTAATATCTGCGTGAATCCGACAGTCTCAAACAAACCTGCTCAAAGACAATATTTGTTACACACATTACATTCCCAACTCCCTGATTAGCATACACTTAAATGCAACTCTCTGCCAAGTGAGTAAAAATGAATTAATTAACACTTTAATCACTGTCCATTGTCTATCTTTCCATCTCTGTCATTCCATAAATCTAAGTCTTTTCTTCATATACCTATTCTTCTGTTTAACAATTACCTCTACCACTGACAATCACACATGTTTCTCATGTATTTAGATTTGTACAGGTCATTTCTCATGGGGCTAGTTTATATGGTCTTTATCTGGTGGGTATGAAGGTCAGAAGTGTGTAAAATGCAGTAGGCACCTGGCCCACTGCCCATCTGCTGACTCTGACCCCACTTCAAATTTACCCCTTCTGGGGGCTGCATCAAGTTTCCACCCTCCAATTGGCCAATTCAGGCCCTTGAAGTGGTCAATTAAACTACTTGTAAGGATCTCCTCCCACCATGGCAGGAGAGGCCAACACCAATCCCTCCATGGTTCCATGCACAGACTTTGGCAGGGTAGGCAAAGTAGGAAAAACAAGGGCAGTAAATGAAAATATAAGTAATCTAGGTAACTTATTTGAGATTGTACTTTTTAATGTTTATGACAGGGCAGGGGAAATTTAGATGTATTTTGTAAAGGCTTCAGGTCCCTGGTGATGTCATAGAGCTGTACACAGAGTATAAATAGAAAAGTGTGGGCAGAACTAGAATATGCTGGAAGATGGCAATAATTTAGACTGCAAAGGCCTCTCTGGAAGACACCATGAAAGCACATGGACATGAACACACAAAGTTAATAAATTAGTCCTTACCTAATTTAACCATCAGTCAGTGCCTATATATCTGTTCTTTTATTTATGAATCGGAGATTCTAGATCCAGAATCTGTTAAGAGTAAGTGTGAATGAGAGAAACCAAGCTGTGCATACGTGATGCTGGGTGCGGTTGAGTGAAAATGAAGTTGTAATCAAGATAGGGGGCTGTGTTCATGTTCTGAAGGCCAAAAAGTGCTTGGTTGGTTTGTGGTGGGCTTTGCTGGAGCACAGCAGCAGGTCTAGAACAAAAGTGTTGAGTATGTATTATCTCTTCTCTGCTACAATTAGCACTCCCCTTTATCTTTTGCTCTGGGCACCCTCAGCATCTGTTCCTCCTTTCCCTTTGTCAACAATATAAAAACGATTACTTTTGACTCCACTTTCAATGTTGCTGAGTTTCTCTGGCATGTGTTTTTTTATTTCACATCTCCACTATCTTCAATATTTTGCTTTTATTAGTAGTGAATTGAGTTTATTTATTTAATGCTGTGGGTTTTTAAAATCTGTTTTGCACACACTGTGTAACTAAATGATGTACACAGCATGAGCAAATATGTCGCAGTTACTGAACATCATTTAAAGTTTTTTATAGTATCAATAACAGGCCTTTCACTTTAAATATCTTTGTAAACCCAATAAACATTTTCAAAGAGAGATTGCAATGCAGTTGAAAGGAACCATTGTCACTGAGTTGTTTCATTTTAGCAGACTTACACGTGACTAATAATTCAGAAGATGTAATGGTAAACTCCTGGAAAACCTTTTGCCATATCCATGGACTTCTGAAGGCCAATTCACCTGTTTTGATCAACATTCTTTATTTCAAAGTTGTAGACTTGAATATTGACCTAAGACAATTATTTCTTTAAACCTGATTTTTTTTTTCCAGACTTCTGTAAGTTTTTCAGTCTGTTATACTCAATAGGGAAACATTTTCCTTTTGGGAACAGATAAAGAAGAGAATAGATTGCACTTTAGAAGTTTCTCTCTCATTATTGGCCTATTCTTCTCAGCAGGAGATATTTTTAGTGAATCTGTTCAAAGATCTTGTCTCACCTGTTCCAGAAGTGTGTGATTTCTGATTTAGAAGTAAGGACACTGCCACTGAACCACAAGATCCCCAGGAGATGGTTGTTTTATTCTTCCAGATATGAGGGAAGTCTGCTAGCAGCTCAGTGAAAGAAAAGGCATTGTCCCAAAATAGCCTCACAACCTAAACTAATCTGAAGTGTAAACACTGTTGGCAAACACAAGCCAATTAGTATAAAACAATCAGGTAACCTGTTCTGGTAACTTCACTTGAGGAATAAATATTTCCGAGGAGATCATAGTGCCCGTTTTTCTCAAAATTTTTCCTTTCGCAGGACCTTTCACGTCTACCCAAATAGATAAAAGTGGCCTCAGTTTAATAGGTTTATTCAGGAGGTGGCATTTCTGTCAGTGCAGCTGTCTTACCATTGAGTTTTTATCCTAGATTCTGTGGTCATGTTCTGCAATGGTTGTTAAAACCACAAAACTCTGGGTCAAGAGTTAAAGTGCAACCATACTGAAACAAAATGATAATCAACAATGAAGATAAAAATCAAAGCAGATACGAAGAGGGGAAAGAGGGCCTTTAGTTGGATATTGACTTCAGCTTTTTTAAAAGAATGATTTTCTGTCCCTGTTTTGTAAACTGAGTTGTCAGTATTTCCAAGTAATCATGTGATTTCAGCTAAATAACTAGCAAACTTCCCACCGGACACCCCCTCCCCAAGGCAGATCATTAATAAATTGCTTGGGGTTTACAACCCAGCCAGCAAGGTCTAGAAGCAGGTTTGTTCAGACAGAAACTTGCGAAGAGAAAGGTCTTTCAGTAGAGGTAGTGAGCAGTTCAGTCTTCATAACAATCAGCAAAGGGGAAATGTATTATGTTGCTGAGAAGAAAACTACAGCAGAAGGCCCTGAAAGAGTACGAAGAAATATATCTTTCAAGGCTGAAGACCCAAGTTTAAAAGAACCCATATCAAATGCTAAGTGAGTTGAGTTAACAACTTGTTTAAGTGTTTCAAGAGGAGACATTAAACAAAATAGAAGAGAAACTAGTTACAGACACTGCAATCTGCAAGAGCTCTAGTGTGGAGACAGCAGTGAACCTTCATTGAGATGTGTGTGTGTGTAAGATTGTTTTAGGGGTAAAATAGTTGCATCTTCCAGATATTTGAAATAAGACTGCTTCATATTGTTCTTGTATAGTGTAAGTTTGTGCTTATGTAAACAAACTTCTTTTGAAATGCGTGCTTTCATGCTCAAGGAGTCTCTTGTGTATATGTTCAGTGACTGACTTCCAGAGTAAACAAAGTGGAAATAGATCATAAGTTTATTAAGCCAGGTTTCTATCTGGAATCTTGTCCAGTATTATCATCAGATGGGATGAAACAATATCGTGAAATCAGACTGGATAGGAAGAGCTTTGGGTTTTGCCCATGAATATGTTTGTTACCTGGTGTAATGTTGCACCATACGAACCAGGATAATATTTAACTTTGTTTTTATTATGAACTGACCACAGCCTCTGTACGTAAGTTGAGGAGGAGAAACTCATTACAGCTTTTGAAACATCTAGTGACTCTTAAAGGAAAGAGAGTGATCTTTGGTTGAGGAAAGCACCAGTGTCAGTTTAATGTAACTAACAGGCAAGAAGCTTACGAACATGCACTCTCAGTAAAAGAAAATGGAGTTAGTAAGGGTGGCTAGCCCAATTGAAACCATAAAACATTGTAAAATCTCACACACTATACATCAACAATTTAGTATTTGTTGATTGCATTTCAATTTACATCCAACAAGCATTTTTGAATCAGTTCATTAAACAATCACTTTTATTATAAAAAAAAAATTGGGAAAATAAAGCAGGAACAAATATATATGTATTGCAATGGCCGTATTCATAAGGTATATCAACATTTAAAAGATCCTTTCCGTAAAAAGAATTGTAATATGGAGTAATTATTGCAAACACTGATGGAATATTTAACACCCCATCAACTATTATATGTACATCACAGGTAGTAACTAGCTTTTACAAAAAAAAGGGTCAAGTCACCATAGTCTTACCAGATGATAGGGGTGCTCTCTCATTAGAGAGAGACTGGTGATGGAACAAAAGCAGAAGTTGCTAGAAAAGATCAACATGTCTGGCAGCATTTGTGAAGAAAAAAAAAAATCAGAGTTAACGTTTAAGCTCTGGTGACCCACGAATCCCCACACCCGAAACATTAACTCTGATTTTTTTTTTCCCCACAGACGCTGCCAGACCTGCTGAGCTTTTCCAGCAACTCTTTCCAGCAATTTTTGTTCCTGATTTACAGCACCGCAGTTCTTTCGGTCTTTATTTAGAAGGTTGGTGATGGTTTAATAAGGGTGACAATGCCTCAGATAAGGGTGGGTGGGGGCAGTTGTGCGGAAGATTAAGGGTCCTCCTTGGTAACTTTAGCTGGTGCAGAAATTGAACCCACACTGTTGGCATCACTCTGCATCACAAACCAGCCATCCAGTCAACTGAACGAACCATAAGTAGTTAGTACCATTAGTAACTTCTGATACCAATCAGCTGTACATTGATTGTAAAATAATGGCAAGATGAGGGATGGGGGTAACATGACAAAGGTGTTATGCTTCAATTTCTCCTGTTCTGAAGTCATTAGGAAATATGCCTTCCCTTTATCTTGCAACTTTTTTTTTGTAGTTTTATTAGGATAAGAGTGTGTAATGGAAAAATTTAAATCAACCAGCTTCTACAACTCAAATAGACTATTTTTTTTTTTAAAATAAAAAGCTTGACAGAAGCACTGACTCCATTTGAATAATGAAAAATTAGAATTTAAATCTTTCATTTTCATGTTAGATTGAAAGTGACCTCAGGTTTATTATTATTAAACAGTAATATCATTTTTTGATCACTGATAGATATGAATACAAATAGCTCTCTTGTAAAAGTGAAACGAAATAAAGCTGATTTTATCTAAAGTGGAATAAACACTTTCGTATTTTAAAAAAAAAATCAGATCTCAACATATTCTACTAGTTTAATTGATTCTTTAATATTCCCATTTGGATTACTTGATCACTATTTGTGTCACAGGATTGTCTTTAAAGGCAAATGTGTAGTTGTGGGGACTGGGTGGGAGGAGAGGTGTTTGAGATGCTCTGAGGGTTGGTGCAGACTTGATGGACTGAAAGGCCTGTATTTGCACCGTAGAGATGCTATGATTCTTTGGAGATCTTCATGATGCAAATACACATTACTCAAAGCAGAAGTGTTTACTTAGACAACTTGGCTCCTTTTGCAAATGGCTTGATAGTTTGTACCCTAAAGACAATTTCTGTGTACTGGAAACAAAAATCTTTTTTTAAAAAAAAAATGCTATAACTGAATCAGCACTGGATAAATAAAGCTCAAGAAGACTGTTGTGAAAATGTAATCTCTTTACGTGCATTTTCCAGCGGCACTACATTTTAAGCCCTAGGTCTAAGTTCATAGATTTTCCCCTCAAATGGTACCATTCATCCAATAAATTAGCAAATTTTAAATTATTAATATTTAGAAACCAAAATAGTAAATACGTCATTTGAAATCTTATTAAGAAGATGTTATAAACTTTTCTTAAAGGACAACCTAGTTACATAGTCATATGTTCAACGTAACTTTGACTGTGAAGAATTCGATAGAAATTTCGATGTAATTCTCAGTTGTTTATTATCCTTGTTCCATTATAAAAGTCAGTAATTTATTCAAAGTGATACATAACAAGGCTACCAACGAGATTTCCCAAATAGTATTTAATATATCCCCTCTAATGTTTCCCCCAAATGTAGATAATAGTCTACACGTATATAAAGATGATGGAAAGTACACTACAATATTAGCAACACAAGACACTTAAATTAAAGCAGAAACAGAGCCCATCAGTTCTATTTGGCATCTTTTGTGCTCTCAGGATATTTCAAAGCACTTTGCCCCCAGTTTGAGGTGCTTAACATACCCAAAGATTCACAAATAGCAATGTGATGATGACTAATATAAATTTAACAGATAAATGATATTGAAGGATAAACATCAATCCTATCAATTAGCTTCATGGCTGGCACAGCTCTTTGCTAAAAGACTTAATTAAATATACAAATTGATTAGTTGGTAACAAGTTAGTTTGAAATATAGCACAAGATTTAGAATCATGGATGTCATAATCTATTCTGTACGATTTGAACTACTTGAGGCACATGCCTCGCGTAAGTGTTAAGGAAATATTGGCCGACAACGCTGTAGGAATTACCTATAAACCTAGATTACAAAAATGCTCACAGATCCAAAGTAGGTTACTTACTTTGAGGTTAAAGTTGAGCATTGCTGGGAAAATGTTTTGTCGAAACATTTTTTCATCTTGTATTTCTTGAAAATTGGCCTAATGAGTACAAGTGTAATGAAAAAGGTGTCTTTTGCTATTGTGTTTTTTCAGTAATACTAAAGTTCAGTATCACCGAAAAACCATTAGGTTACGGTTGCTACTGAACCTCACCTTCAACTAGTGGGATGACCCTGTTTGATGGAGAACATATCACCACTATGGTTACAAAGATCATACCAATAAACTCGAACATTTTTATGGCGAGTTCCATTTGGTCATCCTGATATCTACTGTTAGCCTAGGAAGACAACTTTTGCTCATCAGTTGTATGATCATTCAAGATTGATTTATCATCTTTTGAGCTTTGGTCCCTAGTCTGATGACAAGAGATAGATTTCAATATTTTCAGTCGGCAAAAATAGTGGCAGCACATTGTGGTTCAAAATAAATCAGAAGTAACAAATTTACTTTACTGGTTCAAAGTGAACGATATTAACCTACCTGTAATATTAACATATATCTAAATGGTAGTATCAGTCTGAGCAAGAAAGCGATCTTTCTTCCCACTCGAGTGGTAGTTATTTATCACTTGTACCCAATGAAAAGACAAAACATCATTTAGATATATATTACACAAGTAAAAATAAACAGTATTAAGTCCTGAATGAAAAATACATTATACATTGATGTTAGTAACAAATTGTGTTTGTGTAAAACACATCTGTTTACTATTTTAATTACAGCATATGAACCCATTTATAAAATGAGACAATAACATTTTATATAAATGTGTTAATATATGTTTACATGTTTAAGATGCTGTCCTATACTTAGGGTCATGAAGCTCTCAGACATAACAGACTATGCATTATGATTATAGGTTTTCTTGCTTCATTTCTGAATAAAGACACTAGCATGACAAGTCCTCTATGATATTGAATGTACTTTTGATAATGCCTTTCCACTTTCGAGCGTTTTCCTTTAACGATAACCTATGGAGTATGTGTCTGCCTGAATTTCTGCACCTCTGCATCTATGGTGATTTGAACATTCAGTATGTCGTTCCACACAGTGCTTCCCACATTGTATTCTGCTCGCCTCGGATTTCTGGTGAGTGTTGTTGCACCGGTGAACCAGAACTGGCTCTTTACTTTCTGATTTACTTTTTAGAAGACGCTGTAGAATTTCCTTATCAGATCTTTCCCTTTTGAAATCATCCTCGTAAATCTTGAGCTGAGAAAGCAATGAAGCATGGAGTTAGAATAATAACATAGCATATGGTGTTTAATTCTAATTAACCCGGCCAACATTTTGAATCAACCTGTTCAGGGATACAATAACACGCCTCGAGAGCAGGTGGGGCTTGAACCAGAGTCTCTTGGTCCAGGGGTAGGGACTCTACCTCTGCACCACAAAAAGGACTCTTATCTCCTTTTCCTCTGAAGGATTTGACTCTTAATACCTGGGGATTCAATCTCACTGTCAACATTCCCAACCCTGGTATCAGGGACAAATAAGAAACAACATTTCATGATCAACCATTTTTGTGAATGCTAAAGTCAAGAGTGTAGTCTTTGCTCTTTAACACAACCACCGATGTGTGAAAAAAGGTAGTGCTCAAATAACTATTTACAATAGTGATTAAAAGTAATCATGTAATTACATTAACATCTACACACACACACACTAAGTTATTACTTCCCATAAAGATATTCGTGCAAAATATTTTGTTGAGGCACTAATCTCAGTAGGTACAAAGCAAGAGAGAAATCAAGAATAAACAGTCAAGGAAATAACTGCCCAGAAAGATTGCAGTTATGGCTCAGTGGGTAGCACTATTGCCTTTGAATCAGAGCATTGTGGGTTCAAGTCCCTCTTCATCTAAACCTCAGCATATCTTTAAGTGCAGCACAATGGCTCAGTGGTTAGTGCTGCTGCCTCATAGTGCCAGGAACCTGAGTTCAATTCCAGCCACTGTTGACTATCTTTGTGCAGTTTGCATACTCTCCCCATGTCTGACGGTTTCTACTAGGTGCTCTAGTTTCTTCCCTCAGTCCAAAGACATGTAGGTTAGATGGATTAGCCATGCTAAATTGTCTCTAGTGTCCAGGGTTGCGTAGACTATTTGGGATTAGATGTGGTAAATGTGGGGTTACAGGGATAAGGTGGGATGCTCTTTGGAGAGCTAGTTTGGACTCAATGGGCCAAATAGCCTCCTTCTACACTGTAGGAATTCTATGACTTATAAAAGTGTTGAAATGTGCTGGTGTACCAAAGTGTTTCACAGAAGCAAATATGTATTATTCATCCCAAAGGATGCACTATTATTTACACCCTGTGAAATATAATATGCTTATTTCAGTATTTAGCATAGTTGAAGTCAGTCAATGTTGCATAAGAGGTTATTTGACCCATTTGAGTTCATGTTGGCTCTCAACAAAGCAATAGAAATTGATTCCACTTTCTTATTTGATAATTGTAGCCTTGAAAGTTTATTCTTTCATGTTATTGTCCAATTTCCATCAATTGTTTTCATTTCTGCCTTCACGGACAAAAAGCATTTCCTCCTTTTATGCTAGATTAATGATTGCAGCCAAGTTAACTGGGAGAAATGCTAAATGGCAGGGAGAATGATGCAAATATGGAAAACCACCTTTTGAAAACCCTTCTCTATGTTGTTAGGGTGTAACTAACATTATAGTACTGAGGGGCCTGCAAGAGGGTCCTGCCCAGCTTAATGGGGTAGGCTGCAATAAAAATTAAAAGTTTTAAAGTGAAACAATAATCAGAAGCTCAGTAATTCTAATGGGAATACAGCAATGTCTTGTTATGGCAAGGGGAGCTGATTATCTGTCACCTGGCTAAGAAGGCAAAAGAGATACTGAGGTTACATGAAAACTTCTGTGAAATTTCTGTTGTGCTTCTGACTCGGTTTCAACAAGTGAGAACTTGAGGTCCAAATACTGGGACATGAAGGCCACAAGGGATGACTTTTTCAAACAGATATTCTATTCATTTTCAAAAAAATATATTTTAAGATTTCCAATGATGCAATTCTCTCTTTTGGAGTTATATTGCCCCTTGTTACAGCAAAGTGACATTTCTTTCCTACAGTTTTGAGTCATAACGATAGGAGTCTATGAAACATCCCACCCACTTGCTGGACATTTGGTTCTGTGGGCTTATGACTACATTATGGCAAATGTCATGAGTGTCCAGTTGTACTGTGGTATAGTATAATAAACAGGGAACAAGTCTATTACGAAACAAATTAAGCATCAACCATTGCTACTCCAACACACTGTGACATCATCATATTTCACAACCCATGTGAGGAAAAGTCATTACTTGCAATATAATGTCCATCTGAAAATATGACCTACCAAAAATATAGCCACATATATTGTCTTCCGTTTCTGTCCAAAGCTCTACTAACTAGATTAGATGATCAGCTGCCTTACAGTCTGGCCCAACTTTACATTGTACACCATCTGGGTAGTTGTTTTGTGGTGCAGTGGCAGTGCCCCTACCTCTGACACAGAATGTCTGCATTCAAGTCCCACCTATCTTGGAGGGATAGTGATAAAAATGCCTGAACAGGTTGATTAACGTAATTACACCAGCAGTGTCAGTGTTCACTAATACAAATTAATCCAGGCACTAGTCATTTGACAGCAATTCTTATGCAGTTTGAAAACTGGTTCAACATAACTTGTATATAGAGTGCCTTTAATAAGAAGAATCTTAAATCATTTAAGCACAAGGAGAAACAGAATCCATTAACTAGCTCCTAGCACTTTCGTGGAAAGCGAGCTCCATTTAATGCAAAACCTAGAATGGAGAAACAATTCCTCAAAACTAATGGTGATATAGTAGAAATGTTCCAGAGGTAAAAGGTACTGCAGATGCTGGAGAGTCTGAGATAACAGGGTGTGGAGCTGGATGAAGACAGCAGGCCGAGCAGGATGCTGCTCGGCCTGCTGT
>JAHRHZ010000267.1:26588716-26640104 GCA_024137785.1 Ginglymostoma cirratum | reverse complement strand
AGGAAAACGTCAAGTTTTCCTGCTCCTATGATGCTGCTTGACCTGCTGTGTTCATCCAGCCCCATGCTTGTTATCTAAAAAACTTTCAAGTTGTTATAAATGTGTTGTTTATAAATGAATACATGCATACACACACACAATATGAGAACAAATTAGACACTTAGTTCTTGGGAATGACCTGTAAACGGATAGCATCTTGAAGTTTTTTGTGGATGGCAATCTAGTGCCTGGAGACTGGTAATGATGTTGGAATATACATCCTAGCTCAGCAGATGAGTAACATCTGAATTTTCACTGGTGAAATGGTAAGTTTACAAACAAAGAATGACTTATAATGTTAGTGTTGCCTGATGTCAAGAGTTACATAGAGCCAGGACAGAGGTGTTTCCTGCAGGGCCATGGTACATTTGAGGAAAAGAGTTTGACCCAAACCCAGCTAAGCTAAGTTCCTTTAACGCCCTGGCAACGCTCTCCTCTGGAGTACCTCTACTTTGAGAAGTCTCAACTTCGCTTGTCCACCTTTGATATTTCCCTTCTGACATGGCTTGTGTCTGCACTTCTGAGGTCTAGGCTGTCTACCACTATTCATTACAAGCCTACCAATTCCCATAGCTACCTTGACTGTACTGACTCATCCTGCAAGTACTCCATTCCAGACTGCGAGTTTCTCCAGTCTATTGTTGCATCTATTCTGACGATGATGTTACCTTCACACTGGCATTTCTGACAAGCCTTATCCTCAATTAAGGATCCAACCCCTCTCCACGGTGGAGAGGGCCCTCAAATGCATCCGACTCATTTCCTGCATTTCTACCCTTACCTTTTCCCATCCCTTTCAGAATCACGACAGACTCCTTGTACTCATTTTCTACCCCATCAGTCTCCACGTTCAAAGGATTACCCCAATCCATTTCTATCACCTCCAGTATGACACCATCACATACCAAACTCCTTCACTTCCTTTGCTTTAAGAAAAAAGGGCCAAATCACCTCCACCCCCTCACTTCCCAAAGGTACCAAACACTCCATCTAGATGAAGTAGAGATTTACTTGTATTTCTTTCAGCCAAGGGTACCTTATTTGCTGCTTATAATATGCTCTCCTCTACACGGAGGAGACCAAATGCAGACTGGCTAACTGCTTGTGGAACACCTCCACTCAGTTCATGAACATAACCCCAACATTCCAGTTGCTTGCCATTTTACTACCCAAACTTGCTCCGATGCTGGCATTTCTACTGTCAGCTAAAGCAAGCTGGAGTATCAGCATCTCATTTTCCACTTTAGGGACTTTATAACCTTCTAGACTCAGAGCTCAACAAGTTCAAATCATGAATTCTGTCCTGCGTTTTCATTACCCACCCCCAATGTCTAGTTTTCCTCTCAGCGTAACTGATCTTTTATTCTGCTGTGGACATTTACTTCGGGTTCACAACCCTTCTCTCCAACTACTACTAATCCCTTTGGTTCTGTGCCAAATTCTGTTGAACTTCCTTTTGCGTCTACTCGTTACTTCTTGTCTACTGTATAAAATCTATCACTTTTCCGTCCCCCTCTTCAAGTCAAAATAAGTCATTACTGGATTCAAAACATTGTTTCTTTCCACAGTTGCTGCCAGACCTGTTGAATTTCTCCAGCAAACATACTTCCACAATACAACATACCTGGCTGGTTTATACTCAAGAGCATCATCTGTCAGAACAATGGACTGATATTGAAAATGGTAACAGTCCATTGCATGCATGTTAGGAGAGGACTTCGGTTGTAGCTGCTCACTACTTCATGTTTGGTTACTGGCTGAGTTTCAGGGAGGAACTTAAGAAACCCCCTAGCAGACACTCTTTCGCTCAGGATAGAGAGGGAAATATGACAGCTGCCCAGGAAGTGAGTACAGAGCTGCAAGTTACACTTCTGGTGGTCTAAGTCCAAAACTGCATCACTGGGAGTGGAAAGATTTTCTAGGCAGGAATTGGGCTGGCCGGTCCAATGTGCCCATGTTGTCATCAAGGCACCAAATCAATAGTTCTCTTTGATCCAAGAAAATTAAACAGTAACAGAAAAGCCCAAATCAGCTAAAAAGACGCATCTATGACCTACGTTTGCAGGATACCACCCAGGTTCATGGCTGAGCCAGATACAGAAAAATCCAATGACGTGGACAACTGCTGATTGGCGTCTGCTGTAGAGACCTTGAGATTTAATTTTAGACCAGAGCACAGTGGGTATGAACATTGTTTAGATAAGTCACAGCCTCTTACACATTTGCACTTTATCATTTGAAGGAAGCTGACTTGAACAGTATTAACTGATGTACTAGGTAGCAATTTCTATCTCTTGCTGCCTCCCCCCCCCCCCTTACCAGCTTCTCCCTACTCTTCTCAATGTCTATGTAATCTGTTTCCATCTCAATTCCCTTACTTGCTGCTTGTTCTTTCAACAAAGCTTCCTTCACCACATCTGATGCCTAAATAACCCTCTAGCAGTTTCATGTTATGCTCAAAAGGGACAACTAAATCAGAAAAATGAACTACTTAGTGTCAGTGAAAACAACTCTGTCACTATATGTGGAGCACTTAGCATAACTGTTGAGTAATGCATTTAGTCGTATTCAGGACTTCCCTCTCTGTTCTAAACAGTTGCATGTTAGAATTTGCTTTATTGTCACATGAGTACAGTGAAAAGTTTACAAGTCACCACTTAGAGCACCATCTGACTGACTGTTAGGAACAAAATAGAAAAATAAAGCATTCCGAATTAGTCCTTCCATCCCAGTCCACAACAGCACCCCGTCCGCAGACTACCAAATAATAATTAAAAAAAGTAGAACTTATCTTCTGAGCAGGGGTCTACAAACACAAATATACGGCATTTGCAAGGTCCTGCAGCCAGAAGTCCTCGCTTGCGGCACTGATGCCGGGTGCGTCATATTTGAGGTTCCAACATCATTGTGAAATTGATTGCAATGTTTCAATGCATACCTGGTGCTTGTAATTCCAACCAGGAATGTAACTGAGCTACATACCATGGCAATGTTATCAGAAATTGCTCACTGAGGATAGCTTAGCTGGATGGAATTGATGGTATGAGGAACTCTCCATCCTGCAGTTTATACATTACTTTTTAAACAAGAAGAGATAGCATTGTTAAGCTCATCTTTGTTGTAAATTAAAATATGGAAAAACTTTTTCCTCAATTAAATTGAGGTATCAAGTGAAGCAATTTAATCTTAGGCCTACTTAACTCTTAAAATCAGTGTTTTGTTTTAAACCTATGGCAGTATAGAGATGGGCTTTTGAAACAAATATCCAAATAGGATTAAAGTGACGTTCAGGTTCCAGTTCCACTAAAAAGTAGAAATTTTCGGAGTTATACACTGCAGTCACACTCCAAGACTTTAAAATGCACTTGATTAGAATATATTGGACTAATATCCATTAATGAGTATAAGGGTATTCATACATCGGTAGAAGTACAAAACTATATCAAGGATAATCACAGGAGAGGCAACAAACCAAGGAAAACAGTTTGTAGAAATGCAAGCAGTACAATACACAGACAAACTTATCGATGTAATTGAATCATAATTTTTGTTTTACAGGCAAGGTAAATGCAAAGCAGGTAGCTATAATATGCTTCAACTAAGCTGGTTCAGACTACAAATTTAAAATTTGTGAAATGTAACTTTGCAATGCCTATCAATAAAGTAAATATTTACTTGATGTTAAATGTTTGGCATGAGGACATGAGTCATTGTTGAGAATAACTATTTAAGACAGTCATTTTCATTGCATCTGGGTTTTTTAAACTGTCGTGGTGAGACAGTAAATTTCGTTACACAAGTGCAGAAATCCACAGGATGCAACTTTGTGACAAATACTGTGTTCAAGGCAACAGGAATGTTTAAGATGTTGCTGGAAACAATGCCCTGATCTGCAATACTGGAGGGAACAATCTTTGATGGGCAAAAAAAGTCTGTCCTTGACTTGAAGCAAATTTTACTGGTCATTCACAACTAAGTGGGAACAAATCTCACCCAGGACATGTCAAATTCTATTCGAACTAGTTATGGGTTTAAAAAAAAAACTTACCAAGGTTGGTTGGACTGTCTGTTTCATGTTTTGTAATTTACTTTCCAATTGTCTCACATATTCTTGGAGCTGTTGATTTTTCTTCATCTCTTGGATTAATGACTGCTCGTAATACTCTCTTTTGTGCTAATTTCAAAATGAACAAAGGTATGAAATATTTAATGAAGTAATTAATGACGTTGATACCAATTCCTAACATTGGCAGCATGATCAAGTGAATCTTTGCATTAATTAAAATCAGTTATCCCACACTAGTACAAACATTAACAAGTGAATGGCAAGAGAAAAACATTGCCACAAGAGATCTAAATAATAGATCTCAAAATGGAAACTTTCATAATCTAACAATTAAAACTAAAATAAATAAACTCTCTGGATGATGACAGATGTTTAGTCTATTAAAAAAACAATTCTATACTGCTCAATGTCATTATACAAATTTATAGCGACTGAAACAGAGGAGTTTTATTTGGATTAATTGTCTCTACTCTTGCTGTATCAATGGTCCAATTTGGGTGTAATTGCAGCTAGACTGACATAAATTAGAAGATATACATACAGGTCAGACCTCAGCATTTTCACTTGTCTGTTTGTTAATACTTGCTGACAGAAAAAGGAACAGGGGATTTTCAACTTCCCACATTGTGCTAATGTCTTCCTGTTATACATCATTGCATAGCTTTTGCTTTGACCAGTTGAATGCTGCTGTATTTGTGGCCTTTGTACGACCAAAGGAGTGCTGATTCAAGATCCTGTGCAATAACAGGGATATGTTTCCATAATATTTCAGCAGTTTGTAGCCAGTAACTGTGCACATTGTAATAACTAACTTTTGCAATAATTTCTAAAGTGTTGGAACTCTTTAATGAAAGAATTGTATTGATAGTCATATGGCACTGCCACAGTACAATTATTGGATTATACTTGTGACTGAACAATTAAGTATTCAAGGTTAAAGCACCTTCGTTTACAGAATGTAAAGTGAGCTTCTCTGTTTGTATGGACTTTGTTGGGCTATGTTATTGCAATGTGAAAGGTGATGTTAGCCTGGAAAAGGGAGTTGGGAGGGCATGTGTTATGAGAATCAATGTGTTATGGGCAATCTAGATACGATTAAGGCAATGTGGGTTGGAGGTGTCTGTGCAACTGAGGGGATTTATTGGGCACCGTATTATGATTGAGGCAGTGAGATTTGTATGAATGCAAGGGAATGATAGAGACAGTATAGGGAGCTGAGGTACACAAGATGCATCTGCCATATTGTGGAGCGAGTACAGCAAGAATGCTGTTAAGTTAATGCACTTAACCTGATGAAAATGAAAATGCTGGATGTGTTATTCAGTTTAATAGCATAGAAAGAGGCCCAAAGCATCAAGGACCCAGCTACCTAGCTCCATTTTCCAACACTTTGCCCATAGCTTTCTATGTTATGTCTTTAAGTGGTCACCTGACTAGTTCTTCAATGCATTGGATGGTTCCCACCTTTACCACTCTTTTAGGTGGAGTTCCAGACACCCACCAAACTCTAGGTTGAATTCGGTCTGAATCTGAAGGGCATGCAGAGAGTAGATGGGGTGGGGAGGAGGGGGAGAGAAAAACTTTCCCCTCAGACAGGTGCTAAATCTTTGTCCACTTGTTATTGACCCATGTACTAAGGGGAAAAGGTTCTTCCCACCTGCTCTCTACATCCCTCAGTTTTGAGCACTTCAAAGTTGGTACCCATCCCCTCTAGAGCCACACCCCTCCCTTTTTCACTTCAGGAAAAACACCACCAGCCTATCCAATCTCACTTCTTGGCCGATTGCTCCAGCCCCAGCAGCATCCTGGTGAATCTCCTTTGCACCCCCTCTGGTGCGATCGCATCCTTCCTATAGGCTGGTGACCAGAACTGCTCACAATACTCTAGCATGGCTTAACTAACTTCTCACAAAAGCCATCACATCCTCCTTGCTCTTGCATTTGATGCATTAATAAATAAAAGCAAGTATCCCATATGCATTTTTAACCACCTAATCGGTCTTGCTGTCTTTAAGGATCTGTGGACATTCACACCAACACCCCTCTGATCCCTCTATTTCCAAGGTGCTACCATTTGACACATACCATGCCTTCCATTGTTAGTCCTCCCAAAATGCACACTTCACTCCATCTGCCACTGTTCTGCCCATCTGACCAAACCTGTTGATATCATCCTGCCATCCAAGCCTTTCCTCCTCATTATTTACCACCACTCCCTCCCCAATTTTCATATCATTTTCAAGGTTACTGATCAAACCTTCTACACATACATGTCTAGATCATTTAATGTACACAACAAACTGCAAGGGACCCAGCACCAAATCCTGTAACACGCTACTGGACTGAAGCTGCCAGTGACAACCACCCTTTGATCATTTGATTGCTGCCACTAAGCTAATTTTGATCTAATGTGCTCTTAGCTTCTTAACCACTCTCCCATACAATAGCTTGTCAAACGTCACTAGAATCCATGTAGTCTACTTCAACAGCATTATCCTCATCTGTGCACATAGTCACTGATTCAAGGAATTCTGTCACTCAGCTTTTTCCCAAACATTTTCCTACCGTTAATGCAAGTGAAAGACAGGCTAAAAGATTAAAAACAAACTTGTGGGAAAATAAAGTTCAGTAGAACCCTCCATCAGCTTTCACATGTTCAACCATACTATAGTAACATTAGGAGTTTACTTTGATTCATTTGGGGGATGTGAATGCATAAGCAATGCTAGCATTTAATGGCCATCCCTAAATGCCCTTGGACCCAGTGGCAAGTAGGCTATTGTAGAGGACAGTTAACAGTCAACCACACCGCAAGCCAGACCAGGTATGGATGACAGATTTCCTAACCTAAAAAAGTTCAGTAAACCAGATGGGTTTTTACAATTGATGAATGGTGACTATAAAAACTTCCATAAATCACGTGAATGTGGTATTTGAGAGAGCTACACACCTGTGCCACTTTAGTTACAGATTAGAAATGCTGCTGGAGAAATAAAGCTAGAAAGAGAGTCAGCATTAGAGCTGAAGACACAGTATATTAGAGAAAGTGATACCAAAAAGCTTTTACTCAGCTTCAGGTGAACAGGGGCTCTGGATAACAAACAGTCTACTTGGAAATATCTCTCTCCTTTAATGAGCAAAATCTGGATTTAAACTGGAAACTATGCATATTCTGGAGGCTGATTTTTCTTTTGGAACTCCTGTTTGAGCCTTAGTTCCACATTTCTCAAAAAAAAAAAAAAACACACAAATTGAATAACTTAAATTTCTAGGTTCTGATCATTTTCATTGCCTTGAGCAGGGGTCTGCATTTGAAATGTAAAATGTGAAAAGCCAAGGGTTGTTGCAGTCTCAGTATTAGTAGGGTGGCCTTTCAACTCAGTGACAGCATGCTTTACGCAGAAATTGAGGCCGAAATGACTGGAATGTTCCCACACACGTTATTAACATGATATCAGCACCAGCATTCTGACTGCATCTCCTCCCAGAGAAAGTCCAGAAAATCTGAAGCATCCAAAAGTTTGGGGACGCACTCTCATGGATCTTCCCGCTTTTCATTCTGCTTTGGATTTGGAAAATAAGTGGTCCCTGGGGCACAGGCGACAGGAAAGTCAGCTCAGGTCTCTTAAGCAGAGAGTTTGGATACAGGAAAACAGTGTATTTGAATAAATCAAAACATGTTAAGGTTGAGGCGTACTGTATATCTGTATTTCAGCGATACCACTGTCAAGGTTTTTGAGTTACAAACTCCATCCAAATTAGTAAGACAATCCAATGACTGTGTTAAGAGACAGCGCTTTTAATCCTATGCAAAGATAATTCGCCAGTTTTCTTAGCTCGGATCAACAGAATCTCTAGAGTGTGGAAGCTGGGCCATTTGGCCCATCGAGTCACACTGACCCTCCAGAGACCATCCCGTTCAAACCCACACCACTACCCTATCCCTGTAATCCTGCATTTTCCGTGGCTAATCCATTCTGCCCAGACACCACAGGCAATTTATCACTACCAATCCACCTAACCTGCACATCTTTGGACTGTGGAAGGAAACCCACACAAACAGCTGCTAGAGGGTGGAATTGAACATAGGTCCTCGGTGCTGTAAGGCAGTTGTTCCAGGAAGGCTCAACAGTTTCAGTAGTTGCTGTCAGTTTTTTTCTAAAACCTTCAAACCATCTTGAGTATCAATCAATCAAAATGAGGCAAGAATATCCTTCATACATGAAATCCATGTCTAAACAAGGCCAAACATTATTATGGAATTACGTATAGTAAGAAGTCCCTATTATTACTTTTGAATTGATAAAATTTCTTATTTACAGACAGGTAACGATTTAACTGTGGCTCGGCATTTGGATTAAAATTAATGTTCCTTGACTAATTGGATCAGAAGATTTTTAAATGCAATTCGTCATTATCTGTAACTGCGCTTAATGTTGATCAAGACAGACCTGGGTGGAAAATAATTTGAAGAGTACATGATAAAAACAATAAAGGCAGTTAGTAGCAGTGAAAAAAATGGCAGGCCTAGGTAAGTTGGCCAGCAGTTTAACATGTTTTGCAAAAATGAAATCTTGAATTGATAGAGCATTTCATATCCTTAAGACATTAATAAAAAAAGTGTTTCCAGGTAATCACTTTCAAAGTGAAGTCACTGTTAACTCAGTTAGCTGGGTGGCCGGTTTGTGATGCAGAGTGACACCAACAGTGTGGGTTCAATGCCTGAGAGTCCACCATGAAGGATTCTCCTTTTCAACCTGTCCCTTGCCCAAGGCATAGTGACCTTCAGTTGTCCGTCTGACGGTAGGACAATAACGACTACCTTTTAACTATAACGAGTGTCTTGATTTCAATATGGAGTTGGGTTTATCACTTCAATACCGTGGCCCTTGCTGTTGTAACAACAGTAAGTCTGGCGACAGTGAAAACAGTTAGGAGCTGAATCCATGTGGCCATAATGTTACAAATACAGTTGATATTCCGTGGAGAATCAGTACAGTGACCTTCAACAGTGTGACTGAGATAAAGAATCCACCACAGACTGCAGTAAAATGATACAGATTCTGCATTATGGGTATGTCTGGCATTGCAATTTTTACTGTGATTATAGACTTCTAAAATAGGTAATAAATAGAAACTAATGAGGGCACACAGATTTTGAACAAGTATCTAATCCAAAATTGTCAAATTTTACTAATCTACAAGCTCAAACTGCTTCCCAGCTTTTCCATTCTTATTCCCAATATTGCTGCAAACCTCTGTTCTGTCTCTTTCTGCCTCATTACTATTTCTTCAGATCATCCTTTATTCTCATCCATTTTAAGCTCTCTTTGCTACGTGTATTATCTTTGTCCCCAGTTCACCTTAATTTTTCTTCCATTTCTAACTATTTACTGACAATCTAGGTTCCTAATGCTGATATCAGCAGGCCTATCTGCTGTATAGATCATGTATGAAGGCAGCCAAGTACCAGGTTAAACAGGGATCCAGTATACTAGCTCTGTACTAAACATGGAAACATTGATTCGCCCAGAATGCTGAATGTCACAAAACCATTAATGTTTGATATTGATTAGTAAATGTTAGAAGTTATTGTTCATAATTCTGGTTGATGGTGCTATCTTTACCTGCTCATTGTCCAGTTTCTTGGAAAGTGCATTGGCGTGTTGATTAGTGTCAGAAATTTCCATTTGGAGGGTTGCCACTCTTTGCTGAAGTCCAGTCGTGGTTGCACGATAGATCTGATCCCAGTCTTGGTTGAGTTTCATCAGCTGAAAGAATGAAGCAGTTATTATTAGCTGGTCTTCAACTTGCAGCCACATTCTCAGTTTCCTTATGATGGATTCGAAAGAATTTCTAGACAATTTCCTCTTCAACTGAACATTACATCTTACTGCACTGAAGTATTGGAACCATGAACTGTACTTTATCATTCTTTAGGGATGTGATTTGCATCCACTATGTTCCAAAAATAGTTTCTCCGTAACTTCAAATCCTTTTAATGTTTCAAACCTCAGTGAAATCATCCACAATATTCTGTATTTCATGAACTATAATTAACTTGGTGCCCTTTAAATTTAACTTGTTGTGAATTTACATTAATTGGAGTGCACACAATCTATCCTTGTATTAGATCAAGCAGAACTCAACGCCACAAGGTCTGGCCAAGGTCTTCATTCAGAAGAAACCAACTTAAATGAAGCACCAGTATGAAGGGATACAATTCTTTGGAGAACACCCGCCAGCAAGAAGTATGGAAAAGGACCCGGAAAATGAATGTCAGCAATTTCACGGCAAAGTGACAATTGCTCTCTGGGAAGCACCTGCTAAATGTGTGGTTGGAAATGTGGCTCTAGGATCAGGCTCATCAGCCACACAACCCATGACCAGTGACATGGAAATTCCTAGGTGGATAATCATGCTTGTTAGCGAGTGATTGTGGTTTGCTGGCAAAGTCAATTTTCCTTCTTTACATCTCACCCTCTAAGATTGAGCAAATATTGTACTAGCCTTGTTGATGACAACTTGTAAGAATCCAATAACTTTGGCAGTATTTGTATTCTTGAACACCCAAATCTTGTTACATTTTCATACACCCAGCTATGAGCACCAAAACAAAATCTTTTTATTGATGGGGCCAACAATACGATCAGTTAATCCAGATAGAAAAGAAAAACCACAACAATAAGGAGTACACAGGCAGTGCATATGACCATTACAACCTTGTGACCCAGACAGTGACTACACATAGACCAAAACAGGAACTGGAACTGGACTTGGGGGTGTGGGATGACAGAGGGTGCCAGACTAGTGAGATAGAACCATTTATGGAAGCCAGTGTGATGAACACCCAATTATGTTCACTTAACACAATTTGCCACAGTTTTGCACATTTGCTTCCTTTTCCTCCACAACTTGAGCTTACAGTGTATCCCAATTTAGTATCAGCTCTATTTGTTCCTTCATGCTACTCAAGGATACGTTGAAAGTTTGAGGCACCTGAGTAAAACCCAGAGACAATTTCTCACCTTCCACAGTACCATCACCCTTTATTGCCATTCTAATCCCTATAGGCAAACCAATTGACACAAGCCAAAATCACTACTTCAGTTCAGTGTATTATCAATTTTAATGGTTAAACCTTAAATGAAAGCCCTCGAGAAGTCCATATAAACACCTATATTCACTTCCTTAGTTTACTGTTTTAGTGACCTCAAAAATTGATTCTTAGGCAAACATTACTTACCCTCAAAGAATGTTAATGCCCTCTAATCCCAATGACAGATTCTTGTAGCTTCAAAACAAATGTCACTGAACCAACAAGGCCAGAATTCTGTCTCCTAGTCTTCCTAAATATTGGAGTGATATAGAACATTTCCAGTCTATACAATTTCCAGATCTACAGTACTATGGAAGATTATGACTAGTGTTTTCACAATTCCTTCACCTAATGAGTTTAATAAAAACAAAAGTTAATCAAAGCTGGAAATTGTAGTTCAGATGGCAATGAAAAAGAGAACAAATTTAAACATTTTGTTGTATTGAACGTGAAACTTAGTTTTTCTCCCCACAGATGCTGGATGATGTGCTGACACTCTCTAGCACCTGCAGTTTTCCATTTTTGCGATTATTTAAATAATCTGGGGTGGGAAAAAAATTCTTAGAGAATTTTAAAATGTCATGTGACCTGGGCATTATTCGTTCAGTCACCATTTATTGCATCAGAATCCTAAAGTACTTACGGACAACGCTTTTAATTCCAACATTTAAAAAAGTGTCAGCAAATATAAATTTAGGGAGGCTCAGGCAGAGTACAGTGAGAAGCCAGGGAAATGTCTCAGCTCCACAAAGCAAGGGAAACTTTGAACAGAAAGACGAAAAAAAAAAAATAATAGACTATTAACTCTTCTCCTCACCAATCCATTAACAAAAAAACATTCCCACACATTTGCATTTTATACTTCCACATGAAAAAAAATTAAAAACTAATTCCAACTGTTGTGATGTACCATTGTGTGGACTAGTGTTCTGTAAAGGTCACAGCTTGAAAACAACCATTAAACACCCTTGTTCTGCA
Organism: Ginglymostoma cirratum; assembly: GCA_024137785.1. NCBI lineage: Eukaryota > Metazoa > Chordata > Chondrichthyes > Orectolobiformes > Ginglymostomatidae > Ginglymostoma > Ginglymostoma cirratum. The sequence goes on along the minus strand of JAHRHZ010000267.1, from coordinate 26,627,922 downwards.
GGTGAAAAGAGACAAAATGCCTACTCAGTGTTGTGAGCCAGCCACTATCAAAAGGAATCAAGACAAAAGAATTTTAAAATCAACATACTAAAAGGCAAGAACCACCCATGTCAACGCAACTGCTACTATCCAATAACAGCCACAATTCTACTATTTAGTTCTCATGAAAAACTTAAAGCATTTTAAATTCATTTTGGACCTATGTCTTGTCATAATTGATAGGGCATTGTTAATTCCTAAGCGCTAGAAGAAATAAACTCTTGTGAACACAAGAGTACCTGGCTAAACTGACTTCTCTCAAAATGAACTCATTTGTTGTGGCTGATGTTTTTTTTCCCCAAAAGAGAAGGGATCCTTTCAAAGTTAGCCTTGTTGTAAGAACCAAAGGGCCATGTTTGATTGGCAGGGGTTGGGGGTTGGGGGAGAGCAAGAATGAGTAAAGAAGGGATAGCCAGTTGAACCCTCCTCTCCTGGGGACCGCTTATAACAACTGTCCCTCCCCTAATAACCTTGAGACAGTGGTGCGAGCCATCAGTTAACCAAGTTGCTTTAACACTGGATGATGTCAAACCTCTTGATCATCAACCTTGAATATGCACTCATCCAGGCAACTGGAATATATTCTACCACACTCCAGACTTATAGATGGAGGTGTCAGATGGTGAGTTACTCCAAGAATTCCTAGCCTCTGAAGTCTTAAATGTCTACTTTCTCCATTACTATTTTGCTACTTGCATTGAATCTGATAAGTTCATCCCCTTAAAATTTCCCCATTAACGAGCATGTTATTTTTTAAGAGGGAAAAGAATTTTGTTTTCTTTATTCATTGAGGGGATGAGGGAATTGCTGGCTAGGCAGCATTTATTGCCCATAGGGCAGTTAAGAGTCAACCACATTGCTGTGGGTCGAGTCACGTGTAGGCCAGACCAGGTAAAGATGGCAGATTTCCTTCCCCAAAGGGCATTAGTGAACCAGATGGGTTTTTCTGACAATCAACAATGGATTCATGGTCATCATTAGATTCTTAATTCCAGATATTTTATTGACTTCAAATTCCACCGTCTGCCACGGCAGGATTCGAACCCTGGTTCCCAGAATGTTATCTGGGTCTCTGGATTAACAGTCCTGCGATATCATCACTGGGTCATCACCCCCCCCACTAAAAATATAAAGTATAATTTAAGAAATATGTCATTGCCATTTGTACGTTGAGTACCACCTGTACCTTTCTTAATAGGCAAATCTCAGCCTTTTTCTGTTTACACAGTCGACCTTCAGAAATTGATTTTTAGTCCAAGGATAAAACATGCAATGGAAAAGCTTGGACTTCACCATGAACCACACATGTACACATATCCACTGTCAAACTAACACCTGTGTTAAACAGTGCTCTTTGCTGTCCTCATACAAGAATATCTTGGCATGGCACTCATTGTGGCCCAACTACAAAATTACTCTTTTCTGCTATATTATCCTTGTCATTACTGGGCAGCAGTGCACTCACAGCATTGTAACCCTTCTGTTTTCCATTCTTTTTCTGGTTATATGTGGTCAATGTCTCTATAGGAGGGGGAAAAAAAAAAAAAAACCCCAAACAAGTGGAATACATGTAGTGACTTAAGTTCCTTTGTCAACAAGCTTCTGCAGTGGTTTACAACCTTTGAGTGTATTACTTTGACTTATAATGACAGCTTTTAAACATAACTTACTTTTTTCTTACTCATTGAGCCAAGCCCAAAAGTTAAAATAATGTTTAGGTATTTATGACTCCATTGTACCGGCAGGCGAAGAGTCAAAATTCCAAATTGTCAACTTTTGTCAAATCTGAAATATTAAATGCAATGGGGTTGTCTCACTTTCCTGGCCTCAAACAATTTAAGCAATCTAATAAATTTTATTATATCTTTGGTTTGGGGGATTTGGCATGCAAGCTGGCTTTTGTAGTTTCTATACAGCAACTGAAATTGTACTTCAAAGTACTTAATTGACTGCTACAGGCTTGGGAACACCTTAAAGTCATGAAAGTTGCTATACATAGAAATGTAAGTTAGAACAGTGTACCTATGCAAGTTATTGCTCAACTAACCTGAAGTGAATCATTTCAGTTTTTCAGCACCTATGACTCCAATAGCATTTCATAACATTTACACTTGTTCATTTGGATTAACTTGAAAAAGAAATGCTGAAAATAGATCCAAATGTCATTTAAATTAGATTGGAATGGAATGAAACCACACAATAGTCTAATTACTTTTGTTGCTCATCAAGCCAATCTCTTCCACAATGAGATTTGTAATAAATATGGCTCACAGCTGATTATGTGCTTCCTGGCTGTGATGCTGATACCCTAACAATGTCCTGGAGGCAACATTTACAACCGTACATGGCAAAATACAAATATTCTCAGGATATTTCAATAACTACCTGCTTGACAGACTGGTTTTGTCAAGAGGAAAGTATTAATTATAAAAAAGTGCGCTTTTCTTTTAGCAGAAGGGAAACTCCAGTAGGGCGTCGCTTAACAGGCTTACGTAAATTCTGATGTTCAAAAGTTGCTTAAATAGAAAAAAGTGGGAGAGGACCAAATACCTCTTTGTTCATGCGTCTCAGTTCGGTGTTCCTGTTCAGCAGCAGCAACTTCTCTTCATCAGCTGTCGTTACACTCATGCTTTCTGTGATAAACGTTGTATTCACCTCAGCTCCAAACTCATTCACATTTTGCAGCAACTGAAATGGTTCATTTGGTGTTCCCGAGACACTCTCTCTGGAAAAAATAAAAATTGAATATGATACTCAGCAACCTGGGATACTGCCGTCAAACATCATGATAAATTTGATGTGCTTGATGCATTCCAAGCCTTAGAATACCTTGTAGGCAATTTTAGTTCAGATGCCACCACTCAGAAGCACAAGATAATTCACATGCGCCACTGTCTGTGACAACCATAAGTGTAAAACATTCCCGTTAAAATGACAAAACAAAACACTTTAGCCATTAAATTGCACAGCATCGAGAAATATGTGATGCAAGATTGCCCCTTATCCAATGTTCTTCATGCAGATGGTACACAAATTTGGTACTGCCTCTTAAAGTTAAAGATTGCTACGTACACCCAGCACAGAACACAATATGGAGTGCCAAGGAAGGAGCTGTAAAATCATGAGAAGTAACAATAAAAGCTAAAAGCTAGATATTTTAACTTAAAGGCAAGCAGCACCTTAAATTGTGTAAGTGAATAGCTGGAAAGGAGACCACTTTACTTCAGCATTGGAACATCCTACAGGTTAATTTTACAAAGATCACAGCATCAATATCAGGGGTATCGATATGTGGACCTACAGGTGGAAAGTTCAGTGATCTCACTGGAGTAGACAAGGCTAGAGAAGGTATTTTCAAATGGTATAACCTATTAACTGCAACATTAACCTCAAGTGCCATTCAAATACACCACAAACTCAATTATCTATCAATAAGTGTTTATTGATCAGGACTCATGCTTCACATTCAAATCTTTACCTCTCCCTCACACTCAGTACCACATCCCATGCCTGCACATATTCGCAGCTGTTCAACAATAAACCAAGCACAACCAGATTTGTACCATCCCCAAGTGATACCTTTCCCTCTTTCCAGGGAAAGGCAGCATATGACTGAAGAGAGCACCTAGCCTGTTGGAGAGGAGTACAGCTATATTACCCCACGGAAGAGAAGATCATTGCAGCAACCGCAGTTGAGGTCATCCCCAGCAGCCGCACTGAAAAATGAACACTGTTCTGTATCCTAGCTTTCCCTCACCCCAAAATCTCTTGGCTTCTAAAGTTGCCCACTCCGTAAGCATGCACACAGTACTCTCCACAGTACATGACCCCATTGCATTCTTTTAAAAGCACAAAAGAATTGCCACTTGATCAAATCAGCATCATAAAAAGAGATCATCTGGTCATTATTACATCATTCTTTATAGAACTTTGTTCTGCACGACTTGTCAACCAATTTCCCATCTTAAATATAATGTACACTTCAAAAAGTAGTTAACTGGCTACTAAACACGGAGGCATCTAGTGATCATGAAAAGTCACTATAGACATGCAAGTCCTTTTGGTCAGGTAGTGGTGAAACAGTCAGATTATACCACTCATTCCCACACTTGGCGGTCACCAGCTGAAGTATGTGGTACATACTTTAGAAGACGGACGGTAACGTGGAGAAAGGGTTTGGATAAGGTGAGGCACTGTGTACTAGCAGCCTGCAACAAGGGTGGAGTCAAAGTTCATATCCATTTGCTAATAGGTGGTGATGTCATTCTACAGGAGAGCTCAAATTAAGGTAATGGATTGCCTGACTTGCCAACAAGTCTGCAGTTACCGGCAAAGAGCTCGGAGGGATCTGTACCATCTATCTCAGACATCCTGTACCACGTACTAGGAGCATTACTCCCCGAATGCTCTATGCTTCCTCTTCCTGTCATGCAAGGGATACTCACTGCTCAAAGTGGTTTGTGCCCAGAATCTGTGCGGTCAGCACCACAACCTTCATCATGTGCCACACCACTTGTCGTAAACTTCAACTTGAACCAACTCTGGAATCCCAACACTCCCAAGATCAGAGCAGCAGCCAGCAGAAATTAAAAATGAGTCAGCAACTAACAGGAACATGGTGTTGATAGAAATAGCAAAGGGAACCTTCCTGCTGCCGGACATACATTTGACTTCAAGGTTAAGAAAAAGGGCATTAACTGGAATGACTGTCAGCAAAATGACATGCCTGGTATCAGTCAATAATACACAGTGACTGCATCTTAAATCTGTATAATTCCAGTGGGTGCTCCTTGTGTCTACATGAACTCTCTCCCCAAAAAAAATAACAACTTGTCTGACTTCTGGTCAGCTCCAGAAGATACATATTAGATAGACACCTTTCTGGGAGGTAGTTTGTGCTGGATACTAAGAAGCTGAATTGTGTAACCCTTATCGTCTTGTGAACTATGATGTTCTTAATTATTCAATGGTATTTCAGAATCCCTAGTGGTAATACTTTCAATTTTGATTTCATCCAATCACATTGGAAACGTTGACACTTCCATTTTTATAATATTTCAGTGCTCGGCTTTCTTAAATTGCTTCCCGCAAATCATAGTTCAAGACCAACACTCAGCTCAACCCGAACAAAACTAATCACACTTATTTACCTCATTCCTCAATAAAAACAAGTTAGTTGTCTCCATAGGAAATAGATGGCTCTGAAAACCGTCTGCTCAGGTTGCTGTCACTCTTGGATTAGCAAGAATAATTCTTACTTAGTAACATACATCTTTATTTTAAAAGATATTTTTTCAAAACTGTCTGAAATATAGAGGATCGATGGCAAGGAACAACTGCTATTGTACTATTGCATAGATTTCAGACCAGATAGGCAGTATACCTTGAAGACATTTACATGACATGCCATATAGGACGTGTCACGGCCTAGTATAAGGCGGCCAGATTTCCGTCAAAGCACGTAGAGCATACAATTGTAATGTCATAGGAACTGCAGTAGCCCCTGACAGTCAGACGTCTAGACCAGAGAGAAAAAAAAGACCATTTCTCCCATTGAGTCTGTGCCAGTCAAAAAGAACCACCTAGCTATTCAGATCCCATTTTCTGGCACTTGGCTCATAGCCTTTTAGACCATGGCATAGCAAGTGTACATCTCAATACTTCCGAAATGTTGAGGGTTTCTCCCTCGACCTTACAAGGAGTGAGTTCAAGTTTCCCATCACCCTCATTGGAAGGCGGGGGGGGGGGGAAATGTGGGGTGAGTTTCCTCACATCCTGTCTGAACGTCCTGCCCCTTAAAATATGTGCCCCTGGTCATTGATCTTCAAATGGGAAAAGTTCCTTTCTGTCCATGGCCCTCAATTTTATACATCTCAAATCATATTCCCTCTCCTCAGTCTGTGACCCCACCAGTATTCAATTCAATCATGGCTAATCAAACATCAGTGACTTTAATCCACACCATCCCTTATTACCAGTGGTGTACAGAAACAATAGAACAGACAAAACAATATAAATAGTGTTGTTCTAAACTTCAGATATCTACCATAAGCAATACCCCAATCTTTGTGGCACTCAAGGGTCAACATACAACAACATTCAGAGCACAGCATACTGACCGTGGTGACTGACATAACAAAGCAGATCAAGATGTCACATCAGGTGCTGTAAACTGTTAGTGTCTGATTTTGCTGGTGAACCCAGAGTTAAATAGATCAACATAGTCAAAGAATGGAACAATGTCCCACAGGTTTGTGATACAGATGGTGACTTTATTGCAATGGGGGTGGAAGGTTTGACACAGGGTGTAAACTTCAGCACCAATACTTGTAGAAACAGGCTGCTTTGGGCAATAACAGCTGGCATAGTAACGCAAGGTCCCAAGGCCAGTATCCCAAGCAAACAGACAGTGTTATAGCTTTATAGTGCAATAGAGGCGTTATTGCTGCTAAACACAATGGTGAGCAAATTAACTTTAGAAGATAGATGTGCTTTCTGAAAATGTTAATTTCACATTTTCATGGTTAATTTAAGTTTCACTGACTGGACACAAATCTGATGAATCATATTACCTCCCCCTATAAAGTCTACAGGATTTTCATCTTATTGAAACTCACTTTATCAGATCATAGCTCAGGTAGTGGAAATGAAAATTTCACTAGTCCGCAGTACAATGTCTTTCCTTATTAAGACTTGTCGAGTAGAAAAACAAATTAATGTTATTATACCTTTTAAAAGATTTTCACATGCTTTTCTATATGGGTAAAAGATGAAGGATGGTCCTACATCAATAGCACGATTTCATTTTTTTCCAGATTTTGTACAGCACAACCAGATCCAGAGGAGAATCTACAATCTGTCATGGTGATTAAAAATGCCTGCACAATCCACAGTCTGCAGTTTGGCACTGATCTTTTAATCCTACTTGAAATAGGTGAAAGTTATACATTATTGGAAAAGAGTGGATTTACTCTCAATTTCATGCTGCATCAGTTGTAGTTTAGCTGATAGCACTTTTGCTTCTGACTCAGCAGGTTCCAGATTCAAGTCCCACTGCAATGATCAAAGATGACTAATTTTGACACACAAGAGGTTTGAGGTGCTAAGGGTGTGCTGCGCTGGCGAGAGGTCAGCCTAAGGTCCCATATGCCCACTCAGGTAGATATTAAAATTCTATCATTACTTTAACTAAGACCAGGGATTATCCCTGATATCTCCCGTAAATTAAAAAAAAAATCTAAAGAACAGCAGTTGCTGTAAATCAGGAACAAATACAAAGTTGCTGGAAAAGCTCAGCAGGTCTGGCAGCATCTGTGAAGGAAAAGACAGAGTTAACATTTCGGGTCCAGTGACCCTTCCTCAGAACAGTTCTGAGGAAGTGTCAACGGACCTGAAACGTTAACTGTTTTTTTCCTTCACAGATGCTGCCAGACCGGCTGAGCTTTTCCAGTAACTTTGTTTTTGCCTTTTTTTAAAAAAAAAAAATCTCCCCTACCAGTGTTACCCCATTTTAAAACCACAAACTTTGAGACTTGGAGGGCTTATAGAGGTGGGGGTTGGTTTCAGCTCCTCAGTGCAGGTGGGCACAGGTGTAAATTCAGCCCAAGCCATTTCTTATGGTGGGGGGTGTGCGGGAAAATGTTAAGCCTACTGGAAATGGCTTAAACTGCAGGGCTTTATTTAAAAGGCACACAAGCATACCCATCCACTGGTTCTGTTGCAGCAGGATTTATCCATTAGGTCACATCCACCAATTGAGAATAATAAAGGATTAATGGGTACTGTGGCTGTTCACATGCAGTCTGAATTCCATATCTTGGGAAGCTCTCACTTTAAGAATAAAATCAAAGGAATGTGTTAGCTTCCAAGATAGCAAAGTGAAGGAGGGAGGACAGAATAAGTCAGAGAGAGAATCTTGTTTTTTTTGTTTTTTTTTTTAAAATATCACAATCCTTGCTAAGTAACTTATGTAATGAATTTGATCTCAGATAGTAGTGCATAATAAAATTTTAAACTTAGAAACACTATCTTCCCAAGATAGTTTTCCAAGAGCTTTATTTTGGCAATATAATAATGAGTCTTTATGGACAAACCACTTGTTTTATTGATGGCAGCACTCCAAGTTATGAAGTGAAATGAAACATGAAAGAACTGGAAACAGTCTAAATCATACCAGACTGTAGTATTCTGCAAAGAAAGTATTAGTTCTACTTGTATGATGGCAGAGAGAGAAACAATCTCATGTTCCTCAAGTCTGAGGACCAAGATGAGTACTGCTTATTTAAGGCAATGAGCCACATTTCACTTGTAATAATTGTTGTAAACTATTCACTTTTTTCATTATTTGCTGATTGTTCACTGCTGTTTGTGGCATTTGCTGCTTTCAGTGCAGTTTAGAAGCTGATAAATTTTTAACTGAAACACTCAAAGTATAAACTGTGGTGGTTAACCCAGAGTCTGTTAAAGGGGTAGCTTTAAACCTCAGGGAATTTTAGGCACTACCATCTCAGGAAAACATTTGTTTACATAGATTAAGTGCCATCATATTAGCTTCCACAACATGAGTGTGTTATATCCCATGTTACAACAGCTGCAGTACTAACTGCTTTCTTGTGGTTTTCTGCAAGCCTATGTTCCTTTAATGTTTAATAAAGCAGAATTTAGTGGTTGACATGATCAACTTATGCATTTACATTAGTGATCACCTAATATCATGCTGCAACTTTTTCCAATTTAATAAATGGTGATCTATTTTGCAGACTATGTACCTTCAGTCTTATCAAAAGCACAGCGAATTAATACATTAACCAAGTTAATTTCCAGTCACCTTCAACACCACAGACAGCTCTTTGCTGTACAAACATCCAAATTTATTCACTTCAGTGTGATGCATAAATTCCAACCGAGTTTCAGAACTCATTTGTTCTGAGCAAGAAAATATCTCTACAGCTTAACATGAAAAGACTCATGCAAAAGCCGTTCAAATCTTGGTATAACTATACCAAGCTATTTAACCTCAGTAATGCACCGTGTTAGAAAGTTTTAACACTAGTTCCTCCAGACTAATTACCATCTAGTTATTTTTCCTAAAAAGAAAATCCTTCTTAAAGTACTATAATTATAGAAGTGTCAACGATGCTTAAAGACAGGCAATAAAATACCAAACCAAGTGATCAGTCTGCCAGCATATAATGACAGTTGACAGTAAAATTGAAATGTTGACATAGCACTTTCAAATGGTGAAAACTAATACAAGAGCACAACCAAAGTTCATGTTAGTACAAATACAATGTTCTGGGCAAGGCTTTGCACATTGATAAAGACTACTTATCTGCTTGCTGTGAAGATTTAATTCTCTTAAGACCATTTCTTTCCACCTGCATTTGTACTTTATTGCAATAGAGGGACTGGTTAGTTGGTTGTATGGCTGGTTTGCGATACCTAATGATGCCAACAATGAAGTTCATTTCCTGCAATGGCTGACATTACTGTGAAGGGAATCTCTTCCCCAGCCTGAGGTATCGTGACCCTCAGGTTAAACCACCACCAGTTATCTCTATATAATAAAAAAGAGAGTAGCTCTATGGTCTGGTGGGATAATGGCAACTTTACATTTTAATGACACTGGAATTTTCCAGAGAAAAGTCTCCATTCTTAAGAGAAAATTTACAGATAAACTTATGAAAATCAAGTCTACAATTTTTTTTCAGACCAGTCATGGCAAACCAACAAGAAAGTCTTAACAAATGTCTTCAGGCTGGTACTGGCCTGTCTATCATAACTAACTGCTTTGTCTTAAAGCATGTATACATACACTCTCAGTATGACACTTAGCAAACTTGCATCCAACCTTTCCTAATAGCAGATCCTCCAACATGTAAGGAAATTAAGGACGTCATTTCACAAAGAAAAATAGAGTGCACCTCCAGTTTCAGTCACACACTCAGCACTTTTAAAAGTGTCCCTGGTAAGAAGTGATGACAGCTGCTTGACTGCTAGAGAGGGGAGCCCCTCAAAAATACCATTAAACGTCATTAGACAGCTGCAGATGTCCTCCGAGCTTGTCTGGAGTCCTGACTCCCTTGGTCTGCTCGCAGGGTTCACTTAAAGAGATAATACAGTGTGGAGCTGGAGGAACACAGCTGGCCAGACAGCATTAGAGGAACAGGAGTTGACATTTTGGGTCAGGACTCTTCTTCATAAATTGGGGGTTGGGTGGCTCTGAAATAAATAGAGAGCAGGGGATGGGGCTGGGGAAGGTAGGTGGGATGGTGATTGGTGATTGCAGGTAGGGAGTGGTGGGGATTGGTCAGGGAAGTGGGTGGGGTGGACAGTCACTTAGAGAGCTAACCCTTTCAATGCAGGCTCCAGGAAATTGTGCTGGGATTGGAATGGTTTTACATAACTCACCCACAGGTTGACTATGCAAACTTATGCACCATCCTACATCCGTCCTTCTCCCCTTAAAAGGCATGAAAATTCAGTGAAATAGCTTGTTACTATTACTGTACCATCTGATGAGCAGGATCCCACAAGTTGCTCAAAACAATTCTGAAGAGTTTATAACTAATGCTGGAGAGAAAGAAAAACCTAAAATATGGGTCAAACGAAAAAAAACAGTAGGCTTCTCACAAAGTTTTAATTGAACTTCTCATATTTTCCATCTCCTAATGTCTTCATAGAGGGTTTGTTTTCCTTGAAGACAGCAACTTTGTCAGCTTAATCGGACATCTTTTGTCTGACCTTATGACACTCAGTAAGTTTTGAAATGTAAATTTGGATTTAAACAGCATTTCTACATTTTGGAATCTCAATACCATTACTCAGCTCCACTGATGCAATATTTTCTTTAACTTGTGTAGCAATGCTTCCTAGAATAGATTTATTAAAAAGTATGATATCAAAAAGATGCATACATTTCACCAAGCATATCCATCTGTATGCCTGAGACAGAGACAGGATTAAAAAAAACTCTTTGAGCTTTCTATTTAGTATTCTACTGTACAAATCTTTAGAAATTAACCCAGAGGATAAATCCATAACTAGAATTAGAGGTATTGAAAGAAGAAAAGTGTTCATTTTATTGTTCATGCAAATTAAATTCAAATTTCAAGAAGTACCAGTAAAAGAATTTTAAATTGTAGCAACATCAGAGGCAAACAATCAGAAGGAAATAGGTTCACACAAAGAGGTCACAAACTTCCTTATCTTTGTAACCTTCTCTGTTCCTACAAGCCTCCAAGATAGACCCTTCTGATGTTTTCCTCTGTGCCTCCCTGATTTTAATTGTTCCCCATTGCCAGTTACACTTTTAACTGTATAGGGATGAAGTTACACGAGAGTTCTTCAAAATCTTGGGTAGACCACGGCTGGAGTGCGGTGTTTATTTCTATCTACCATGCCTGTGAGGGAATGCAATGTGGATTTAGTAGTGATGTATGGAACAGTAATTTTCATTTTAGGTTGGGAATTTAATGCAGGGATCAAATGCAGATCTCAAACCAGTGAGCAATACTTTCAAGATATTAAAGGAGGCTGATCTTGTAGCTAGAAGTAAATGATTTCTGTCAGTTCCAGAGTCTAAAGTTGGGGAGCAGATCTTGAAGGTTTGAGTCAGGTCTTTGGAGGTGTATTGTTGGGGACCATTCCTACATGCATACGTTGGTGTACGTTCAGAAGTCTCAACCACCAACAGCAACTCAATTCCTAATTTTCATTCCATTGTCTCGTGACAGACAATCAACCCTCATGTCATTGAAGTCGACAGCTCAAAGCAATATTTTAATAAAAAAGATATGAACTGAGTCATTTTAGAACAGGTTCATTTCTTCGTTAAAAGTAGCAGAGATGAATACCCTGCAAACAGATTAAAATTTTAGTACTTACTTCACAAAGCTTGATTTCAAAATATTGACTTCATAAGTGCTACTAATGAGCCAAATGTTAACTACCAGGAGCTCATTCGGCACAATAAAAAAAAAGAAGATACACATTACTTCCATTTCACAATCATTACTAAAAAGTCAATGGTAGGAAATATTCATGTGAAATAAGAATAATTTGAATAATATAAAAATGGATACTGAACACTTTTCCCTGTTTTTGATCAACTTAAAGTTTCCCAGCAATTTTGTTGTTATGGGTTTTTCGTATTTCTTAAAGGACTGGTGTTATTTTGGAGGAAGATCTTACCTAATTATTATTTTGGGCAGTTTTTTCCTCCTGGTGGTCGCGATTTTGGAGGTGGGACAGGCACTTAATTATGCAGAGTGGTGGGGAACGTAAACCCTGACAACTTTGAACCTCCACCAGAATTGAGTTCTCGGCCGAAAGGTCCATTGTTGACCTTTCTGTTCAAATAAGAAAGCCCCATTCCTCATGATTAAAAGGTATCAGTGACTGATCAAGAGAAGAACATTTGGCAGGGAGAATACCTGCTGGAAACCACCCCTTGCCCAAGCTTCTGACTCTCTTGAACCCTCTCCCACAAAATTGAGAATCCTGCACCCCATAACCCCGCATCCCCCATACATTATAAACATAAGAACATAAGAACTAATAGCAGGAGTAGGCCTTCCAGCCCTTCGAATCTGCTCCGCCATTCAACAAGATCATGGCTGATCTTTCTGTGGACTGAGACCCACTTACCCACGCTCTCACCGTATCCCTTAATTCCTTTATTGTTCAAAAAAATCTACCTTAGCTTTAAAAACATTTACTGAATTAGCGTCAACTACTTCACTTGGCAGGGAATTCTATAGATTAACAAGCCTCTGGGTGAAGAAGTTCCTTAATTTACCATCTGACATTGTTCTTCCACCAGTAGCCTTCTCCCATGGTGCTGCTGAGTACAAGCTGGATGGAACTTCCACCCCTGGGGTCTTGATTCCAGGTGGAGGTCACCAGGTAGCCTGGTTGGCATTTTGTTTGGCAGGCTTCCCTGCAAGAGGCAATGCCAGTCTCTGACCAGCTCCCTGGCCAGCAGGCCAGATCCTCAACAAGATTTTGCCATTTAAATTTTCAAGGAAGATTAGTATTTTTAATAGTACAGGTGCTACACAATAAATGAGTCCATGACATGACTGTGTCAGTCTTTCATACCCAAGTGTGGGATTGTTTTAAAACACTGGGCCTTTAACATTAGTTATCTGCCTACACATATGAATACAGGATCAGGAGTAGGCTACACAGACCTTCAAGCCTACTGTGCCATTCAATAAGATCATGGCTGGTTTGATTACTGCACATTTCCATCTACTCACTACCTTTCACCCTCTTGCTTATCAAGAATCCATTTACATTTGCTTTAAAAATATTCAAAGATTCTGCTTTTACCAGCCTTTTCTTTTTAAATACGGTGCTAATATTAGAGTTGAAGAACAAAGAACATGGAAATTTGAAAAAGGCAAATCAATGAGGCTACCCTTTCCACGGGTTATAAGCAATATATCTTCGTCTCCATATTACCTATTACTATGTTTCTGAGGGAGCTCCTGAAGAAGGTCAGCCACTTCAAAAAGGTAGTAAAGCAAGCAGGAAAATTCAACATCCGCCAAACCAGGCACAGAGATCACAACTAATGTGCATAGTTTTTTTTTCAAAATTCACTTCCATAAACATACCATGGACAGCTGACAAAAGTTAAAGAAGAATTGCATGGTAAATTATCAAAGGAGAAAGGGATTTGCAAATTTAGAACATTAGTTTTTGTATAAAACATATGACATTAAAATGAAAAAAATCGTGAAGATAATAGGTAACATCAACAGTTCTGACAAATTTTAATCTTACTCAAAACTAACTTTGTGACTGTGTAGAAATCCAGAAATGCCAGAAAGGCCAGTTTAAGCACCTCCAGACTCTGAAATGGCAGCTTGTCTTTCCAAGACTACTCTTAATAGATGTCCTAACTGTTCTTATTTTGCAGGACTATCCCCTTGGATTGATTTTACTGACCCTCTAGTTTTATTCAGGGGTATATATTTTTAATTAAGGAATACCTGAAGTGTGGTGAAGTTACTGCTATTTGATGTATTTATGCTGTTTCAGGAACAGTTATTAAAATAACAGAAAATAATCTATATAGCCTTCTCCATGACTGTCATGTAATCATGCAGCTAAGTAAAATCTTTAACTTTAGGGTAATGTTCACAACAAAAAAGATCTTACATTTTACATTTACATGGACGACTTCTAAATATGAAAACTGAAAGAACTGCGGATGCTGTAAATCAGAAACAAAAACTGGAATTGCTGGACAAGCACAGCAGGTTTGGCAGCATCTGTGGAGAGAACATTTGGAGTCGAGTGACCCTTCCTCAGACTCGATGTGCTTTTCCATTAATTTCCGTTTTCGCTTCGACAAATGACTTGTTTAGCAGTGACTCTGAAATGTGGTTCTGATAGTTTAATATTTAATGGAGAGGTCTAGTTATTAAACGCAAAATTTTCCTTAATGCTGTTAAGTCTACTTAAGTATGTTTTACTCTGGTCAATTTTTTGCCTGTCCAGTTTATTCTGCTCCGACGGGTTGCTGAGCTAAAGTCTCAGTATTTCTTCATGTCTCACTCCGGTGCCTAGCGCCCACAGACGAATCTCGACAATCTCAGCAAACTATTCGCTACTCGCCTCAGCGACAAATCTGTGTTTGCACAGGAACCAAATCCTGAGCCAGTTTAGAAACCCCGATCCTATTTTATCGGGGAAGAAAGACAAAAAAAAAAAAACAGCTCTATGACTGAAGTCGACAATCTCTCTGATAACTTACCCAAAAACAACTTCAGATGCCGTGATCTTTTTGCTTTCGTCCCCCCGGGGAAGCTTGGGATCCTTGTCAAGTCTCGGCTGCAATTCAAGACTGTGTGTGGAATGGGCCAACAGGATTGTTTTGCCTTCCATTCTTCAATGACAGACTGGATTGTCCGACAACTATAACGGTTCTCGTCCTGTGGCTGACCTTCCAACCTACTTGTTGAAAAAGAGGAAGTGGCTTTAATTCAGTTTCACGAGGAAATTTACTCAGCATCAGGTGCAGAATATTGTACAGACCAGCCGACAATGTTACCGCTGTCTAAATCTCATGTTAAAACAAATGCTTGCAAATCCAGCTATTTAAACATAACTTCAGCGTGTTTCACATTTATAAATAAAAATGCTGAAGTATAAGTAAATCTCACGCTGGTTAGTCAGCCAATCACTTTCAGTACACTAACTTTCCAAAACACTGCCTATTATTTGTAAGTTGGACACAAAACTTCCACGTTGTTTTAAAGAGAAGCTTTTCATCACGTGAACACATAAGGAGAGACTACAAATTTGAGCGGATATGATCTTTGTGGTTTCAGAAAATGCCCCGGGACTTTCCGAACATTAAAGAAAGCGGAAGAGGAAAACCAGTGTCCGATTCGGAGCAGAGCACAAAACTGAGCTAGGTTGGGGTTTTGCCTTTGAGTAATGAACTCTCCAGGTTGGGTTCGGGTGTGGGTCGTGAATTTTTTCCGGCAGTGCGGTCCCAGCTCAGCTGGACATGTAGCAACTGAGAGAACGTGTTACTTTCTTGGCGAACATCCCACGCCACCGACCTTGTCTTCTTGGTCAGTTCATTGTGTAACCGTAACAATCATATCCACTCTACTACCCCGGAAAAAAAACTTTCCGAGGCATGTGACTATTAATTATTTCAAAAGATGTACTTTCCACTTGAAGACGAACTCACTGAAACGATGACAGCAGTAGCTGTGAGTCAGATTTGGTGTAAATTTACCTTACGTGTCATGTTACACCAAATTCACAGCACAGAAACAGACCGTTGGGCTCAATTGCATTGTGCTAGCTTCAGTGTCCCACAAAATCTCCAACTATCCATTAGTCTCATTTTGTACTCCCTCTTTCACTTATTTTGATTTAGCTTAAAATAGATCACCTTAATCACAGCATGTGGTAAAACATTCCACACTCTGAGCACTCTCTAAATGAAGAACTTTCTCCTGAATCGTTTTATTAATGATTTGTTTTGGACCCACATGTGGGAACGTTTCTTCGTACCTATCTTCTGAATCTCAAAATTGTAAGGAGTTTATCAAATAATGTCTCAGCTTTTCAGATTCCAAAAGAAAATTAAGACCCAGACTGCTCCACCTTTCTTGATGAGCTGACGGAGACATTGTTCATGAAAGTTGTAAAAATACATTACATAACAGTTCAAATTTAGCATTGCTTAAGTACAAAACAGATTTATTTCAATGCAGGAAATGGCACCCAAAGGTGTCTTACAACACTTATAATTATAGCTTACATTGACAAAATTCATTTAATGTCAAGCTTACAGGCCAAGGTGCTTTACACTATTTTCAACCCTTCAGTGTCCTACATCACAGAGACCTTACAAAGTAGCCTTTCCCCTTGTATTCATAAATTCCTTTTCCTCCTCTAGCCTGTTTAGAGTTTAGTTGGGCTGGAATTTACAAGACATCAGCTAAGTTTACATTTTGGTGAGTTTCATGGAGGCTTTCCCTCATTAAGCCCTAGAGGGATTTCTCAAACCATCTTCCTAAATTCACTTCATTGACTATGCACCACCCCTTTCTGGTGTCCACTTATGATCTTGTCACTGGCAATTGCCAGGACTTCCCAGGATTCCTGGCACTGGTACCATCTTCAAAGCTCAGGTATGCACCCTGTCAAGTGTAGGCAGTTCCAGAGCTGCCATTCACAATTCCTGTCAAGGCATTTCAGACAGAGGCAAATTGGCACCCTGCTTTGCCAACAGGCACTTGGAGGTGTGCCATGTAGTTGCTGCCTGTGAGATATTGGTGACTTGTGTCCAAGACGGAAGGCCAGAAGATCAAACAGTGAGCTTGAGTCACAAGTAACCATTTCGAATTCCACATTAGGAATTGTCACCATTTGGTTTCTATATAAATAAGGAGAAATTACATAATATTGAGATGTTAGTACAAGCTAATGGATGCAAGCAGGCCTCTTGTTACTCACTAGTAAGAATCTCATCTCGTCGTTCAACACATTGTTGGAAGAGAAGATTCTCCTTATTCTTCATCTCATGTGATTCTACCAATTTTGTTGCCTATTCTCACATCATTCAGTGGCATTGAAAATTCAGCCTTTACTTTCTAAGTAGCACGTATTCTCTCTATTTTCCCTTCTAAAATGCACATCACCTCAAAGTTTTCTACATTAATGTTAATTTGGTGATTACATACCCATTCTGCATGAGACCATAAGATACAGAAGCAGAATTAGGCCATTAAGCCCATTAAGTTTGCTCTGTTATTCAATGAGACCACGACTGATCTCCTAATCCTTAATTCTACTTTCCAGCCTTTTCTTCATAACCCTTCAATAAGGCAGCTCAACACCACCTTCTCAAGGGCAATTAGGGATGTGTAATAAATGCCACCCAGCGAGAAATGCCCAAATCCTGTCAACAAATAAAAACAGTTGTATTAAAAAGAGAAAGTGTTGGAAACTCAGCAGATATGGCAGCATTTTTGAAGTCAAAAACAGAGTTAACATTTTGAATTTAATGATTCTGTTTGGACTCAAAACGTTAACTGTTTTCCTCTTCACAGATGCTGCCACACCTGCAGAGTTTCTCCAGAACTTTTTACGTTTATTTCAGACTTCCAGTATTTGCAATATGTTCATATTCTGTTTCAAGTTTTTTTGAAAGAGCACATTTTGTCAACTGCTTTGTTTATTTAAAAATACACCCCAT
Organism: Ginglymostoma cirratum; assembly: GCA_024137785.1. Classification (NCBI taxonomy): domain Eukaryota; kingdom Metazoa; phylum Chordata; class Chondrichthyes; order Orectolobiformes; family Ginglymostomatidae; genus Ginglymostoma; species Ginglymostoma cirratum. The sequence continues at coordinate 26,610,149 of JAHRHZ010000267.1, read as the reverse complement.
AATATGGTGCCAACCACAATATTTGATATTGTGTTTTTCAGATCCAAATCCAAGTTATTTATGAAAATAGTGAACAGCAGTGGCCCAATTACAAATTCCTATGCAATACCACTATTTACCTTTGCCAGTCTGAGTGGCTACCCTTAAGTTCTACTGCTCTTTGTCCTGTAGTCAGTTTGCTATCCATTCTGCTATCTATCCTCAAACTCCACAAATTGCAACCTTAGTCATTAGCTGTCTGTGCTGTACCTTATTGATGATCTTTTGAAAATAAAAATATATTACACATGCTACATTAAATTTTTCTCCTCTTTCATTGACTTCATCAAATATTTTTTAAAAGGGCTTATCAATCATGATATTCATTGTGAAATCCATGCTGATATTTTTTCAATAACCCCCTGAAATGAAGATTTCATTATATTTCCTACCTTTCTGACCTTAAGGGTGGCATGGTGGCCCAATGGTTAGCACTGCTGCTTTATAGTGCCTGGGATCCAAGTTTGATTCCACCCTCAGGTGAGCGTGTGTGTGTGTGGAGTTTGCACATTCTCTGCGTGTCTGTGTGGGTTTTCTCTGGGTGCTCTGGTTTCCTCTCATAGTCCAAAGAAGTGCAGGTTAGGTGGATTGGCCATGCTAAATTGCCCAAAGTGTTCAGGGATATGTAGATTTGGTGGGTTACAGGGGGATGGGTCTGAGGGTCAGTGTGGACTTGTTGGGCCAAAGGGCCTGTTTTTACACTGTAGGGATTCTACAATTCTTATCCACAATGCAAAAGAAGCTTGTCTGCAGTTCCCTTTGCATGTTTCATCTCTACTTTTAAATATTGCTGTTTCAAATTATTCCATCATATGTGTAGGTGTATGTGTGTGGAAGGGCTAATATTTGCACAGCTCATCCAAGTGCTTTGAAACTTCTAAAAGTCCAGTTTCATACATCACTGCTCCAGACAAAAACTGGGAATCATGATTGGTGCATGGTTCTTGAAAAGAGTGTGAGGCTCTTGGGATGGGAAACCAACTCTTGAGAAACCAAAATGCGACAGTGGTAGATTTTATAATCATAGTTAACCACATGTCTGCTCTGCTTCTTCTCATTGCTCCATTTAGTGGTGAAGTTCTGTGAACACTAAGTAAATTACTATATCAAGGTTGCACAACTTTACAGTGGGATTTGAAGATAAAGGCCCACCTGAAGACTGAGATACTGGGCCTGAATTTGCTGAAAGCTTGCATCATCTATAATAAATATGTCATTGTTATGTGCAGAATTTTTTTAATGGTATGAATTAATAATTTAAAAAACACTTTCTGTGTTTTGTTATTCTGTGATCTAGCCTTTTATGTATCATCTGCTTTAATTATTCCACAATGGGTGGCCATGACAAGCGTGAGGTACTGGAATTTCTACCTTAAACCTCTCTACCTTTAAAAGCTACCTACCAAGCACTTGGCTTGTTTAATACTTCCTTATGTGGCTTTGTGTCAAATTATGTGTGGTAATATTCTTGGGACACACCTTCAGATGTTTAACTGTAAGGGCGGTAATGGAGAAGGGTAGTGATCCAGAATCCAAGACGAATGTTCTGGAAAGATGGGTTTGATTCCCATCATGGCAGGCAGTGAAATTTTAATTTTCTGTAAAAACAATAGTCTGCAATTACTAGCCACATATCCTCTGGTGATTGTCATAAAAAGCCCATCTGGTTTGCTAATGACCTTTAGGAAAAGAAATCTGCCAACCTTACCTGATATGGATTACATGTGAATCCAGATCCATAGCAAGGTAGTTGACCCTTAACTACCATCTGAGTAATTAGAGATGGCAATGAACGTTGGTCGATCCTGTGCTACCCATATCTCATGAACAAATAAGAGGAAAAAAACTTTATGACTAGGAATCATTATTGTTTGGCGACTTATGATTTCACTTTAGCAAACCGTAACTGGTTGAGATTTTTGCATTACTCCACAGAATCCTAGTCTAAGTGTTGAACAAGTTATCGTATTCCTTAGCACCAGCCCCTCCCTAGCCCTGACAGCCCTGATGCATCTCTGCCCATTGTCAACGTCAAATCGGTCTTCCTGGGAGTCGACCCAAGGAAAACAACGGGCCAGACAGTGTCCCCGGCCGAGCACTCAGATCCTGTGCAGACCAACTGGCGGAGGTATTCGCCAACATCTTCTACCTCTCCTTACTATAAGCCGATGTACCCACCTGCTTCAAGAAGACCACCATCATCCCCATACCTAAGAAAGCATATGCAATGTGCCTTAATGACTACTGCCCAATAGCTCTGACCCTCAATAATCATGAAGTGCTTTGAAAGGCTGGTCATGGCCCACATCAACTCCAGTCTCCCAACCTGCCTCGATCCCCTACAGTTTGCCTACCAATGTAAAATGTCCTCAAAAGATGCCATATCCTTAGCCTTGCACTCAGCCCTGGAACATCTGGACAACAAGGGTACCTACGACAGACTCCTGCTCATTGACTACAGCTCTGCATTCAACACTATTACCCCCTCCAGACTGGTCTCAAAACTCCAATAACTTGGTCTCGGCTCCGACCTCTGCAACTGGACCCTCAGCTTTCTGACCGATCAGCCCCAACCAGTGAGGATAGGTAACTGCACCTCCTCCACAATAAAATTCAACACTGGAGCCCCCACAAGGATGTGTCCTCTGCCCCCCACTGTACTCCTGTATGCCCATAACTGTGTTACCAAATTCGAAGTGAACGCCATCTATAAGTTTGCTGATGACACCACTGTATTAGGATGAATATCTAACAAGAAGTCAAAATACAGAAGTGAGAAAGAGGGCTCGCTGACATGGTGTAATGAGAAAAACCTCTCTCTCAATGCTGGTAAAACTAAAGAACTAATCATTGACTTCAAAAAGAGAGGAGGAGAACCCGCCCCCATCTACATCAATGGAAATGAGGTTGAGAAGGTGGAGAGCATCCAGTTCCTCGGAGTGACGGTAACTGACTTCCCACATAGGTGCGATGGTCAAGAAGGCACAACAATGTCTCTCCTTCCTCAGGCGGCTCAGGAAATTTGGCACGTCCATAGGTAGCCTCACCAACTTCTATAGATGCACCATTGAAAGCGTACTGTCTGGGTGCATACCAGCCGAGTATGGCAACACCTCTGACCTGGACCATAAGAAACTACAGAAGGTGGTGCGCACAGCCCATACGATCATAGAAGCCAACCTTCCATCCGTCTATTTACATGGCTTGCTGCCTCAGGAAGGCTGCCAACATCATCAAAGACCCATCGTACCCCGGTAATGATCTCCTACAACCTCTTCCATCAGGCAGAAGATACAGAAGCTTGAACACACGCACCAACAGGTTCAGGAACAGCTTCTTCCCTGCTGTTAATAGCCTGATGACTCTCTAGCCTCAAATAATTGCAGATCTTGCTAACGTTGATCTAACCTAGTGCTCCTCCTGTAATATGTAACTTGTGGGCCTCTGTCTAAGGTTTTTTACAAGCTTTGATCTGCACATCCTTGCTCACTATGATCTTCCTGTACTGCTTGTAAACAAAGCTTTTCACTGTACTTTGGTACACATGACAACAAATCATTTGATCAATCAATCAATTAAATGCAATGGTGAAATGAGTTTGAATTGCTATTGGTGAATTGGCGAGCAGAATCGTATATATTATAATGTTTGACACCAACATCACAGCAAATGTATCATTTCCTTATTCTACTTAGAATACCATGCTGTTCTCATAAAGCATAAAAACACTGTCCCCTTTCCATTATTTTTCTTGAGAATTGCCCTGATGAGTGCAAGATGAAAAGCTTCCACAAAAGAGATAAAAGGTACTGCAGATGCTGGAGAATCCGAGACAACAGGATGTGGAGCTGGATGAACACAGCAGGCCAAGCAGCATCATAGGAGCAGGAAAGCTTGACGTTTCGGGCCCAGACCCTTCATCAGAAATGGGGGAGGGGAAGAGGGTTCTGAAATAAATAGGGAGAGAGGGGGAGGCGGATAGATGATGAATAGAGGAGAGGATAGGTGAGGAGGAGGCAGACAAGTCGAAGAGGCGGGGATGGAGCCAGTAAAGGTGAGTGTAGTTGGGGGGGTAGGGAGGAGATAGGTCAGTCCAGGGAGGACGGACAGGTCAAGGGGGCTGGATGAGGTTAGTAGAGAGGAGATGGGGGTGGGGCTTGAGGTGGGAGGAGGGGATAGGTGAGAGGAAGGACAGGTTAGGGAGGCGGAGAGGAGCTGGGCTGGTTTTGGGATGCGGTTGGGGGAGGGGAGATTTTGAAGCTTGTGAAATCCACATTCATACCATTGGGCTGCAGGGTTCCCAGGCAGAATATGATTTGCTGTTCCTGCAGCCTTTGGGTGGCATCAATGTGGCATTGCAGGAGGCCCAGGATGGACATGTCGTCTGAGGAATGAGAGGGGGAGTTGAAATGGTTCGCGACTGGGAGGTGCAGTTGTTTGTTGCGAACTGAGCACAGGTGTTCTGCAAAGCGGTCCCCAAGCCTCCGCTTGGTTTCCCCAATGTAGAGAAAGCCACAACGGGTACAGCGGATGCAGTATACCCCATTGGCAGATGTGCAGGTGAACATCTGCCTGATGTGGAAAGTCTTCTTGGGGCCTGGGATTGGGGTGAGGGAGGAGGTGTGGGGGCAGGTGTAGCACTTCCTGCGGTTGTAGGGAAAAGTGCTGGTTGTGGTGGGGCTGAAGGGGAGTGTGGAGCAGACAAGGGAGTCGCGGAGGGAGTGGTCCCTCCGGAAGGCAGATAAGGGTGGGGAGGGAAAAATGTCTTTGGTGGTGGGGTCTGATTGCAGATGGCGGAAGTGTCGGAGGATGATGCGTTGGATCCGGAGGTTGGTGGGGTGGTACGTGAGGACGAGGGGGATTCTTTTTTGGTTATTATTGCGGGGACGGGGTGTGACGGATGAGTGGCGGGAAATGCAGGAGACGTGGTCGAGGGCGTTCTCGACCACTGTGGGGGGGAAGTTGCGGTCCTTGAAGAATGAGGACATCTGAGATGTGCGGGAGTGGAATATCTCATCCTGGGAGCAGATGCGGCGGAGGCGAAGTAATTGGGAATAGGGGATGGCATTTTTGTAGGAAGGTGGGTGGGAGGAGGTGTATTCCAGGTAGGTTTGAGAGTCAGTGGGCTTGAAATGAACATCGGTTTCGAGGTGGTTACCCGAGATGGAGACAGAGAGGTCCAGGAAGGAGAGAGAAGTGTTGGAGATGGTCCAGGTGAACTTCAGGTTGGGGTGGAAGGTGTTGGTGAAGTGGATGAACTGTTCGAGCTCCTCGTGGGAGCACGAGGCGGTGCCGATACAGTCATCAATATAACAGAGGAAGAGGTGGGGTTTAGGGCCAGTGTAGGTACGGAAGAGGGATTGTTCCACGTAACCTACAAAGAGGCAGGCATAGCTTGGGCCCATGCGGGTACCCATGGCCACCCCCTTTGTCTGTAGGAAGTGGGAGGAATTGAAAGAGAAGTTGTTGAGGGTGAGGACGAGTTCGGCCATGCGGATGAGGGCGTCGGTGGAGGGGGATTGGTCAGTTCTGTGGGACAGGAAGAAGCGGAGGGCCTTTAGGCCATCTGCATGGGGAATACAGGTATATAAGGACTGGATGTCCACAGTAAAAATGAGGTGTTGGGGACTGCGGAATTGGACGTTCTGGAGGAGGTGGAGGGCGTGGATGGTGTCGCGGACGTAGGTAGAGAGTTCCTGGACCAAGGGTGTGAAAATGGAGTCTAAGTAGGTGGAGATGAGTTTGGTGGGGCAGGAGCAGGCGGAGACAATGGGTCGACCAGGGCATTTAGGTTTGTGGATTTTGGGAAGGAGATAGAAGTGGGCGGTGCGGGGTTGGGGAACGATGAGGTTGGAGGCGGTGGGTGGGAAGTCACCTGAGGTGATGAGGTTGTGGATGGTTTGGGAGATGATGGTTTGGTGCTCAGGGGTGGGGTCATGATCCAGGGGGCGGTAGGAGGAGGTGTCGAATAGTTGGCGCCTTGCCTCAGCAATGTAGAGGTCAGTGCGCCATACTACGACTGCCCCTCCCTTGTCCGCGGGTTTTATGGTGAGGTTGGGATTGGAGCGGAGGGAGCGGAGGGCTGCATGTTCTGCGGGGGAGAGGTTGGAGTGTTTGAGAGGGGTAGAGAAGTTGAGGCGATTGATGTCTCGCTGGCAGTTGGAGATGAAGAGGTCGAGGGAGGGTAGGAGGCCTTGGGGTGGTGTCCAGGAGGACGGCTTGTTTTGGAGGCGGGAGAAGGGGTCAGTAGAGGGAGGGTTAGATTCGCGGTTGGAGAAGTAGGCGTGGAGGCGGAGGCGGCGGAAAAACTACTCAATATCCAAGCGTGAGCAGTATTCGTTAATATGTGGGTGGAGGGGGACAAAGGTGAGCCCTTTACTGAGGACTGACCGTTCGTCCTCCGTAAGGGGGAAGTCTGGGGGGATGGTGAAGACTCGGCAGGGCTTAGTGTTGCTGTCTCCTCTGGAGCTGCTGGCTGTGGAGGCAGTGGGCGGTGCGTTGTCGGCGTCGGCTGTGGGCGGAGTTACATCGCAGGTGGGCGGAGTTGTGTCGGCATCAGCGGTGGGCAGAGGTACGTCGGCGTCAGTGGAGGGCGGAGCTGTGTCGGCGGTGGGCTGAGCGGGGTAGGCAGCGGCAGCAGCGGTGACGGTAGTGTCTGTGGTGTTGGTCTCATCACCTCAGGTGACCTCCGACCCACCGCCTCCAACCTCATCGTTCCCCAAACCCGCACAGCCCGCTTCTATCTCCTTCCCAAAATCCACAAACCTGAATGCCCTGGTCGACCCATTGTCTCCGCCTGCTCCTGCCCCACCAAACTCATCTCCACCTACCTAGACTACATTTTCACACCCTTGGTCCAGGAACTCCCTACCTACATCCGCGACACCACCCACGCCCTCCACCTCCTCCAGAACTTCCAGTTCCCTGGTCCCCAACACCTCATTTTTACTGCAGGAACAGCAAATCATATTCAGCCTGGGAACCCTGCAGCCCAATGGCATCAATGTGGATTTCACAAGCTTCAAAATCTCCCCTCCCCCAACCGCATCCCATAACCAGCCCAGCTCCTCTCCGCCTCCCTAACCTGTCCTTCCTCTCACCTATCCCCTCCTCCCACCACAAGCCCCACCCCCACCTCTTATCTCCTAACCTCATCCCGCCCCCTTGACTTGTCCGTCCTCCCTGGACTGACCTATCTCCTCCCTACACCCCCCACCTACACTCACCTTTACTGGCTCCATCCCCGCCTCTTCGACTTGTCTGCCTCCTCTCCACCTATCCTCTCCTCCATCCATCTTTTGTCCGCCTCCCCCTCTCTCCCTATTTATTTCAAAACCCTCTTCCCCTCCCCCATTTCTGATGAAGGGTCTAGGCCCGAAACGTCAAGCTTTCCTGCTCCTATGATGCTGCTTGGCCTGCTGTGTTCATCCAGCTCTACATCTTGTCATCTCTGATAAATCTCCTAGAATTGTCTGAAGAGGTAATAAGAAAGTTAGACAAAGGAAAGCCAGTGGATGTGATCTATTTGGATTTCCAGAAGGCCTCTGGCAAGGTGCCACCCAGGAGGCTGCTAAATACAGTAAACAGAAGTTGTTTGGGGCAAGGTGCTGGCACGGATAGAGGATTGGCTGTCTGGAAGAAGTCAGAGAGTGGGGCTAAATGGGTCCTTTTCAGGATGGCAACCAGTGACCAGTGGAGTTCCATGGGGGTCAGTGTTGAGACCACGACTGTTCACTTTAAAGATCTGGACAAAGGAACCAAGGGCATTGTTGTTAATTTTGCAGATGACACAAAGATAAGTGGAGGGGCAGGTAGTGTTAAGGAAGCAGGGAAGCTGCAGAAGGACTTGGACAGGCGAGGAGAGTGGGCAAAGAAGTGGCAGATGGAATACAATGTGGGAAAGTGCAAGGTTATACACTTTGGTAGGAAGAAGAGAGGTGTAGACTATTTTCTAAACAGGAAAGGCTTCAGAAGCCTAAAGCACAAAGGGACTTAGGAATCCTAGATCAGGATTCCTTTAAAGTTAACATGCAGGTTCAGTTAGCAGTGAGGAAGGCAAATGCATTCATTTCAAGAAGGCTAGAATACAACAGCAGAACTGTACTGCTAAGGCTGTATAAGGCTCTGGTCAGACCACATTTGGAATATTGTGAGCAGGTTTGGGCTCCTTATCTGAGAATGTATGTGCAAACATTGGAGAGGATCCAGAGGAGTTTTACAAGAATGATCCCTGGGCTGAAGGGCTTGTCCTATGAGGAGTAGTTGAGGACTGTGGGTCTGAACTTAATAGAGTTTAGAACGATAAAGGAGGGTCTGACTGAAACTTACAGAATACTGAGAGGCCTGGATAGAGTGGACATGGAGAAGAAGTTTCCACTGGTGGGAGACACTAAATAAAAATTATTTATTTTATTTAATAGATAAATTGTAAAAGTTAATTGAATAAGTAGTTATGGCTGGACAGGTGATGTGCTGTAGCTGTATGATGTGGGAGCTGGCTGATCCCATTGTGAATGGCAGCGATCACATCTGCAGCAAGTGTTGGTTGCTGGAAGAACTCCGGATCAGTATTAATGATCTGGAATCTGAGCTTCAAACTCTGCGGCACATCCGGGAGGGGGAGAGTTACCTGGACACTTTGTTTCAGGAGGCAGTCACACCCGGTAGATTAAGAAATTCAAATTCAATAAGTGTTCAGGGACAACAGGGTGTGACTGTAAGTGAGGCAGGTAGGGGGATTCTGAGTTCAGGAGTGCAGGAGCTGCAGCCCTTGACCTTGTCCAACAGGTATGAGATTCTTGCTCCCTGTACGGATGAGGGAAAGGGCTGTGGACAGGATGAGCCAGCTGACCACGGCACCATGGTGCAGATGGCCATTCAAGAGGGGGGAGCAAAAAGACAAGTAGTTGTTATAGGGGATTCTATAATTAGGGGGCAGATAGTATCCTATGCAGGCCGGATCGGGAGTCCCACATGGTGTGTTGCCTGCCCAGTGCCAGGTGCAGGACATCTCCAACTGGCTTGAAAAGATATTGGAGCGAGAGGGGGACGATCCAGTTGTTGTAGCCCACGTTGGGACTAACAACATAGGCAAAGCTAGGGTAGAGGATCTGTTCAGGGATTATCAAGCACTAGGAAGGAAATTGAAGTACAGGTCCTCAAGGGTCATAATCTCCGGATTACTGCCCGAGCCACGTGCCAATTGGCATAGGGATAAGAAAGTTAGGGAAGTAAACACATGGCTAAGGGATTGGTGTGGGAAAGAGGGATTCCATTTCATGGGGCATTGGCATCAGTTTTGGAACCGGGGGGATCTGTACCGTTGGGACAGTCTCCACCTGAACCGATCTGGAACCAGTGTTCTAGCGAAAAGAATAAATAGGGTGGTCAGTAGGACTTTAAACTTCTGAGTCGGCAGGGAGGGAAAGCGACAGGGTGTATGGAGTTAAATGGAAACATAAGCAGCAGGATATCATGTGAGCAGGTGGGTTTAAGCTCGAGGCAGACTAGGAATGCAGCAAAAAGGAAGGATAACTTAGGACATCTTATGATTTCCAATATCTCTAATAATGATAAGAAAGTTAGCATTAAGGCACTTTGCCTAAATGCTCGTAGTATTCGTAACAAAGTAGATGAATTAATGGCACAAATCATCTTGAACGATTATGATGTGGTAGGCATTACAGAGACGTGGTTGCAGGGCGTTCAGGACTGGCAGTTAAACATCCAAGGATTTACAACTTATCGAAAAGACAGGGAGGTGGGCAGAGGGGATGGGGTTGCCTTGATAGTTAAGAATGAAATCAAATCAATAGCACTGAATGACATAGGGTCAGATAATGTGGAGTCTGTGTGGGTGGAGGTGAGGAACCACAAAGGCAAAAAAAACCATAATGGGAGTTATGTACAGACCTCCTAACAGTGGTCAGGACCAGGGGTACAAGATGCACCGGGAAATAGATAGGGCATGTCAGAAAGGCAAGGTCACGGTGATCATGGGGGACTTCAATATGCAGGTGGACTGGGTGAATAATATTGCCAGTGGATCCAAAGAAAGGGAATTCATGGAATGCCTACAGGATGGCTTTTTGGAACAGCTTGTGATGGAGCCCACAAGGGAGCAGGCTATTCTGGACTTAGTGCTATGTAATGAGCCAGACTTTATAAAAGACCTTAAAGTAAGGGAACACTTAGGAGGCAGCGATCATAATATGGTAGAGTTCAGTCTGCAGTTTGAAAGCGAGAAGGCAAAATCGGATGTAATGGTGTTACAGTTAAATAAAGGTAATTACAAGGGCATGAGAGAGGAACTGACGAAAATCGACTGGAAGCAGAGCCTAGCGGGGAAGACAGTAGAGCAACAATGGCAGGAGTTTCTGGGTGTAATTGAGGACACAATACAGAGGTTCATCCCAAAGAAAAGAAAGATTATCCGGGGGAGGATTAGACAGCCATGGCTGACAAAGGAAGTCAAGAAATGTATCAAAGAAAAAGAGACAGCCTATATAGTGGCCAAGAGCACTGGGAAATCAGAAGATTGGGAAGGGTACAAGAACAAACAGAGGATAGCAAAGAGAGAAATAAGGAAGGAGAGGATCAAATACGAAGGTAGGCTAGCCAGTAATATTAGAAATGATAGTAAAAGTTTCTTTCAATACGTAAGAAAAAACGAGAGGCAAAAGTAGACATTGGGCCGCTCCAAATTGATGCTGGAAGCCTAGTGATGGGAGATAAGGAAATAGCTGAAGAACTTAATTAGTATTTTGCGTCAGTCTTCACAGTGGAAGACATGAGTAATATCCCAACAATTAAAGACAGTCAGGGGGCAGAGTTGAGTATGGTAGGCATTACAAAAGAGAAAGTGCTAGAAAAGCTAAAAGGTCTAAAAATTGCTAAATCTCCTGGCCCCGATGGGCTACATCCTAGAGTTCTGAGGGAGGTGGCTGAGGAAATAGCGGAGGCGTTGGTTGTGATCTTTCAAAAGTCACTGGAGTCAGGGGAAGTCCCAGATGATTGGAAAATTGCTGTTGTAACCCCCTTGTTTAAGAAAGGATCAAGACAAAAGATGGAAAATTATAGGCCGATTAGCCTAACCTCGGTTGTTGGTAAAATTCTAGAATCTATCGTTAAGGATGAGATTTCTAAATTCTTGGAAGTGCAGGGTCAGATTAGAACAAGTCAGCATGGATTTAGTAAGGGGAGGTCGTGTCTGACAAACCCGTTAGAATTCTTTGAAGACGTAACAAGTAGGTTAGACCAGGGAAACCCATTGGATGTTATCTATCTAGACTTCCAAAAGGCCTTTGATAAGGTGCCTCACGGGAGGCTGCTGAGTAAGGTGAGGGCCCATGGTGTTCGAGGTGAGTTACAGGCATGGATTGAGGATTGGCTGTCTGACAGAAGGCAGAGAGTTGGGATAAAAGGCTCTTTTTCGGAATGGCAACCGGTGACAAGTGGTGTCCCGCAGGGTTCAGTGTTGGGGCCGCAGCTGTACACTTTATATATTAATGATCTGGATGAAGGGACTAGGGGCAGTCTGGTGAAGTTTGCCGATGATACGAAGTTGGGTGGATAGGCAGGTAGTACGGAGGAGGTCGGGAGGCTGCTGAATGATTTAGACAGTTTAGGAGAGTGGTCCAGGAAATGGCTGATGAAATTCAACGTGAGCAAATGCGAGGTCTTGCACCTTGGAAAAAAAGAATACAGGCATGGACTATTTTCTGAACGGTGAGAAAATTCATACAGCTGAAGTGCAAAGGGATCTGGGAGTGCTAGTACAGGATTCTGTAAAGGTTAACTTGCAGGTTGAGTCTGTGATTAAGAAAGCGAATGGAATGTTGTCATTTATCTCAAGAGGGTTGGAATATAAAAGCAGCGATATGCTTCTGAGACTTTATAAAGCTCTAGTTAGGCCCCATTTAGAATACTGCGTCCAATTTTGGGCCCCACACCTCAGGAAGGACATACTGGCACTGGAGCGTGTCCAGCAGAGATTCACACGGATGATCCCTGGAATGGTAGGCCTAACATACGATGAACGGCTGAGGATCCTGGGATTGTATTCATTAGAGTTTAGAAGGTTGAGGGGAGATCTAATAGAAACTTACAAGATAATGTATGGCTTAGAAAGGGTGGACGCTGGGAAGTTGTTTCCGTTAGGTGGGGATACTAGGACCCGTGGGCACAGCCTTAGAATTAGAGGGGGTCAATTTAGAACAGAAATGAGGAGACATTTCTTCAGCCAGAGAGTGGTGGGCCTGTGGAATTCATTGCCACGGAGCGCAGTGGAGGCCAGGACGTTGAATGTCTTCAAGGCAGAGATTGATAAATTCTTGATCTCGCAAGGAATCAAGGGCTACGGGGAGAGTGCGGGTAAGTGGAGTTGAAATGCCCATCAGCCATGATTAAATGGCGGAGTGGACTGGATGGGCCGAATGGCTTTACTTCCACTCCTATGTCTTATGGTCTTATAACTGCAGGCACAGCCTCAGACAACAGGAATGGCACTTTAGAACTGAGATGAACAGGAATATTTGCAGCCAGAGGGTACCTAATCTATGGGAAGCATTGCTGCAGAGAGCTGTGAAGACCAAGTCAATGAGTGTGTTTAAGACAGAGATAGATAGTAAGGGGATCAAGGTTTACAGGGAGAAGGCGGGAGAATGGGATTGAGAAACACATCAGCCGTGATTGAGTGGGCTTATGGTCAACAGATGACTTAATCTGGAAGCAGTTTGGCAAAGAAGTGAAGAAGGTCAATAAAGGAAATGTGAAAAATGTCAAATAATGTTGGAATTGCTCAAAAAGCTAACAACTCTTTAAAGAACAAGATTAGTTCAAATTTCAGGCATAACTCCCTCAAAATTTGAGCATTATTCTTCCTGTTTATAAATAGAAGGCGGGAATGTTTATTTGCTACTGCTTTTTTAACATGCAACTCTTTCACAAATTCTCTTGTTTATCTTGACCCTGCATCTTTTGCGGATAGGACTATAGTCTGGTTGTCAGATTATAAACTGCAATGGTCCACTTAAAATTAAAACAATGACCTAATTGAGTCTTGCCTTCTGATTTTCCCTCCACATCCTTTCTATCCCATCAGAGAGAGCTCGGTCTTCAGCTATGTAGCTCAAATTAAAGGAAGGAAACAATGTGGCAATTCTATAGGTTACAACCTTTATAAAGTTTTAATTCCAAATTAAATCACTTTATAAAAATAGTGGAATCTGTGTAAATGAGATTAACTTTAAAATATCACTTTTTGCTTGTCTGAAAGCTGATGAGAACATTGTTTCTCAAACTATTAAAAAAAACACAAGGTTTGACAGTTACTTGCTCATAGAGACGACAGTCAAACTTTGAATCATTTAAAAAAAATTTTCTTTATCTTACAGAGCTGGCCTTGGACAAATGAACTAATCAGAAGGGCAACACTGCTGCCTCACAGTGCCAGAAACTTGGGTTCAATTCCACCCTTAGGTGACTGTGTGGAGTTTGTACGTTCTCCATGTGTCTGTGTGGGTTTCCTCCAGGTGCTCCAGTTTCCTCACACAATCCAGAGATGTGCAGGTTAGGTGGATTGGCCATGCTAAGTTGCCCATAGTGTTCAAGGATTTGTAGACTAGGGGGACGGGTCTGGGTGAGATGCTCTCAAGGTCAGTATGGACTTGTTGGGCCAAAGGGCCTATTTCTACACTGTAGGGCTTCTACGAAGTCACCAGAGCTTGATAATTCCAGGATGACTTAAATTTTTATTTTACACGAAAGTGAGTTATACTTTGGTCTGAAAAATATGGCCGTGTCAGTGAAAGAAACATGAAGGAGAAGATGAGATTGCGAGAAGAACAGTTCAAAATATTACTCAGCATTCATGGGGCATAAACCATTGGGAATGACAAGCTGAACCGATACTTGTAAGATCCTTCACAGCTTGCCGTCCCACACCTTTACAAGTGATGAGGTCGTCTTTACTTGATCTTCACTCCAGGCTTGACCATTCCAATGTGCCCCAAGTCAGCCTTCAAGTCCTACCCACTGCACACTCAGGTTCATCCAAAACTCCATTAAACCTTATTTGCACAAACTCCCACTCACACATCACATCTCCCTTGTGCATTCTGAACTATTTTCACTCCAGGTTAAACAAGGGCACAAAATGAAAGTGGTTGGTCTTATTTTGAAATCTCTCCATGACCTCAGCCCTCTTTATTTCTGTAGTCTCCTAAAGAATTATAACTCTCTGGGATTTCTAATCTAACCTAATTTTGGTCTTTTGACCATCTCTAATTTTAATTGCTTCAATGTTGGTAGGTCCGTGCCTTCAACATTAACTTTAAGTTCTTGAATTCCTCCCCAAACATCTCTGCCTCTCTACCTCCTCTTGCTTCTTGGAGCAATCCTTAAGAACTGCCTTTCTATCTAAGCCTTTAGCCATCTGCCTTTCCATCACCTTAAATAGGTCAATGTCAAATATTGCTTTTGTAATGTTCCTGTGACTTGTTTTGGGACATATTGCTTTAGTAACGGTGCTATATAAATACAAGCTGTCATTATTGATGGCCCTGAAAACAGGAACAGACCTTTCAGTTCCAAAGAGACAAGAGATACTGTGAATCTAATTACAGCACACAAGGATGCCATTCAGGCTGCTATTGTTTGCAAGAGAAACTCAGCTAGTCCCTGTATTCCAGTCTTTATCTGTAGCCTTGCAAATATTTTCTCTACAGCTGCTTATCCTATTTCATTTTGAGAGCAATGAGTGGTATTTGCTTTCACCACACTCTTAGGCAGTACATTTCAGATCCTAACTACTCTGCATAATAAAAAAAAGCCCTTTGATTCTTTTGCCAGGGACCATAAATTGAAATGGCCTTTAGTTCTTCAGCAGATTCTCAATATACTCATTATTTTGAACACTGCTATCAAATTTTAAATCTTAATCTTCTGTTCCCTGAGGAGAATAATCCAATCGAGCTGCAGAGCTAAATTGTCTTATCCCTGGAACTATTCATCGAAAACTTTCTTCTCTCTCACTAAACACTTCCTAAAATATGGTGGAGCAGATTTAGAGATAATAATGTTATAACAGCCCCGAAGTGAGATGAATGGTTTGATAAAATGATAAGGAGGCCTGTGGAATCAAGATGGCTCCCAAATGCAGTCATGTCACTGGAAATATTTCCCAGGATTGGCTGGGATAAGGTTTGGCCACCCACTCCAAGAAGGTGGGCAGCCAATTTGTGGAACTAAAGATCCAATGAAGGGGCATTTTACAGGGCCAATAGTGCAGCAAATTTTTGCCACATGGGCAGGCCACTAATATCATGGACAAGTCTGGGAAGACCATCAGCCTCCAAGTCCAACGGTGGGACCTGCATCCCTGCATCTCAATTATCCTGCCAGAAGGGTTATTCCTGTTACCATTATTTAACTTTATACATCCCTAAATTTAAGTTCTACTTACTTTTATGAGGGTATGTCTGTTTTGAGACACCCCGAATCTGCCTGCCTACCCTGGCAGTGTCAATATCTCCTGATGGTGCTGCTGAGGCATCACAGCTGCCAGGTCTCTTTGCCAACCTCAGCTTTCACATTCAACTCTCCTCCATACCTTTGAACACCACCACCCCACCAACCCACCCCACACTCCACCAACTTCATTAACTCCTCCATCCCTAACGTCTCACTAATTTTATGAATTTTTACAAGAGGTGGCAAAGAAAATTGATGAAGGCAGAGTGGTACATGTTGTCTATATGGACTTCAGCAAAGCTTTTGACAAGGTTCTGCATTGTAGACTGGTTAGTAAGGTTAGATCACATGGGATCCAGAGGGAGGTGACCAATTGGATACAAAATAGGCTTAAAGGTTGGAGACAGAGAGTAATGGTAGAGGGTTGCTTTTTGGACTGGAGGCCTGTGGCTAGCAGTGTGCCACAAGGATCAGTGCTGGGTCCATTGCTTTTCATCATTTATATAAATGATGTGGGTGTGAATATAGGAGGTGTCGTTAGTAAGTTTGCAGTTGACACCAAAATTGGTTGTGTAGTGGACAGTGAAGAAGATTATCTCAGAGTACAACAGAACGTTGATCAGTTGGGCTGTCAGACCAAGGATTAGCAGATGGTGTTTAATTTGGATAAATGTGAAGTGTTACATTTTTGTAAGACAAACCATGGCAGGATTTATGTAGTTAATGGTAGGAACCTCAGGAGTGTTGCTGAACAAAGAGACCTAGGGGTGGAGGTGCACAGTTCCTTGAAAGCGGAGTCACAGGTGGACAGGCTAGTAAAGAAGGCATTTAGCACACTTGCCTCCATTGGTCAGACTATTGAATACAGGAGCCGAGATGTCATGTTGTGGCTGTACAGGACATTGATAAAGCCACGTTTAGAATACTATGTACAATTTTGATCACCCTTCTATAGGAAGGATGTTGTTAAACTTGACAGGATTCAGAAAAGATTTACAAGGATTTGCCGAGGGTGGAGGGTTTCGGTTATAGGGAGAGGCTGAATAGGCTGGGTATTTTTTTCCCTGTGGCATTGGAGGCTGAGGGTTGACCTTATAGAGCTTTACTAAATCAAGAGGGGCATGGATAGGGTGAATAGCCAAGTCTTTTTCCTAGGGTGGGGAAGTTCAAAGCTAGAGTGGATAGGTTAAGGTGAGAGGGAAAAGATTTAAAAGTGACCTGAGGGGTAACTTTTTCACACAGGAGGTGATGCATGTATGGAATGAGCTGCGAGAGGAAGTGTTGGAGGCTGGTACAATTCCATCATTTCCAACAAAGGTGTTTAGATGAGTATATAAGTAAGGTCAAAAATCACACGACACCAGGTTATAGTCCAACAGGTTTATTTGAAAACGTAAGCTTTCGAAGCTCAGCTCCTTCTTCAGGCATAGTGTGAGGGAGAGGGGATATAAGCAGACAGGTAACAACCCCAGAACTGGCCACCTCTTATTGAATCTTTAATCACTTAGGAAGGAGACTATTGATTAAAGTACAAAATCAAGATTCCTTTCAAGTCATTGTCCTGGGATAATTTAAAGTTTCATCAATACATACAAGAAGTGACATCTCAGGTCAGACAATGCAGTTTAGATGTGAGATTTTGCTTAGAATCTGTCTATGTTTTAAACTGGGCTTGAGTTTTTTTTGAGCAAAACAGAATGTATCTGCAACTACACAAACATCTCGGATGAAACAACTCCTGTGTGTGTGCGTTTATGTGTGTGTGTGTGTGTGTGTTTGAGAGAGTGTGAGGGAGTGTACGTGTGTCAGAGACTGTGTGTGTGTGTGTGAAGTGTGTGTGTGTGTGTATGTGTCTTTGTGTGTGTGCGTGCGTGTGTGTTTATGTGGTGTGTGTTTGAGTGTGTGCACGTGCGTGTGTGTGTGTGTGTGTGTGTGTGTGTGTGAGAGAGAGACAGCGTGTGTGTGTGTGGGAGTATATAGTCTAGTGGAGTCATTTGTAGTGCAACATGAACTCAAGATTATGATTAAGGCCATCCTCATGAGGATGGAGCTGCATCAAGACATTATTGAAATGAGCCACAACACACTGCAGCAACCCAGAACTGTGCAAAGCAGAACAGGAGCACTTATATGGAGTTTTTAAAAGGAACGGATATCCAAAAAGCATAATCTGCTGTTAGCTTCACAACGGACCACAACAAGAAGACACAACACAGCCAGACACACTAGTCATCCTACCATACATCAGACATATATCAGAGATGACCACAAGACGACTCAGACCCCTAAGTATCAGAGCAGCCTGCAAATCAACTACCACCCTGAGACAGCTACTGACGAATGTAAAGGATCCCATACCCGCAATGAATAAAACTAACATAACATGCAAAATACCATACGAGGACTGTGATAAACATTGCATCAACCAAACTGGAAGAAAACTGACAATAAGGATACAAAAACACCAACTAGCCACTAAGAGACACGATCAGTTCTCACCGGTCTCAGTACACATGGACAAAGAAGGACACAAATTCGACTGGGACAACACACCTATAATAGCACAAGCCAAACAGGGACATGCCAGGGAATCCTTGGAGGCCTGGCATTTCAACCGGAACTCCATCAACAAACACATTGAGCTGGACCCGGTACAGAAACCACTGAAAAACAGAACTGGAAGTGATGCCAACCACCCCAGCAAACCAAGCCATAAAAATAACAAGCAGGACAGAACACCAACACTCCACTGGAGGCGCACTGACGACATTACCTAGCAGGGTGATGAAACATCTGCAACCAAACACTCCGGCTCGGCGAGCATGTCTGCAACCTCATCCACTCCCTCACATTCACACTCTCTCAAGCGCGCACACACACACACACGTGCCCACTCTCTCCTCCCTCTCTCTTTCTCTTTCTCACACACACATACACACACACACATGAATTATTTCATCCAAGATGTCTGTGTAGTTGCAGATATATTCTGTTTTGCACAAATAAAAACCTGACCTCAGTTTAAAATATAGATAGGTTCTAAGCAAGACCTCACATCTAAAATGCATTGTCTGACCCGAGATGTTACCTCTTGTATACATAGATAAAAACTTTACTTATCTCAGGACAATGACTTGAAATGAATCTAGATTTTGCATTTTAATCCATAGTCAACCTTCCTAAAGATTAAAGATTCAACAAGAGGCAGCTAATTTTAGGGTTTTACCTTCTGTCTTATAAATTCTGTGTCTTATACCGCCAAACCCCTACACTACACCTGAGGAAGGAACTGAGCTCTGAAAACTTGTGTTTTCAACTGACCTTGTTGGACTATAACCTGGCATCATGTGATTTTTGACCTTGTCCACCCCAGTCCAACACCGGCATTTCCACATTATGGTATATAAATAGGAAGGATTTAGAGGGACATATGCCAAATACTGGAAATAGGATTAGGTCAGATTGAGAGAAAGGTCAGCATAGTTGAGGTGGACCAAAGACTCTGTTTCTGTGCTATCTGACTGTTTGTGCCTTGGGACATGTTATTACATTAGAGGCACTATATAAATGAAAGTTGCTGTTGTTATTGGTTAGGTTTGAACTCTGATCTTAAATTAAGATTGCATTGCAAAATGAGGACAAAAGTTATATACAAAATGTAAATACAACAGCTACCCCTCCATGCTTAAAGGTGGTCACTTTACCTTCACACTTAATTGCACTTTAGTTATGTGATTCTGAAATTTCAATCACTTAAGTATTGTTGTCATAAGCTCTCATACCTAAGGCTGGCTTGTAGTTTAGAAATATGATGCATTAACTCACTGAATAAGGTCAGTCTTCAGAGCACCATTTGTTTTTTCTTTCATCTATGTCTCAGACATTTGTCATCACAACACTTGAAGGTGACCCTGACGGTTATAAAAATGGCAAAGTTTTCTCTAGATACTTCTCTCTCTTTCAAGTCACTCGTACAACCGCCTTCTTAAATATGGCAAAAAAAGAGCCATCAGCATCAAACGAGATTCAAAGAATGGAATGTTTTTGTATAAAGTACATCAACTGGGTGAAGGTGCAACAGTGTGGTGGTAGATGCTCTTGCTAATTTTAGAATATTATACATTCTGTTAACACTCAGGAAAGCACCTAACCTCTATTCTATGTTAATCAAGACAATATCCTTTAGTTAACAAGGGAGTTGCATCCATAATTGGGTTCTCATTCTGTAATGTCCTGTCAGAGAAGGTGATAAATGTACAGCAGCTCAACTCCGCAGGGAAAGTTGGGAATTAAGGAGTAAATCCATTTTCAGTTGGGACAACCAGGGTTGAAATGGTAAGGTAAAGCAAACAGCTGATAGCAGGCACAGTGTTAGTGTCAGGGATTGGAAGTTTATTTTCCTCTTTTCTAATTTGCTTTTCCAGAAGGGGAGACAGTAATATTGTTCTACTGTCACTGGACAGGAAATCCAGAGCCATAGGCGAATAGATTTGAATTCCACCAATGGCAGGTGAAGTTTGAATTCAGTAAAATATGGAATTAAGAACTAGTCTATTGGAGACTGCATAACCATTGTCGATTGCATGAAACAAAAATACATCTGATTCACTAACGTTCTTTAGGGAAGGAAACCTTACCTGGTCTGGTTTGCATATGACTTCAGACTCACAGCAATGTGGTTGACACTTTACCACCCTGTGAAATGTGCTGGAGAGCGATGAGGGATGCGCAACAAATTTGGCTTTGCCAGTGATGCCAACATCTCATGCAAGGATAAATGTAAACATTACCTGGCATTTTCATCATTCTAGAAAGCTCATCATGCAGAGAATTACAAGACTGAATTGGCATCCTACTCTCTCCTGCTACAATTTGTTGAGATATCTGTACCATCTGCTCCCCCAAGCAGCTCGTTTTTCAATGTGCAGGAGAGCAGTTAGAGAAAAGATAATCTTTTAATAGTTTTAACAATGAACTGTGATTAAAATGGTATGTAATTTATGAAGTTATTTGATAAATATATATTGAAATCATTTACAATGATTATGGTAATCAGTCATTTTGATTTCTTTATAATTAATTAAAATTGAATGCTGGAATTTTTTTCATTGTTTTTAAATTAAAACAAAAATTAATTTTCACAATTATTATTCCACATTTATGTAGCTTTATATTGTATATTAGCTTCTTTGAGTTTGATCATCAGCACAGCCAAGCTCCATCCTCACTGGACATCATTGCATACTGGGCTGAATTCTCAGGCCCCCCAAGTTTGGGAACGGATGCAGGGAGAGCCAGAAGATGGTGCCGTCCATGTGCATTTCAAGAATCCCCCTCTTGAGGCAGCATTTAAAACAGTATAGGGAGAGGGCTGGACAGGGATCTTGCTCTCTCCCAGTTATGGCCAAATACAGTTGTTATAAAACTCTTTAAGATCTTGGGGATGGAGAAAATAACATTTTGAAGTGAATTTAGGTATAGATTTCAGGTGCCATCAGTTTCACAACAGCTGAAGGAGACAGATACAGAGTGAGGAACCAGACATGGCTATCCCAGGACAACACTCCAGATCTATTTGATGGTCAGTGGGGAAAGGGAGAATCAGAGTCTGGAAAGGAGAATGGTGAAGGAAAATACAGTAGAACTGGGAAATGAGACACATTGGTCCATCTTGACTTGTATACTTCAAAATGGATGACTAGTACAAGCATTATTTTCATTTTCAAGGAATTTTTTTTTTTAAACTGTGTAGTTTTCTCGGTGTGTAGTTACCAGGGTAAGTGGGAGCTCAGCTATAGGCAGTAAACAGATTTGTCACCTCTACCATAGAGATAAAAGGTACTGCAGATGCTGGAGAATCTGAGATAACAAGCATGGGGCTGGATGAACACAGCAGGTCAAGCAGCATCATAGGAGCAGGAAA
>JAHRHZ010000267.1:26563472-26588316 GCA_024137785.1 Ginglymostoma cirratum | reverse complement strand
GGACAAGGGAGTCGCGGAGGGAGTGGTCCCTCCGGAAGGCAGATAAGGGTGGGGAGGGAAAAATGTCTTTGGTGGTGGGGTCTGATTGCAGATGGCGGAAGTGTCGGACGATGGCTACCATCATGTGTGCAGAAGAGCAAGGGTCAAGCTTGTCAATTGCTGAGCGAAGGAGTCCTGTAAAGGAAGGCTATAGCTATCAACTTTAACTGTATTTGATTGTCAGACTTTGGCAGTGGCAGGCAAATACTCCCCATATTGATGGAGTAGACAGAGAAGACTCCAAAAAGAGAGTAAAGCCTCTGGGTAGGTAATGTTTCCTTCACTGATTGCAAGCAATTACATGTTCCATGTTCAGAAGTATTATACTTCCTCCTACAGAATGCCACTCAACCTAGGCCAGAGAGTCTCAGTTATCAGAATACCCTTAACATTCATGGCATCCTCACAAGTCCTTCAAGTCTGATGACATACCCGGTTTTTTCATTGTCCAGCTGCGTACCTGACTGTTAAAAGTCAGCTTCCTTTATCCCTCCTCCTCCTTGCTCACTACATAACCCAGCTCCTGTATGGATGAGCTGTCTCCTTTCAGACCATCACCATGCTCAAGTTTCACACCTCACTGGAAAGCCATGTTATGAAGAATGAATCACATCATCACAATGATTGAGACCCTTGCAGGAGTGTATTGGAGGGCATCACCCGAATGTTCCAGCACCAGAATTCTATTTTCAGCAGTTTGATGGTCAGCACGATGGTTGTATTACTGGGCAGGAAGCCTTGGGTTATATCACTTCTGTGTCTCTGGCTGGGATCCTGTAGAGAGGTCAGTATCTAATTCTTGAAGAGATTCCCCTTACTCCTTCAGATTGATCCATGTACCTTGCAGGCTGGAGGGATGATCTGAGGCAACGTGGACTGGTGGAGGATGAAGATGAGTCCACTTGTGGAGAAACATTATGTTGCGGTCATGAACCAGCTGAATATTGAGAGAATGGAAGCCCTTTCAATTGATGGATGTCACTGAATGGTTGCCGTGTTTCTTGACAGCACCAATGCTTGGCAACAGAGGGACACATTGCACAAATAAGAAGTATTTTTATTCTAACGGTAGGTAGTAGCCAAAGTATAAAACATTTATTGATGTATTGTGGGGGACTTTGCTCGTAGACCTATATGAATCAAGCCCAAGGTCTGCTAAGAAAAGCAACATCTCGTTTAATAGCAGGAGTCAGGGGTTTGATGTTTTGTTTGCTAGGAATCTGACAAGCTGGCTTTCCTCTTTTGTAAAGTGTGTATGCTTAATTCTATGGATTATGATTGGTTCATCAGAAATGTTTAAATAATCTACAGCAATGCAATAAAATGTCCCCAGGCATTTTAAATCAAAATATCATGCCAAGCCTCATTAAGCGATGATAGATCCAATGGCCAAAGTTGGGTCAAAAAAGTCATTTTCATAACATTCTTAAAGGGGGACAGTCAGCCTAAGAGGCAGCGAGGTGTAGAAAGGGAATTTCGCAGCTAAATCTGAAGACTCATGCACCAAAGGTGGATAGATTAAAATCAGTGATGCCCAAAGGACTAGAGTTATAGAACAAATATCTTGGAAGTCTACAGGCTAGAGGAGATGGGTAGGGGAAAGGACATTAAGTATTTAAAAATAAAGATGGTAATTTTAAAATTAAATTGTTGCTTGACCAGGAGTAATTGTGGGTCAGCAAAAAGAATGATGGTACGTGAATGAGATTTTGAATATTGTTTGAAAGAGGCAGCAGATTTTTGGACGGCCTCAAGTGGGAAGAAATTAGAGTACAGGAGAACAGCCAGGAGTGTACTACACTTGTCAAGTTGAGAGTTAATGAAGACATAAGGGATCAGCAGCAGATGACCAGAAAAGGCGCAACGTTACGGAAATAAAACTAGACGATCTTAGAGATTATATAAAAATGAGGTTAGAAAGATCAAATGTCACCAAATTTGCAAGAAGACTGGCTTCATTTCAGACTATTGCCAGGTAACGGGATCAAGACCTATGGACATAATGGGATATTGCGCCAGGAGTCAAACATATTAGCAAATTTCAAACTTCAGCCAAGCTGGGCTGCGATGTCACAAGGATAAACATGATCACCCGAATGATCTTTTTCCATTCTTGCCTTTTTTTTATAAATAAGATGGAAACGTTAGGGATGCCTTCAAACAATGTTCATACTTTGACAACAATGAATCTGTATTTTTATTCAGCATGTTTTGCTGTCAAAATGCCACCAGCCTGCATGTAAAGCTGCTTTTTATTGCAGCCAGGAGATTGGTAACTCTGGTTACTTTGCACTAACACACCCAGTCATCCCCTTCTGCAATCATTTTGCATGATTTAAAGTAGCTCTTCTTTTTTTGTTATTTTTGACTTATTTGGACTGCTGCAGGTTTTGCTTTCTCACTTTTCTCGCGCAGACAGAATTTATTTCCACATCACTGCAAGTAAGTACTTGTAATGTGAATTGTAAGGAGGATAATGAACTTCAAGATGACATAACTATACCAGTGAAAAGGGCAGACGTGTAGCAGATGAAAATTTATGCAGAAAAGTGGTGCATTTTAATGTGAAGAATCCGGAAAAGCATTCAAAAATAAAGGGAACAATTGTAAAGTGGGTGCAGGAATATAGACCTGAGAAATTTTGTGCGCAAATGTTTGAAGGTGACAGGGCAGGTTGAACAAGTGTTTAAAGAATGCATATTTACTCCTGGGCTTTATAAATAGACGTAGAGAATGTAAAAGGAGGCAGGTTATGACGAACCTATGATAAACATCCGGATCAGCTTCAGCTGAATTATCATGTCCAATTCTAGGTAGAACATGAGGGCATTAGGAAGGATACAGTAAGGATTTCTCAGAATTGTTGCAGGAATGAGGAATTTCAGGTACCTGAATAAATTGAAGAAGGTGGCATCAAAAAGTGAGGGTTAAGATGAGATTTGACAGAAGTGATCAAAGTCACAAGATGTCTGGATGGAGTAGATAGAAAACTGCTGCATTGGTAGAAGGGTCAAGAGTCAGAGAATACTGCTCCTAAGTGGTTTTCTACAGAACTGGAAACATCATGAGGAATATAAATTTGACTCTGCAAGTAATTAGATTCTGGAATTCACTGGCTGCAGTGTAATGGAACCATTAAAAGCTGGGGCATTCAAAAGGGAATTAGACACGTGCCAGAGGAGCAAAGACTGTAGGGCTGTGGAGAAAGAGCAGGGAAGTGAGACCAGCTAAATTGGTCTTGATAAATGCTGGCAAAAAAGGGCTGATTGGCCTCCTTGTGTAGTGTAAACCTATTATTTTATTGTTCAAAAATGAAATAGTTCAACATCTTTATTTTAATTAACATTCTAACGGATCTCTTGGTGACACTGAAGTGGGTGCAGAGAATGTTTTCCCTTTCATCTGCAATACAGTAAGTGTATGTGATACTAAATTAGTACATAATTTAGCCCCTCAGCTCAGGCCTACTTGCAACCACAAATTTGGGTGAAGTAGAATTTGTATTCTTAAGGCCTTAAGACCTGCATCCAAAAAGGCAATAAGACTGGAAACGTTTGCCTTGAAAATTTGGCCTGTAGTCAGGAAATGTAAAACTTGGTTTGGAAACAGATCTTACATTGTCGTAGATCATGTAAAACAGAAAATCGAAGTAATAGTGATGGATGAAAGAAGCAATGGTCCATAATTGGAAAAATGCCTCCAGATGTATTATTTGTGTATTAAGTCTTACATTTCTTTGGACTGTGCCAGTTGCATTGAGTTTTTTTGGTGATTTTTTTCACTGCAAGGCCCAGTGACTTTTCTTATTCTATCTCACTAAATACTCCTCATTAACTATTTACCATACCTCTGCAGCATCCTTGTCATCTTATTCTAGCCCCAACTTATCACAAGCTTTTCCTGGAACAACTCACTACTCAGTAGACATCCACCAAAAGACCAGGGTCTCTGGCACACTTGTCAATTTTAAAAGGCCGTTGTGCACCTAGACAAGCACTGGTATTTCGGAACATTCCTGCTTAATGATGGCGAGTCACTCTGAAGATGTCAGAGAAGGGGAAAATGACACTGTGATTCTCCAACAGGGGTCTGGAGGTCCTGGTGAACAGGATGCTGAAGAGGAAGGGTGTCTGTTGCCAGAAGGACCAGAAGGGGAGGCCATGCCACCAGACCTGGCAGTCTGGTCCAAGGATACAACCACCCAGTGCCTTCTTCCATGGTCTGGAGGAACAGTCAGCAGTTCTGCAAGTGGGTCAGTGAATTTCTCCACTGCACTCTTCCCCCTCCTATATCACACTCACTCTTATCTCGGCTACTACACCCACCTACCACCAAGGCTCATGCTAAACCATTCTCACACCTACAACATCTTCCATTGTCATATCTCACTCACCCCGAACTCCCACACCACTAACCTTGCATGCTGTCTGTGCTGCCTTCTCACTATATCGAATCACCAGCTGTAATAACAGTGACACCCATTTTCATCTCAAATAATTCCTCCCTTTCTCTCATTCTCAGAGATGACAGGAATGGCCTGGATGGGTGGAGAGCTACTCAACATCACACAGTCACCTCCATTGAGGACATAATCCTGTCCCTCATAGGAAAAGGCCAAGACCACTCCTTTGGTGATTATAATACATCCATGTTCCATTAGATCAGTAAGTACCCTTCTTCATTCCACTGCAACTCTCATGGTAATCTCACTGTCACTGTCATTTATTGCAAACACTTCTAACCATTGGCCATTACACCTTCTCTCTTGTTCTCTTCAGTTTTGTACATACCAGTGAGATGTTCATAGCCCCACTAAAGAAACAGTCTGCTCCAATAGAAGGCACCTCCTCATCCTCTGAAGATGAGAGTTCTGACTTTCATATCAGTAGTTATCACTTTCAAGAACCTATCGAGCAGGTGGGAGAATGGGAGACTGCATATCAATGAGATGAGATTAGATTAAAAAAAATGAGGATGATAATGAAAGATAATCTATGCTAATAACTCTCTTGCTGTCCATGAGCAAGAATCTCAAATTGGCATCCAGGACTTAGATAGAAAATGCGGTTTCTTGGTCTCAATGTTGGGAAGGGCCTCACTTCATATCTTATCCAGTCTTCCAAAACTTCTCACCATAGCTCACAGTTGTTCGAGGGGTAGCCATGATGTGGAGATGCCGGTGTTGGACGCAGATGAACAAAGTCAGATGTCACATGATATCAGGTTATAGTCAAAAATGTTTATTTAAAATCACAAGCTTTCTTAACACTGCTCTTTCATCAGGTGAAGTGGAGTCAGGCGCACAGGCACAGGATATATAGGTGGAGAGATAATAGCAAGATAATTCCAGGTGATTAACAGAGTCAACAGATAAGCTCAACTCGTGTGAGTAGAGTGTCGACAGGTTAAATAACAAGTGAACGGATGACCTATGGGCCGATTAATTAAGGCAGAAAGAAAATTACAAATAATTATTCCGTGCCTGTGCACCTCCCTCCACTTATTTTTCTGAAGAAGGGCCTAGGCCCGAAACATCAGCTTTCCTGCTCCTCTAATGCTGCTTGGCCTGCTGTGTTCATCCAGCTCTACACCTTGTTATCTCAGATTCTCCAGCATCTGCAGTTCCTACTATCTCTGGACTATAACCTGATGTTGTGTGACTTCTGACTTTGTTCAAGGGGCAGGAAGATTCCTCCCATTCATGTTTTCGAAACAGTTATAGACTTATAGAGATGTACAGCACGAAAACAGACTCTTTGGACCAACTGGTCCATGCCCACCAGATATTCTACATTAATTTTGTCCCATTGCCAGCTTTTGGTCCACATCCCTTGATGTTTATATACCCATCCAGATTCCTTTTAAATGTTGTATTTGTACCAGCCTTCATCATCTCCCCTGGTAGCTCATTCCATACATGCACCACCCTCTGTATGAAAAAGATTCCCCTTAGGTCACTTTAAAATTTTTCCTGTCTCACCTTAAACTTATGCCCACTAGTTTTGGACTTCACTACTCTGGGTAAAAGACCTTGACTAATTTCCCTATCCATGCCACTCATGATTTTATGACGTTTTATAAAGTTACTCCTCAGCCTCCAAAGCTCTAGAGAAAATAGCCGCAGCCAATTCAGCTTCTCCGTATAGCTCAGACACTCCAACCCTGGCAACCATTTCCCTAATTCTTCTTTTGTTTCAATTTTTTTAACCTGATCTTTTCCTGGAAACAAGTTCATTTGTCTGATTTCCATTTGCTGTTGGTTTTGTGAATAAAGGTTTGAACTGTTTGAAGGCTTGTGATTGTGTATGCAGTGGTCCCACATTGAACAATGATACGATGCCAGGCTACAGTGATCATTAGAGAATGAGTGTCAGTGACCTACTGGGTTGTAAAATGAGATGTGGCCAAGGACAAGTAAGCTGTGTGGCCTTCTTGCAAAGTGATTGAGATGGAAATATGCAGTTGTATGTGTAATGATGTCAGACGTGCCACTTATTTGCCAAGAGACGCATTGCTTTACAGCTGTTGTGCCACTATGTCGACAATGAAGGTCAACTCTGAACTGCTACAGCTTGACCTGGTGCATGGCTGCAGTCACAGTGGTGCCATCACTAGGAGAACCCAGGACATCCTGGCAGCGATGTGTACTTTCTACCTATGGGCTAGCTTTGGATGGTAGCAGTGTTGTAGAAGCATGGTACCAAGTCAACAAGGTGAGTTTGGCTCAAAGCAAGAAAATTCACTCGGCCTCATGGAGGGAAACCCTCCATGAAACTTGATAAAATTGACACCTAACCGATTTCTGGATAAGTTCTGTCCAGTGTTTCTGAATGTTTGACTGAAATATAGTTTTAGCACATCTCATTCTTTCAGGTTTCTGGTGCACGTTATTATTGGCAGTGTTACCCAATCAAGGTACAGACTCCATCCGAAATAACAGTGAGCGAATGCCAACAACCCTTCTCCTTCTCCATTCTTGATAATTAAATCCAATGCAGACTATTGTCCGGCAAGGGGATTGGGTCTGGTAAAGAGGAATTTGATGAGTTTTTTTGCTGTACATTTATGTTCAGACAAAGATAGTCTTCATAATCAGAAACAGGAAGGCAGAATAGTTTTAATTTTCCTACTATAGAACTGTGGACAAGTGAGGCACATTGGCATTGTTCCATAAAAAATCAGCTAATTTAGCAGGAATGGAACTTTTTGGATTGTTTTGCTATATGCTACACAACCTTACCTGGTAATGTGCATTTGAACATGACAATAGTAACATGGTTGAGAATTGTGTTAAAAATAATGTTATGCTAGATTTATCGCAACTGCCACAGTAATCATTTGCAAATTTGATCACACCAATTTATTAATCAGGATTCACTAACACTGTGGGCTCAGGACAGTGCAGTGAGTTTACTCAAAAAAACTGACGAACCAGATTAGGAAGGTTCTAGGTTGAATTAATTGCTCTAGACATGACAGTGGCAAAGTAGCTACAACTGGCTCATTTTGCTGGAATAGAAAATTATTCAGGACTCTGTTCCTGACTTCTGTTCAACAAACTCTGCTGGAAACATATATTGTTGAGGGAGAGGAGATCAGACTAAACTGTTAAGCCCCCGCAGTCAAAAACTAACTCAACAAGCATTATTAAGGCTTGCACACATAGAATATTAGAATAAGGTACTGGAGAGAGAGAGAGAAATCAATGTGAGCAAAATGGTTTGTCAGCATTGAGTTAACATCACAAAGAGGAGGCAGAGATTAGAGAAATCAGTAAGGAGGAAAAGATTTGATAAGAAAGATTACTACATCTCTTGTAATAATTTTGCTACTTCACTGACATGTTTCATGAATAAATTGAAGAATGTGCAGTTCATTTGTCACTCTGGTTTAATGTTTCTATACATACAAAATTATGAATTTACCTGCACTGAAATTATCAACAATATCTAGAAAAGCAATACAGAAAAAAAAATCAGAATTGAATGTAAAGCCACCTATAAGAGTAAGCATTGCTACTAATCATGTTTATATGAAAGTCAGTTTAAATGTCTGAGGACAATGGATTGGATCTTGAAATAGAAAGGTTTTATACAGTATTGTGTTTTTTTCCCGCATGTTTCAAATTTGCATTTTTTCTAACATGTTGGAAACATAAGCTAAAAACAATGAGAACAATAGGAAATCTGAAATCTGAGACCGTTGATACTGGCAGGATCAATGGTCTCTATCAAGTGATAACAAGGTGTGGAGCTGGATGAACACAGCAGGCCAAGCAGCGTCAGAGGAGCAGGAAAGCTTGACGTTTCGGGCCGAGACCAGTAGTGAGATGTAAGGTTTCAGATACAATCAGAGCAAGGACTTAAGATGGTTGAAATAGAGTCAAATCAGGTACAGAGTGTGGAAAAGAAAGGTTGGATTAAGATCGAGAAAAACATGAGTCAGAAATATGGGGTAAAATAAAAATAAATTTGGCATTTCCATTAACAATTGAAAACTTGAAATAATGAGATGAACAGTTTAAATTGTTCTCTTTCTGAGTCATGAAGGTTAACTGACAACCACTAACAATTATCATTTGTCAAAGGACTAAATAATTAATTATTATTTCAATCATTGTCATTCATTAATTTTCTATGTTGGCTTGACTAAGAAATTCAACACAGCTTGAAAAAGTTTTTAAAAGTAGCAGACAGACTAAGGGCAATATCTCGTTTGTGTGAAAGCAAACAATAAAGAAATAAGAATTGACCAGCAAGTTCTGGGGATTCATAACTCGTGGCATTTCTCATATACCCATAAACTTGCTGACCCATTTAAACTTTACTAACTTACACCATAAACATGACATTATTTTACAGCAATATTTTAGAAACCAGTCAAAGTTGCACATTCATGGATGTGGGCAGCAGTGGAAAAACGAGTAAGTGAAAGAGCAGCATTGATAATGGAAATGAAATACATGATACTAAACCACAATGTCCTATATAATTAAATCAAGAAGTTTGGTTAATTTGAACGGGTCAAGCGATGGTTTTAGTGGTAGCTCGGCAATCACCACAAAATGATTGCATTTGAGATTACTGTGCATTGTCAGATTTCAAGAGGTATTGCTGTCATGGAAAAACTGCAGCACCATTACAATATTTGAATACAGATGAGGATGGAATGAAAAATTGGTAGTAAAATAATCTCATTGATTCTCTAAATACATCACACATTAAAATTAATTATGAAAATGAATTCCCTTCTTTTGTTGGCTTTATTCATAATGAAATAGATATTCCTGGATAACAGAAGTGAGCTAAAATACATTTATCTGCAGTATACAATGAGTTGCTTAACGACTTGAAATTTAGAAATAGTTATAAATAAGTCTCACAGACTGCCAAAAATAAAAACCCAGTTAGTGCTACTTGGAATTTTTCATCATACATGCGTCACCTTGATCTTGTATTTCTTGGGACCTATTTAAATTTTCCTGCAACTAAGTATTGTGAGGTGGCATGGTGGCACAGTGGTTAGCACTGTTGCCGCACAACGCCAGGATTCGATTCCACCCTCAGACAACTGTCTGTGTGGAGTTTGCATATTCTCCCCACGTCTATGTCGGTTTCCTTTGGGTGGTCCAGTCTCCTCCCATGGTCTAAAGAAGTGTAGGTTAGTTGGTTTAGCCATGTTAAATTGCCCCATACTATCTAAGGATGTGCAGGCGAGGTGGATTAGTCATGGGAAATGCAGGGTTACAGGCAAGAGTGGGTCTGGATGGGATGCTCTTCAGAGGGTCCATGTGGATTTGATAGGCCGAATAGTCAGCTTGCACTCTGTGGGGATTCAATGATGAAGAGTTACTGGCAGCATTTATGACCTAAAGCTGTTTAAGGTTGATGTGGCGTGAAATTATATACACCCATTGCATGGGAAATGTCTCAGACGTAGACTTTGTGCTGGTTGTGAACAGCTATGAATATCAACCAACAGTCAGCATACTTTTTGCAAAGCTACTCTTTATTCATAAAATTTCTTAAACATTTCCGATTGGACATTACAGAAAATGTCACAAAATACAACAATTCTCCACTGAGCATGTTGCCCTCTTAGATTCCTCAATTCAATGGCATACATGTGACATTTATAGCCCATGGAGTTGTATAAGTTACCAGCTACTCAGTACACGATGGCTGGAAGGCCTTTTCCCGACAGTGCGCACCAGTGCTAAACCTATCAGAAGTGAATTATTTAATGCTTCAGTCTTGCAGAAGCGTTGGAATACTGTTATGCATCAGCTTCGTATTTTTACAACACTATGATCTTATCCTGATGGGGAAGTTAAAGATAAAGGTAAAGTCGATATAGTCTTACCAGACCATAGAGCTGCTCTCTCATTAACAAGAGGCAAATAGTAGTGATTTAACCTGAGGGCCATGATGCCTCTGGTGAGGGGAGAAGTTGAGAAGGAGAGTCTTTCATTATTGGCAAATTATAGACCCATGAAATTGTCATGCTAAGTGTTATGATCCAAGTTTTTGTTATTTTGGACAAGTCAGATTCCAGACTGAAATCTCTGAAGAAGGGTCTACACCCAAAACGTCAGCTTTCCTGCTCTTCTGATGCTGCTTGACCTGTTGTGTTCATCCAGCTCTACAACTTGTTATCTTGAATGTTTTGTGCATTTGGTTTTAACAAGGGGTTTTCTCACTTGAAACATAAGCACATGATTTTGCAGGTTTGATTTTACCAGCAAAAAATAGAAGTTTGTTATGCAGAAGAAATGAAGAGAAAATAGATTAAACCAAATTATTTACATTTAGTATCCACTTGAATGTTTTGAAACAGGTGGTAAAATTATGGTCCCATTAATCCCAAAAGCATACCTTATTAGTAGCCATACCAAGGAAGACTTTCTTCTCAATTACCCTTTTTGGGTATAATGTAACAGTGGCTTCAACTCCCAGGTTTGTGATTCCAATAACCTCTTCCTGGAACCTTCATACAACAGAGCTTAAACTTTCTCAGCTTGAAATAACCTAAACATATCTGATTTTGAGCTTTTAGACCCAACTTTTTACACTGAGATAATCTGTTTCTTAATCATTCCAAGTAACTCCTTTTCTCAGTTTCAACTGATTCATTTTCAACTAAGACCTTATGCAATTGGCCAAACTAAAATGTAAGAAAAAACCTTTTCCTCCAGGCTATGAGTTTATCCTTAAAATAAAAGTTCCCAACTTTTTAACTTGAAGCCTATTGCAAAACAGTTTCCTTCATTCACTTATAAAATTCTTCCAATGTAAATAAAACCTATTACTCTCCAGCAAGTATTTCTGTCATGCTGTATTTTAAAATATATCACCATGGCTACTGAAATACTTACAAGTTAATCATTAAACTTTTTGAGACACACAGAAAATCCGTATTTAACTAGTTCAAATTCAAAAATCCAAACTCAGAACACAGGGCAGCACTGTAGCTTAGTGGTTAGCACTGCTGCCTCACAGTGCTACGGTCCTGGGTTCAATTCCACCCTCAGGCGACTGTGTGGAGTTTGCATGTTCTTGCTGTGTCTGTGTGAGTTTCCTTTGGGTGCTCCAGTTTCCTCCCACAGTCCAAAGATGTGCAGGGTAAGTGGATTGGCCATGCTAAATTGCCTGCAATATTCACAGATTATGCAGACTAGATTGGTTATAGGGGGATGGGTCTGGGTGGGACACTCTGAGGGTTAGTGTGGACTTGTTGGGCTGAAGGGCCTGTTTCCACATTAGAGGGATTCTATGATCTATGAAGTTAAAATATTTGTAAAACAAAAACCTTACATCATATGAAGGGAAATGCCTTTCTTTGGAATCTGGATGACACATTCTATGAAATTCTATCCTACAAAAGTGTAAAATGCAAGGTTCTATCGGACAATGTAATAAAAAACTTGACTCAAAATTTCAACTTTTTTAATATTTTTGATGTGAAGAAAACCCTAGCTGTTTAATCCCTCCTGATTGCTCCTTTTTCTGAATTGCCCCTTCTCTATGTCCCCACGATCTCCCTCTCCTGGTTAACCTATCTCCTCCCCTCGTTTTAGCGAATGACTTGGGATGCAATGGCTGCAAATTCACTGGTGATCTGCTTGAGGACTCTCTGCAGGTGACTGTAACTCAACAGTTTGATGCAAATTAGATCTATAGCCCAATATCTAGTAGATCTGCGGATTTAAAAACCAAAAGAACTGCAGATGCTGTAAATCAAGAACAAAAACAAAGTTGCTGGAAAAGCTCAGCAGGTCTGGCAGCATCTGTGAAGGACAAAACAGAGTTAACGTTTCACGTCCAGCGACCCTTCCTCAGAACTGTGGATATCTGTGGATTTGTCCATTATAGCACACTACCTTCAGAAGAAGATCGGATACAACTGGACAAGATAACCTGTAATCATTCATCAAACTATCAGTTTGAAGTTAACCGGAAGCTCGGTTTCCTCTCACAGGTGCATGTAGAAAATTTTGTTTCATTATTTAAGTAAGAATAGGAAGGTTAACCTTCTTTTAACTTGACTGAAATAGATTGCAGCATTTCGTTTGTCGCAGCATATAATGTGCAAATTGGCTGCCAGGTATGCCTCCTACACTGCAGCAATGACTGTAATTAAGTAAATCTTTAATTGTTGCGAAGAATAATATATGTGAAAGGTGCCATCTGAATGCATGTTTCATATATTTCTCGTCAGAATAATGGCAAAAATGATGTTGGAATGAAAACAGATCACCCCATAGTTTATTAACTGATTTCATAAAACGATGCAAAGAATAGATGGCTCGAAAGAACTTTTGTATTCATTTGTGGAATGTGGGTGTCGCTGGCTGGGCCAGCATTTATTGCCTGTCCCTAGCTGCCCTTGAGAAGGTGGTGGCAATCTGTTTTCTTGAACCACTGCTGTCCACCAGCTGTGGGTTGACCCACAATGCTATTAGGGTGGGAATCAGGATTCTGGTCCAGTGACAATGAAGGAACTGTGATATATTTCCAAATGACGATGGCAAATGGCTTGGAGGGGAACTTGAAGCTGGTGGTGTTCCCATGTATCTGCTGCTCTGGCAGATTGGCAATGATGAGGTCAAGTATCTTTTGTCCTCTTGTTGGTTCCTTCATCACCTGCCACAGACTCAGTCTAACAACTATGTCCTTTAGGAGCCAACCAGCTCGATCAGTAGTACAACGCTGAGAAACTGTTAGTGGTGGACATTGAAATCTCTTACTCAGAGTACATTTTGTGTTCTCACCATCCTCAGTACTTCCTCTAAGTGTTGTTCAACATGGAGGAGCACTGACTCAGAAGGTGAGGGAAGATGGCTTGCTAAGCCATTTCACAGGGCAATTGAGAGTCAACCATATTGCTGTAGGTCTGGAGTCACATGTAGGCCAGATCAGGTGAGGAGGGCAGATTTCCTTCCCTGAAGGACAATAGTGAACCAGATGGGTTTTTCTGACAATCAACAATGATTTCATGGTCATCAGTAAATTCTTAGTTCCAGATTGATAATGGAATTTGAATTTAAATTCCACTATCAATCTGGAACTAAGAATTTACTGATGACCATGAAAGGCCAAGCAGCATAAGAGGAGCAGGAAGGCTGACTTTTGGACCTTGACCCTTCTTCAGAAATATTCAACCATTTCTGTTGAATTTAAATACCTGCCGGTTATAGGAAGTGGGTATGTCGCAATGGGCTGTTTTCAGCGGCGCCTGCTAGAGAGGACATGATGATAGAGTCACAGAATTGGAGACTCACAGAGTCAAATTGCATGGAAACAGTCTCTTCGGTCCAAATAGTCCATGCTGACCAAGTTTCCCAAATTAATCTAGTCCCACTTGCCTGCATTTGGCCCATATCCTTCTAAATCTTTCCATTTCATGTACCTGTCCAAATGTCTTTTAAAAGTTGTAACTGTACCTGCATCTATCTCTGCCTCTGGCAGTTCATTCCATGTATGAACCATCCTGTGTGTGAAAAAGTTACTCCTCAGGTCCCTTTTAAATCTTTCTCCTCTCACTTTAAAAATATGTCCTTTGGTTTTGAACTCCCCCATCCTGGGGAAAAGGTCTTTGCTATTCCCCTAATCATGCCCCTCATGATATTATAAACCTCTATAAGGTCACCCCTCAACCATTTACACTCCAGTGAAAAAGTCCCAGCCTATTCAGGCTCTCCTTTTAACTCAAACCTTCCAGTCCTGGCAACATTCCGGTAAATCTTTTCTGAACCCTCTCCAATTTAATAAAACCTTCCTAAAGCAGGATGACCAAAACTGTACACAATACTCCAAAAGTGGCCTCATCAACGTCATGTACAACCTCAACATGATGTCCCAACTCCTGTATTCAAGGTCTGACCAATGAAGGCAAATATGCTAAATGTCTTCTTAACCACTCTGTCTACCTGTGACGCAACTTACAAAAGGAGAAATAGGTAGATGTACCCATGTCCAAGTTCCAATATGAAGAAAAACTCATTTTAAGTTGTGCTGAGAAGCCACACAGGAACAGGATACCAATTTGACTGTTTAATGAGTCACTTAGCGTAAACAATGCCAGAATGTGATGTTAGCTCAGAGATTTAATGGCCTCACCAGGAATCCATTGTTCTAAAAGGCTACCCAGCAAACCCCGTAGCCTTGTAGGGAGATGTCCCTCATTGTCAGGTAATCAGTACTTGATCGAGGAACCTGGCATCAGGCTGGTGGGGAGATCCCCTCTCTATAACAGTTCCTTCTCACCCCATTGATCCATCTATCTGGATCTAGCACCAATCCTCTGGCCAGGCCTCACAGCACTAAGATGAGGGCAAGTTCTTCATGTCATCTCAGTGTACTCGGACGATAAAGGCTATCAATTTCATTGGGACATGACCATCCTAGATCAAGCCAAACCACAGACATGCACAGGAATTTCTATAGGCTTGGTTTTCAACCCGTGATTCAATCAACAAAAATGCAGAATTAGACTCCATATGCAAACCCATGCAAAAAAGAACCGGAAATGACACAAACCAACTTAATAGACCGGATCATATAAATTCCAAGAGGAGTAGAACAATATCGCTTCATCGGAGGCTGTACTGATGAGGTTACCTAGCATGGTGATGAAACATCTGTACGATAGCCAACCAGCTCGGCGAGCAAGCCAACAACCTCATTCACAACCCAAGCTACAAATCTTCGCAAAAATGTGTTAGTGTTTTTGAGATCTAGCCTTAAATGTCCAAAAGGATGTCCAGAATGTGAAACATGCTAAACAGTGTATTGGTGAGGCTATTAGTATGCAGCACATTGTGTCTACCAGAGGAATAGCCGCTGAGCCGATCAGTGTGGGAAGCTGATTCGGTGCCATTTTGGAGCTCATGCTTCATTGAAACAGAGGCTTCCCACAGTGTGGGTTCTCTGCTGGTGATCAGGAATCAAAACATTGGGATCCAAAGATCATAGTCAGAATTTGCTGACCTCGAGCTGTGACAGAATACTAAGAGCTGCATGACCCACTTAAAGTCTTGAAGTTTTTTTAATCATGGGTCGATCATTGAGGCTTGATTCATGTACTGGAAAACACAATGAAAAAGTAGGTGCCTTTTACATAAAATCCTTTTACACCAACTCACCACCACCACACCCCACCAACCCACCAACCCCAGTGTCTTAGATCTCCCAGGTGCTGCAAATGAACAACTTCCCAGTTTCTCCCAGACTTGGGTTCAGAGGTAGGCAATCCATTGCAGTAAAGCATGTCAGGGATAATGAGCAGAGGGCATGCAGAGCAGTTCAATTGCTAGAAGAGGGAGGAGGACAAAGGGGAGAGTGCCACAAATGGAAGTTCAGGAAGCAATTCTTTGAACTTAATATCAGTGAGGGATGAGAAAGGAGGGAACTTGTGCTTGGAGGCAGCCAATGTGAACGAGATTGTAAATGAGCACTTTGCATCGGTATTCACTCAGGAGAAGCATATGGAGGATAGTGTGGAGCATACTATTATGCTAAAGTATTTTGAGATCAAAAAAGAAGTGGTGTTGTGTCTCTTAAAGAGCATTAAGGTGGATAAGTCCCCAGGGCACGATGGTATCTACCCCAGGTTAGGGAGAGACGCAAGAGAGGAGATTGCTGGGGCCTTTACCAAGATCCTTGTATCCTTATTAGCCACTGGAGAGATCCCAGAGGACTGACAAGTAGTTAATGTTGTTTCTCTATTTAGGAAGGGAAATAGGGATAATCCAGGAACGTATAGACTGGTGAGTATCACATCAGTGGTTGGGAAGCTATCGGAGAGAACTCTTAGGGATAGGATTTGCACACATTTGGTAAGGCATGGTCTAATTAGGAACAAAAACAAAGTTGCTGGAAAAGCTCAGCAGGTCTGGCAGCATCTGTGAAGGACAAAACAGAGTTAACGTTTTGGGTCCAGTGACCCTACCTCAGAACTGATGGTGGCTGGGAAAACGTCAGTTTATATGCAGAAAATAGGGAGGTGGGTGGAGTAGGGAGTAAACGATAGGATAGAGCCCAAAGAGAAAGAAAGACAGTGGGACAGACAAACGAGTTGCTAATGATCAGGCTGGGAGGGTGAATAGTTGTTAATGGGGACTGTTAGTGACTAACAACAGGGGGTGTGTAATGGCATGCTACTTGGTAACAAGGCCTGGTGTGTGAGGTGGGGGGCTGGGACATGGGAGAGTTTAGGTCCTAAAATTATTGAACTCGATATTGAGTCCGGAGGGCTGTAGGGTCCCCAAGTGGAAAATGAGGTGATGTTCCTCCAGCTTGCATTGGGCTTCACTGGACCACTGCAGGAAGCCAGAGACAGAGATGTTGGTCAGGGAGCAGGGTGGTGTATTGAAGTGGCAGGCAACAGGTAGTTCAGGGTCTTTTTTGCGAGCAGAACGTAGATGTTCTGCAAAGCGGTCACCAAGTCTACGCTTTGTTTCCCCAGTGTAGAGGAGATCACATTGTGAGCAGCGAATGCAGTCGACTAGATTCTGGGAAGTGCAGGTGAAGTGTTGCTTCACCTGGAAGGTATGTTTGTATCCTTGGATACTGGGGAGGGAGGAGGTAAATGGGCAGGTGTTGCACCTTCGCCTGTTACAGGGGAAGGTGCCGTAGGGCAGTGGGGAGGTGTTGGTGGTGAAGGAAGTGTGGACCAGGGTATCCCGGAGGGAACGGTCCCTGCGGAAGGCGGACAAGGGAGGGGAGGGGAATATGTGTCTGGTGGTGGCATCTTCCTGGAGCTGGCGGAAATGGTGTCTGATGATCTTCTGGATGTGGATGCTGGTGGGATGGTAGGTGAGGATAAGGGGAACCCTATCGGTGTTGCAGGAGGGAAGAGAAGGGGTGAGGGCAGAAGTGTGGGAGATGGGTCGGACCTGGTTGAGGGCCCTGTCGACATTGGAGCTGGGGAATCCTCGGTTGAGGAAGAAGGTAGACATTTCGGAGGCTCCCTTGTCGAAGTTGGCCTTATCTGAATGTATGTGACAGAGATGGAGGAACTGAGAGAACGGGATGGAGTCTTTACAGGAAGTGAGTTGTGAGGATGCATAGTCCAGGTAGCTGTGGGAGTCGGTGGGTTTGTAATGGATATTAGTGGCCAGTCTATCCCCAGAAATGGAAATAGAAATGTTGAGAAATGGAAGGGAGGAGTCAGAAATAGACCAGGTGAAAGTGAGGGCAGGGTGGAAATTGGAAGTGAAATTGATGAAGTTTTCCAATTCCAGATGAGAGAGAGAAGCAGCATTGATGATATCATCAATGTATCGGAGAAAGAGTTGTGGGTGGGGGCTGGAATAGGACTGGAACAAAGAATGTTCCACGTACCCCACGAAGAGAATTAAGGACAGTTAGCATGGCTTTGTGCGGTGCAGGTCATGTCTTACAAAAATTGATTGAATTTTTCATGGAGGTGACCAAGGTAATCAGTGAGGGTAAAACAGTGTATGCTGTCTACATGGATTTTAGCAAGGCTTTCGCCAAGGTCCCTCATGGTAGGCTCAACCAGAAGATTAAGATGCATGGGATCCACAGTCACTTGGCCACCTAGATTCAGAATTGGCTTGCTCAAAGAAGGCAGAGGTTAGTGGCAGAAGGGTAGCTTTCTGGCTGGAGGTCCGTGATTAGTGGTGTTCTGCAAGGATCGTACTGGGACCCCATATAAATGACTTGGGTGAAGACTTAGATGAGTGGGTTAGTAAGTTTGCAGATGATACAAAGATTGGTGGAGTTGTGGATAGTGTATAAGGTTGTCAAAGGATACAACAGGATGTAGATCAGTTGCAGATGTGGGCAAAGAAATGGCAGATAGAGTTTAATCTGGGTAAGTGTTGCACTTTGGGATATCAAATTTTAAGGGAAAGTATACAGTTAGTGGCAGAACTCTGAACAGCATTAATGAACAGAGGGACCCTGGGTTTCAAGCCCCTAGCTCCCTGAAGGTGGCCACACAAGTAGATAGGGTGGTAAAGAAGGCGTACAGCATGCTTGCCTCTATCGGTCAGGGAATTGAGTACAAGAGTCAGGATGTCATGTTGCAGCTTTATAAAACTTTGGTTAGGCCACACTTAGAGTATCGCTTTCAATTCTGGTAGCCACATTACAGGAAGGATGTGGAGACTTTGGAGAGAGTGCAGAAGAGGTTTACCAGGATGCTGCCTGGATTAGAGGGTATGAGCTATAAGGAGAGGCTAGAAAAATTCAGGTTCTTTTCTGTGGAGCAGTGGAGGCTGAGGGCAGATTTGATAGAAGTCAATAAAATTATGAAATGCATAAGGTTGACAGTAAGAATCTTTTCCCGAGAGTTGAAATGTCTAATACTACATGGCATGCATTTAGGGTGAGAGGGGTAAGTTCAAAGGAGATGTGAGGGGCAAGTTTTTTATACAGAGAATGATGGGAGTCTGGAACACACTGCCAAGGATTGTGCTTGAGGCAGATATGATAGGGGCGTTTAAGGGACTTTTGGATAAGCACATAAATATGCAAGGAATGGAGGGATATGGTCCAAGGACAGGTGGAAGGCGTCATGTTCAGCACAACATTGTGGGCTGAAGGGCCAATTCCTGTGCTGTACTGTTCTATGTTTTAAGTTCTAACTGAATTTGGACAGGGCTTGAAAATGGGCGTGTGGATTATTATGCGGGATTACCCGAAGGCCATTCCTGCTGATATAGATAGCAGGCTAACTTTCAGATTTAAATGATAGCTATATGCAGCTGCATTAAGAATGCTTTTGACTGGCTGCTGCCTAAGAGGGAGGTACAAAATTATGAGAGGCTGGCATGAATTCATGTTACCGTACATTACTTCAAGCCATT
The DNA here is from genome assembly GCA_024137785.1 of Ginglymostoma cirratum. Lineage (NCBI taxonomy): Eukaryota > Metazoa > Chordata > Chondrichthyes > Orectolobiformes > Ginglymostomatidae > Ginglymostoma > Ginglymostoma cirratum. The sequence goes on along the minus strand of JAHRHZ010000267.1, from coordinate 26,568,941 downwards.
CTGCACTTCTTATCGAACTTTTAAGATTAGAATCTGCAGCCATGATGGCAGCAGTCTGGGTCTGTGCAGCAGAATGTATTCATGTGCTTATACTAGTCTTCTGTAGCCGATTTCATCAGTTAGCCTGTTTGCATCTGTGTAAATCATAGCCCTTTCCCTGGCTGCAGATTACATGACTGGTGTCTCACCAATCTGCTATGCCAGCCTTTAGATTTGGTGTAGTGTGAAAATCTGACCTGGTGGCTGCAAGTGATAAACTGACATGTTTTTGTTTCTTCCTCCTCAGTGTCTTGTATGTCTTCCAGTTGTTATTCTTCCACTATGGCGTAACCAGGTGGCATTCTTCAGTATCCAAAATGAGAACCACCAAAGGATAAGGTTGTAAATGACCTGAGGGGCAGAAACTAAGAGACAAATACTTATGCCAGCTGCAGTTTATAAATTAGAAAGATTGTAGGGCAAAGTGTTACTGAGATAGGAGAAGGAGGTTTAAGTATGAGGATACCCATTATTTTCTGTGGCTTCAGCCCTGCTGCTGGCCTCGTCGACACCAACTTCAACAGTGGTGAATACTATCTCGTCCACATTGGTGTGAATGTGCCTGTCCAGGGCTAGTTAGCTCCTGCTGTCTCTGGATGCAGTCTGCCACCTTGTGGTGAGACTGAGCAGTGCTATCTGTCTGGATAAGATGTCAGTTGTTCGTAGAATGATAGAATCCCTGCAGAGGGGAAACAGGCCATTTGGCCCATCAAGTCCACACCGACTCTCTGAACAGCATCCCGCCCAGACGCACACCCCCTTACCTTTAACCCCACATTTCCCATGGCCAACCCACCTAGCCTGCACATCCCTGGACACTATGGGCAATTTAGCATGGCCAGTCCACCCAACCTGCACATCTTTGGATTGTGGGAGGAAACCGGAGCACCCAGAGGAAACCCATGCAGACACAGTTACCGAATAGCCAGCAGTGACCAAGTTGCGTTGTGGCTGTGATACTGATAACCGTATTAAGTGAGAGGCCGCAAGTCACGGCTTTGAATATTATACAGGAGTCACAATTGACAGGAATTGTTGGCAGATGAATGATGGGGCTGCACTGAGCTGTGTCTGGTGCTAAGTTGCAGTTGGTGAGCTAGGAAATATTCACTGACCTTGAGTGCTCATATGAGTTTTTGAGCGTTTTACAACATTACATCCAAACCCTAAGGCTACACTGCTTGTATTGACACTGATGGATATCTACTCCTATTGCTTGCAGGCCTTCTTGGTCCTCTGTGGATACAATAGTTCTCTTTTCATTTGGCCTCCAGTAGTACAGGTGATGAAGGAGCAGCATTCCGAAAGCTTGTGATTTCAAATAAACCTGTTGGACTAAAACCTGCGTCATGTGACTTCTGACTTTGTCCATCCCACTCCAAACACTGGTACCTCCACATCATGGCTATCAGTGATTGACACACACCACTCACTGTAGGATATAATTTTCTTTCACCCACATACCACACCCCTCACCATTCCAGTATACCCTATATACTCCATCACTTACTTGGCTGACTTCCCAAATTGAGCCCTGGCACTTTACCCAACTGGCACCCAACCTCCTACCTACTTGGTAGCCTACATACCTGGCACTCTATCCACCTGGCAACATGAAAATCTACCCTCCTTGCGTCCAAACCTCACTTACCTAAGATATCTTTTCATAAGAATGGTCAAAGAGTATGTGTGTGATGCTAGATATTTAAATTACAGGATGCAGCAACTACTGCTTTGAAAATGGGGTAATGGTTTGCCATTTCCTGATTATCCTGCACTACAAGCTCCCTGTTAAATTTGAAGTGCACTCTGTATATCTGAGGGAACCATGATCGGAACTTCCTATCAGAAATGTGGTGCTCTTTCCTAATATAAAAATTCGGAGCAAAAGTGGCAATCTTACTGTAATTGCCACACCTTGGAAAATCTGGCCAAATAATTTTTTTCAAGGTCTCCTCCAGATATTTTTTGGACTACATTGTTGATTTTTGAGGGCTTGTTCTTTTTGTTTTCGGGGACTCCTTTTTGTCTGTCTATTAACTCATTTGTAATGTGATACAGTCATTTGATAACAATACCTTCTGAATTTGTGTTGATGTGTGATATACGTGTGTATTTTTTGTCCTATCTGTGCCATGTGTGAAAAATGGTATCCACACTCACACCTGCTACTTATCATACCTGACATCTTTGTGAGAAATGTATTAGAATTGATTATGAAATAATGTGCTGGAGGTTTGCAAAGTAGACAGGTTGCAATATCAGTCACTGAACTAAAAGCAAAATACTGTGGATGCTGGAAATCTGCAATAAAAAAGCAGAAAATGCGGGAGAAACTTAATAGGTCTGGATGCATCTGTGAAGAGAGAAATTGAGTTATTGTTTTGATTCCAGTGACTCTTCTAAAGGCTGTAGTTTGTACTCAAAATATTAACTCTTTCTCTTTCCACAAATGCTGCCAAACCTGCTGAGATTCTCCAGCACTTGTTGTTTTCATTTGTGATATTAGTTGACATGTTACACTAATTTGACAATAGTGGTGCCATTTTCAACCTCAACATTCCAGATAATGCCCTCAGTTAGCTTCACACAGCTAAGCATGTTCAGCAGCAGGAGGGAACACGATGGTATTATTTAGAGGCATCATCAATTACTTTGAAAGTAGTTATTAATTGATTCCTACTAGTTGTGCTGAACCCTCCTCCCTCCGGACAAACCTCAGGGAATCTCTCTCCCACTGCAACTCTCTCCTAAGCTCTTCGGCCTTGAAACTGCTCGACCACATCCTGAAGCAAACCAGGTACTACAGCCACATCACCTTTCTTAGTACCTGCCTACGGAACCAGATCATCCCCAATGGACTACAATCCACATTCAAGCCTTCCCAATTTGGCCCCAACCGTGACAATATCTACATTCAGAACATTGAGACCCTCCAGAAGCTCTTCTCCCTGCGACTTCTGAAACACACACTTGCAGCAATGCACAGGCACCTCCAGGCACTACAATCAAGACTCCCCCAGCTCAGAGCCTCCTTCTCCCTGACCTGCAAAGGACCTCTCCTGTTCTTTATTCTTCGTAGGATCCATGGCCTGAATTCACAATTCTACTCAGCTTTATTGGACACCAAAAACCGTAAGTACAGTAAACTTACTGATGCCCACCACCCAAAACGGGCTTCCCCCACTCCCCAAATCCCCAACCCGACCCAGGACCTCCCCCACAAAGTAACCGCCGCCATTGGCCACGAGGCCACTGTCGGAGAACCCACTGATGACGTCACATCCGCCACCGCCGGGTTCCCCACTTCCAGGACAGCGAACGCCGTCGCTGCTGAAACCAACACCAAAGACACTACCGTCATCGCTGCTGCCACCGCCACCGCTGCTCCGCCCACCGCCGAAGCCGACACAACGCCCACCGCCGACGTACCTCCACCCACAGCCGACGCCGATGCAACTCCGCCCACTGCCGACGTAACTCCGCCCATAGCCAATGCTGACAACGCTCCGCCCACCGCCTCCACAGCCAGCAGCTCCAGAGGAGACAGCAACACTGAGCCCTGCTGAGTCTTCACCATCCCCCCCAGACCTCCCCCTCACTGAGGACGAACGGTCAGTCCTCAGTAAAGGGCTCACCTTTGTCCCCCTCCACCCACATATCAACGAATACCGTTCACGCTTGGATATTGAGCAGTTTTTCCGCCGCCTCCGCCTCCACGCTTACTTCTCCAACCGCGAATCTAACCCTCCCTCTGCTGACCCCTTCTCCTGCCTGCAAAGCACATCCTCCTCCTGGACACCACCCCAAGGCCTCCTACCCTCCCTCGACCTCTTCATCTCCAACTGCCAGCGAGACATCAATCGCCTCAACCTCTCTACCCCTCTCAAAAACTCCAACTTCTCCCCCTCAGAACGTGCAGCCCTCTGCTCCCTCCGCTCCAATCCCAACCTCACCATAAAACCCGCGGACAAGGGAGGGGCAGTCGTAGTATGGCGCACTGACCTCTACATTGCTGAGGCCAGGCGCCAACTCTCCGACACCTCCTCCTACCGCCCCCTGGATCATGACCCCACCCCTGAGCACCAAGCCACCATCTCCCAAACCATCCACAACCTCATCACCTCAGGTGACTTCCCATCCACCGCCTCCAACCTCATCATTCCCCAACCCCACACCGCCCGCTTCTATCTCCTTCCCAAAACCCACAAACCTGAATGCCCTGGTTGACCCATTGTCTCCACCTGCTCCTGCCCCACCAAACTCATCTCCACCTACCTAGACTCCATTTTCACACCCTTGGTCCAGGAACTCCCTACCTACGTCCGTGACACCACCCACGCCCTCCACCTCCTCCAGAACTTCCAATTCCCCGGTCCCCAACACCTCATTTTTACTATGGACGTCCAGTCCCTATACACCTGTATTCCCCATGCAGATGGCCTAAAGGCCCTCCGCTTCTTCCTGTCCCACAGAACTGACCAATCCTCCTCCACCAACACCCTCACCCGCTTAGCCGAACTCGTCCTCACCCTCAACAACTTCTCTTTCAATTCCTCCCACTTCCGACAGACAAAGGGGGTGGCCATGGGTACTCGCATGGGCCCAAGCTATGCCTGCCTCTTTGTAGGTTATGTGGAACAATCCCTCTTCCGTACCTACACTGGCCCTAAACCCCACCTCTTCCTCCGTTACATTGATGACTGCATCGGCGCCGCCTCATGCTCCCACGAGGAGCTCGAACAGTTCATCCACTTCACCAACACCTTCCACCCCAACCTGAAGTTCACCTGGACCATCTCCAACACTTCTCTCTCCTCCCTGGACCTCTCTGTCTCCATCTCGGGTAACCACCTCGAAACCGATGTCCATTTCAAGCCCACTGACTCCCACAGCTACCTGGAATACACCTCCTCCCACCCACCTTCCTGCAAAAATGCCATCCCCTATTCCCAATTCCTTCGCCTCCGCTGCATCTGCTCCCAGGATGAGACATTCCACTCCCGTACATCTCAGATGTCCTCATTCTTCAAGGACCGCAACTTCCCCCCCACAGTGGTCAAGAACTCCCTCGACCGAGTCTCCCGCATTTCCTGTAACACATCCCTCATGCCCCGTCCCCGCAATAATAACCAAAAAAGAATCCCCCTTGTCCTCACGTACCACCTCACCAACCTCCAGATCCAACGCATCATCCTCCGACACTTCCGCCATCTGCAATCTGACCCCACCACCAAAGACATTTTTCCCTCCCCACCCTTATCTGCCTTCCGGAGGGACCACTCCCTCCGCGACTCCCTTGTCCGCTCCACACTCCCCTCCAGCCCCACCACACCCGGCACGTTTCCCTGCAACCGCAGGAAGTGCTACACCTGCCCCCACACCTACTCCCTCACCCCAATCCCAGGCCCCAAGAAGACTTTCCACATC
>JAHRHZ010000267.1:26473137-26563072 GCA_024137785.1 Ginglymostoma cirratum | reverse complement strand
ATCCAGCCCCATGCTTGTTATCTCGGATCCTCCAGCATCTGCAGTACCTTTTATCTCTGACAGAAACCTTTGTTGGTTTGTGATACTATTTGAAATTGGTGATGTCCACAAGGACTGTTGTGGCTGGTCCTTATGGATAACGGGTTATCGCTGAACTTGCTTACAAAGTCAATGACAGATCCCCTTGTAGTTGAGCTCCCTGTGCAGTGATGATATTATGAATGTCAGGTACGAGTTGTGAATAGTACAGATTATTAGCCAGTGAGGGATTGAGGAGTGGTGCTTGAAACAGTAACCGAGACTAGGATTAGTGGAATGTAGGATTTGAAGATGTATTCATTGGCCTTGACCTCTCAATTGAGGTCATTTCTTTTTCTCTGCAATACATTTGTTCCTTGGTGCTGCACGGCTGGCATTGACCACCACAAGGTTCTGCTCCTATTGCCTTCTCAACATCTGGCCAGAGACCCTCTTGACTCCCTTCCCCTGCACCAAAGCCCCTAGTACGGCATTGGAGAGTTAGCACCCACTTTATCACACGTTATGTCAATCCTGTGTCTTCTTCCACTTTCAAAAGCGTTGGCTGGTTTTAGACCGGGTGTCTAGCTGGGACTTGCATTATTCTCCCATTTTGAATCCCTTCCTTACATGTGTAACTGCTAAACTGTGCACTCAACTTTGGTTTTATGTTGTAATCATGTAAATGACCAGCCAGCACAAAATGTTCCCATTGCTTGCATCAGAACGAAAAGCCTTGCATTAAGCAGGCATTCAAATCTCCAGGCTCATTTTTGGACCTTGACCAATGACTTTCCCTTTAGTAGATTTCTCAGTTTTCTTCACTCTTTATTCCTCTGTCTGTTTATTTCATTGACTTTAACGGATTAGAAATGATGCAGAAAGATGTGTCACAGTGATTATGCAAAGAAATTAACCGGTAATGATTTGTTGGTGTGCTATAAAACCATTGAGTTGTGTTGCAATGTATGCTTGAGTACTAATAATTCGTTGAGTAATTTGGGGAAAGTGATTATGCAAAAGAATATTTATAGCTATCACTTGTGATAAATCCTCTAAGCCCTCCACAGCTGTGCCTGTCACAATTTTCCATTAAACCATGGCTATTCTTTCCCAATTTGTGGCTCCGTTAAGCTAGACTGTTCGATGGGAGTGCTCCAACAATAAAAATACATTACTTCATGTTGTGTAAATTTCACTACTTTTAGCATTCTATCCTGCCTTGAGCTCAGCATCTGATCTTGTAATCTTCTTCATAAAGACCACTTACTTCTGCCTTCACAACAATGTTCACTTTTGCTACATACTGTGCTACTAGGATTCCCATTCACACATTTAACACTTGTGTGTTTGACTACCCCAAGGATTTCCTGGATGACCTCCCATCTATTACCTGTTTATCTTCCATGAATTTATTAAGGGTCTGCTGCTGGTGTACTGACCCGAATCTTCCTGTCAGTGGCAAAGTTACAGTTTATGTCCCTGACTACTTCTTAACTGATGTTTTAAAGTACGCTTTATGTTAGTTGCAGTGAGAATAGATCAATTGGTGAGTTAAGTAGGGAGTCCTCGCAGCAAAATCTGATGAAGTGAAATTATACTCTCTTTGTTGTTATGAACTGTTTATGAACTATTTCTGAAGAAGGGTCTAAGCCCAAAACGTCAGCCTCCTCTGATGCTACGTGGCCTGCTGTGTTCATCCAGCTCTGCACCTTGTTATCACAGGCTTTTTCAAGGCAGGATTTATAGGTTGCTCTTAACACTGCAATTCCTGCTGCTGAATGGCAAGGTAACAGGAATGGATACTGGCACTTTCCTGAAGGAGTTCTTCGAGGATTCTTTGGTCAACTTACACACTGACACCAACAATAACTCAGTGCTGAGTCTGAGACAAAACCTTCTTTGGAGCTGAGTGAAGGAAAGTTCGTAAGTGACATTCTGCTCTCTCATTTGACCTTTCCCAAGGATCCTCATGGGTGCTAGGACCTGTAGAGAGAAGACATTAATCTCTTCATACTGCACAAATCTTGTCTATCGACAATACCCATTGATACATTTTGACCTTTGATTTAATCACCATCGATTGCATTAAATTGGTTAATCATCTTCTTCACACTTGTGCCATTTCTATTTTTTTGTTGAAGTTCAAATAGAGCCATCAGCTGGCTTTTTAATTAAAGGTTGTCATGCATGCACAATACCTGGGGTGACTGAGATTCGTGAAATGAATTATTCAAGGTTGATCATTACTGTTTACATGTTCTGCTTGTTTGAGATAGAATAGCAGGACCACAGTTGAGTGTTTACTGGTACTCGTTTGAAGCGTAAATACAATGATGTGCAAATCATTCTATCATGTTTAATCATCATTAAAACTTACGTGGAATGTCCACTTTGAACAAAAAAAGCCTTTCCACAACATTTGCTTACTCAGCTGTAAACATGGCTTCAAATATCACGCTATAAATATCACATAAGTCTGCCTAAGAGCAACAGCATAGTTTCAGCTGCTGTTTTCTGCTTTTACTTGAAAGGTTTTGCATTTCAGTCAGTTTGACAGAATCTGCATTGCAGAAATGCATTCCATGTTGAAGACATTTTTACTAGTTTATGGAATACTGAGCAGTGACATTAAAGGTCAGTACACTACTTGGATTGATTTTTTTTCAAATATTAATGTGCCTTTCTCTAGGTAATCTAGTAGGGTTAGGGTTAGGTTAGACATACCTTTTGTTTCTGCATTGATCTGAAGTAGTTTCAGGTGTACATTCATATACAAATTGAGAACTCAGCATTTTAGCGACTGAGTATGCTGCAGCTCAGAAAAGTGAGCCCAGGTCCAAAAGGCAGTCACAAGCTGCTTTGCTTTTACACCAGCTGCAGTCTAATTGCAATCCAATATAAAGTCAAACTTAATCTTCACTCTATATAAATTTATTATTCTGAGTTAATTGTTGAGTTAATTGCAGGAAGGATGACTGGAGAGTCCAGAACCAGGGGTTACAGCCTAAGGATAAGGGATAGGCCTTTTAGGACAGAGATAAAGAGGACCTTTTTCACCCAGAGAGTGGTGAGCCTGAGGAATTCTCAGTTGCAGGCAGCTGTTGACACCAAAACATTGAAGACTTTGACGAAATATGCAAATACAGTTCTCAGGACTAAAGGGATCGAACGATATGGAGAGAAAGCGGGAACAGGATACTGAGTTAGATGATCAGCCATGATCATCTTGAATGGCCAAGCAGGCTCAAAGGGCTGAATGGCCTGCTCCTGTTCCTATGTTCCATGTTTCTATTCTTTTTAATGATATGAAATTAGCATTACTTTCAAACCTAATTTTCCATTTATAACAATCAATGCTTACAAGGGTACTCAGAGAGAAACTAACATTTGCTAAGGAAGTGGTGGAAAGTTGCGTGGCTTGAAGGCTTCCTGTCAACACCAGTTCGGTGGTTGGATGATCTTCAGGAGCCAGCTCCTCAATGGGAAAATATCAAAGTTTAATCTTACCTTGTGAGGCTTGGAGAAAAAATCCTGCCTTTTCAGGGTCTACAAGAAAAGTAAAATTACTGTTTATTTGAACCTTTTCTAGGCTCAGTTCCCTTTCTAGCTGTTTCTGCCCATACAGGGAGGTTAGAATGGAGTTCCTTACTCAGGCTAAAAGAGTGAAGTCCATCACTATCAAAATCCAGCATAATAGGATAGGTTAAGATAGGGCACATACAGATCTGGAGGTTAGAGCACCAAGATCAAGAAATTACATCTAAGCATGTAATGTAGCAAGGCTAAGACAGGAACCTGCAATTTCCTTCCAATCTCCTACAGAATGTAGTAAGGTGAATTGCTGGTGATGGGAAAGTGCCTTCAGCTATTTCACTCTGTTAGTTTGTCCACCGCTTTCGTATTCCAAGTGTAGAAGCATCACTCCCACTGTATACACTGTGAAGACTGCTAGACTTGCAGTGTATGAACTAGTTCGCCTTCCTTTTTCCATTAACAGCTCATTGTCCATAGTGGGATGGCAATCTGAAAATCACACTCAATTAGATTTCTCCTGTAAAGTTATCCCAGAAGACATGGTGCTGCTGCAGCAAAAAAAAAGTAGTCCCAACTGCTAAAACATTTCCCTGGAGTCCCAACCCATTCCTGAAACCCCAATTCTTACTGCTATGCACGCCTACAGCTGCAAACCTGACCTGGCTTGCTCCATTGCAGGTGTAGGTGTTTACTAGACCCGCTCACAACTTTCATGGAGTCATGCAAAATGAGGTTTGGGTACGAACTGAGACCAATAAAAACTTTAGCCAAGCAGGTGGTTCAGCATTGACAACTGAAGTGAATTGACATCTTTAAGTAGTTATGATAAGCTAGTTCTGAGATCTCTTCTGTTAATGTTTCGATGTTTATTTGGATAAAATTAAGAGGTGGGAAGTATTGAAGCGTCTGTTTTTATTGCCTTAATGGTCTATTTGACTAACCAATTTGCAAGGTGGTAGGGACAGAAGTCTTTTCAAAAGAAGATTTTTTTTATTCCACAGCAATTTCACACTTTCCATTATTATTATATGCGTCATTAACTATATGCATAGTGCTTACTGGGTGAATGAGCATGGAAGATGCACGCGTTGGCAAGAACAGGATAAGCAACCAGCCAGGGAGCGGCTGGGGTCATGAGGTGGCTTTGAAGCATGGCGTCTATGACAGGCTGTGGGCAATGAATGGTAGTTAAGGGGTTATAAAGGTTAGAGACCCTGAAAACTTTCAACATAACTTGTGTAGCTGTTTTCGCCTGTGGGGGAAATTATAATGGGGTTCCCTACTCAGCCTACCAGTTAAGATTGAAGTCAGACTATCAGACTCCACCATAGATAGGGTAACGGAAAGCACATACAGATAAAGACTCGCAGAGATCTGAGATGGGGATTTTAAACAACTAGCCTCAAAATTAACTCAATCCCATGGCATTCATCCTGTAGTCACACCTCCCAACAGAGCAAAAATTGTGTGTATCCAGGCACTCTTTACAGGGTGGGTTGAGTGAATTGGAAAAATTCCCAGCCACCCAACTCAGTAGTTGAAACGCAGCCCTATTATCTCAGGTGCTGGAGTAGTACTTGAACTAAAAACTGCGGAATTGGAGTAAAGATTGTTATCACTGATCTGAATCCAACACTTTTTGGCTGCTGCCATTTCCATTTCATTAGTAAAACTTTAAGGGTATTGTTCAGGCTCTTGACTACTTGGCTGATGAAATTTTCAAGGTAAATTATCCTAACTAGACTTTTCTAGTTTCAATAGTTCATACAATCATATTATATATTAGATTAAGATGTTGTTCTTCTCCCCACTATTTCAATTGAGGTATTGACTTGCTCAAATAAATATGGTTTGATCATTCAGTGCAACAGCAAAATTGAGCACTCACATAACCAAACAAACATTTCTAGTGTAATTAAAAATATTCTCCAATACACAATATTGAACATAATAAAACTGAAAACACAAAGCTACTTGGCCTATCGAACTTCACTTAAATGAATTTTAAACTACAAGAATATTCTTTTGCTTTCAGCCCAAAGGAGGATTGAAGTTCATACAATTAAGCTCTCCCAAGATCCATGCATCATGAATTGCCTTTCTGGCTGGACTTATTTTAATTATACCTGTCTTCGGGTCATCAATGAAGCAATGATTTGGATTGAAGCAGAGGTATGACATAATGTAAGAAACAATATAAGGTTTAGGAACAGGAATAGGTCATTTGGCTCCTTGTCACCATTTAAGAAGGTCATGACTGATCTGATTGTGCATCTCAATAAACATTCCAGTCTACAGCAATAGTCTATCACTCATTTGTGAGTCAGGAATCTACCCATCTTCACCTTTAAAATATGCAAAGATGTTGCATCCACCACTGTCTGAGAAAGAAAGGTTTATAGATTCACAAACTTCTGAGAAGAAGAACTTCTCGTCTCCTTCTTAAGTGTTGGACCCATTATTTTTTAACTTGTGACCGCAAGTTCTAGTCTATCCAACAAGGGAAACATTCTTCTAGCATTTGCCTAGTCAAACTCTTCAGCAGCTTCTTAGAGCTGGAAGACCACCTCTCATTCTTCTAAACTGAATGAATACAGGTACAATCTATCCAACCTTTCCCCAAACAATAATGCCCTTGTCCCAGCAGTGAGTCAGGTGAATCTTGTTTGAACTGATTCTATATCCTTTCTTACATAAGGAGTCTAGATGTAGTCTCACCAAAACTCAGTGCATCCATAGCAAAGTATCCTTATTTTATATGCCATTCCACTTGCAATAACAATATCCTATTTGCCTTCCTGATTGTATGCTATACCTGCATGATAGCCTTTTATGATTATTACACTTGGGCACCCACAGAAACCATGACAAGCTGCCTGGCTTTGTGTCTACGCTAAACAAAAAGGCAGCAGAGAAGTACTGTGAGTCTTTAAGATCTGTAAGAGGTGGCACAGGACAAAAAGGCAAAGCAAGGTAAGACAAGAAGTAGCAGAGGTGCTGTGGGAGTTCAACAGGCACAAAGTACGTGAGTGCTAAGAAAGCAAGCAGGGAGCCTTAAGTTGCACCTGTTCAAATCCATAAGGTAGGTATTTGTCCTTATGTACAAAACGGCCTGTCAGCAACATTGCAATAGAAGGTCTGGTGCACTCCACAAAGTGCAGCATTGACGTGAGAACTGAATTCTAAGTGTGTTGGGCATGTACAACGACGATGTGATGAGGCTCATGTGTGACCAATGCCAATCTCCGAGGGCATGAGGCCACAGGCTGTCACTGTGTATAGAGCGACAGAAAGATACAAAAAGAAGAAAGGACAAAGGCTAGAGAGTATAAGTGATATGAGGGAAATAATACACTTCCATTATAATAAGACTAGACATACTAAAGCTCATTCCTGGAAGATAAATGTGAGACCTATTGCTGTAACAGTAATGCCTCAGAAGTCCTCAGAAACAGGGGTATTAGGAAATGAAATGGGTAGTGAAAATATAGCAATGGTACAGTTTGGGTGCGTTCAATCAGAACATACTAGAAAGGAAGAGATTACTCAAGACAGTCAAGCAATTCTTCCTTCTTTATTGATAAAGGAATCAGACTGCTGGAGGTTCTGAATATTTTATTTCTAAGGGAGATGTATTTCCTTAATCAAGGAGACAAACTGATTGAGATATTGAGAGGTTCTGGGACATGTCCACTTTGATGCTGGTAGATGATACATTTTGACTTCCAAACGAGTTAATGAAGAAAACGATCTTAATTTTAGAGTTGGATTAAAGAGTCACTTCGTAAATGGAGGAGCTGTAGTTGGAGTAGAACAACAAATCCCCATCAAAGAAATAGATTTTATCTTGGAGAACGACCTGGCTGGTTCAAAGATATTATCCTCCTGGAATGTATTGGAACTAGTTGAAACTAAAGAAATTGAGATAAAACAATGAACTGCAGATGTTGGAAATCTGAAACAAAAAAATGATGCTGGAGAAACTCAACAGGTCTGGCAGCATCTGTGGAGAGAAGAACACTCTAAAAAAGGGTCTGAAGAAGGTTCACTGGACTCAAAACGTTAACTCTGTTTTCTTTCCAGAGATGCTGCCAGACCGGCTGAGTTTCTCCAGCAATTTCTGTTTGTATGTGAAAAGACAATGTGATGCTACAGGACGACATTCCAGGCTGTTTCTTGACTATGTTGTGACCAGAGATCAGGCTGATAGAACTGGACAAGAAGAACAGGTGTTCATGAAATAAAAGATGACTTAGAAAGTCAGTTATCTGACACTATTTTTGAAAATTTAAGTAAAAAAGGATGAAGGTAAAGAGTAAACATATAGGCCTATTTTCTTCAATAGAAGTGCAACAGATGGATCCTGAGGTGAGAGTCCTGTGTCAAGTGTCATACTCAGAAGTTGAATGAGGGCCAATACCTCAGAGGTATCACTCAGAGACAACATTTAATCAGGAAATGGAGGCAAACTCAAAGACCAGACACTGAGAAATGGGCAGGATTCCATTCTGTGATAGCTATACCTAAGTATCGTAACAAAATTTTACAAATAACTCACAAAATTCTAATTGTACTTCATTTTGAAAAAACATAGGATAAAAACAAACTAAAATAGGACTGGTAATGGGGGAATGGTAGCTATCAATTAAACCTGCACGTCAAATTCCAATGTCAGTTTTCGAAGAACCGTTTATCATGGTCTTAATCAATTGTGTATGACCCCCATCTAAAATAAGGAGCAGGAATCAATATGATGAATCTTACCTTTATTTGGTTAAGTTGCTTCTCACTTTACAGGAATGATTCCATAAGAAGAATTTGAGGACTTTCATTGGAGTTTAATCCTACAATCATAAAATTTGAAAATGGTTCATTCACTTCGATGGACAAATTATATTGAATGTTTTGTCAAGATCAAAAATGGAGGAAAACAAATGTCGCCATCAAAATGGACTTATATAAAATATGGCTCTTGTGAAAATAATTGTATGGTTAATATAAATTTACTGTAAAATGCCACAGTAAAATAAAAGCTATGATAAGGGGGAATTTAATAGAAAATGAAAATGTCTCTTAAAGATATCTTTTCATTTTTTTTAAAAGGGGAGAAATGTATTAGGTTTTCACTATATTATTATTTGGGTACTTCCATTCTAAAATAGATTTTGTTTTTTAGTTCTACGAATGTGACATTTTTTAAAAAGGGATAGGAACTGATTTTAATTTTTAACAGTATGCCAAAACAAGAAATCATCTGACTTAAGCTAACTAGCCAGACAAACTACCTGGTTAGATACTTGCTGAAGTGTTTGCTCTTGAGCTTTTATGACTGACAAAAAGAGAAGTCAGAGGTCAGAGGCCAGAAGCAGATTCAATTCTGAAGAAAAGATCCATAGCAGCAGGAAAGCAGTTGAGATTTGTCAATCTCCAATCCATCAAAGCTGGCCAGGGCAAGAGGAAAATGTTGAATATGTGGTTTTACACACACAACAATTCACTGAAGAAAGAAATGAATATGATTAATAAAGATCCTAAGAAAGGTTAAGTGATTATTTTAGAAAGTACTAGCGAACTTAGTTAAATAATACAGAATAATTTGATTAGTTCATTTATTTACATTTGATTGTATCAAGAAAATGTTTTGAATTGCAGCTAAAACACTGAGGTAGCAACAAGTCCTGCAGCCAAATACATATGAGGCTGAACTCCTACACAATACAACACAGCACAGGAACATGCTCTTCAGCCCACTAAGCCTGCGCCAATTCCTAATCCTTATTTAGACCTGCTACTTATTGCCCATATGCAGTTTCTATCCCTCTGTTCGTCTCCTGTTCATGTGTCTATCAAGATATACCTTAAACATTGCTAATATGCCTGCTTCAACCACTTCCACTGGCAGTGTGTTCAAGGCACCTACCACCCTCTATGTGAAAATTTTTCCCTGCATTTCTCCCCTAAACTTTCCACCTCTCACTTTGAACCTGTGCCTTCTTGAAGTTGACTTTTCCACCCTGGGACAAAGCCTCGGACTATCCACCCTATCTCGGCTTCTCATAAATTTGCAGACCTCTATCAGGTTGGCCCTCAGCATCCATCTTCCCAGTGAAAACTATCAGAGTTTATCCAACCTCACTTCATAACTAAAACCCTCCAGGCTAGGCAACATCCTTGTAAACCTTCTCTGCACCCTCTCTAAAGCACCTACTTTCTTCTAAAAGTGTGGTGACCAGAACAGCACGCAATATTCCAAATGCGGCCTAACTAAAGTTTTATACAACTGTAACATAACTTATCAACTTATATATTTGATGCCGCAGCCAATGAACTCAAGCAAGCTGCATGCCTTCTTGACCATCTTATCCACTTGTGTTGCCACTTTCAGGGATCTGTAGACCTGTACACCTGGATCCCTCTGTACGTCAATGCGCCTAAGTGTTCTGCCATTTACTGTATAATTTGCACCTGAATTTATTCTTCCAAAATGCATCACCTCGCATTTGTCTGGATTAAACTCCATCTGCCACTTCCCTGCCGAAATCTGCAATCTATCCATATCCTCCTGTGTCCATTGACAATCCTCCTCACTATCTGCAACTCCATCAATTTTGGTGTCATTCACAAACTTACAGACTACCTACATTTTCCTCCAGATCATTTAAATATATTATCTAAGGTCCCAGCAATGATCGCTGTGGAACACCATTAGTTACTGATCTCCATTCTGAAAAGCTCCCTTCCGCCACTTCTCTCTGTCTTCTATGATCAAGCCAGCTCTGTATTCATCTAGCCAGCACATCCTAGATCCCAAGACACTCTACATTTTGTAGCAGTCTGCTATGAGGTACCTTATCAAATGGCTTACTAAAGTCCATGTAGACAAC
Source organism: Ginglymostoma cirratum (assembly GCA_024137785.1). Taxonomy (NCBI): domain Eukaryota; kingdom Metazoa; phylum Chordata; class Chondrichthyes; order Orectolobiformes; family Ginglymostomatidae; genus Ginglymostoma; species Ginglymostoma cirratum. The sequence goes on along the minus strand of JAHRHZ010000267.1, from coordinate 26,552,633 downwards.
ACCCACTGCCCTTCCCTCATCAATAATTCTTGTTACCTCCTCAAAAAACTCAATCAAATCAATGAGACATGACCTTCCCTGCACAAACCCATGCCGCCAATTACTAACAAGTCCACTCACTTTCAAATGTGAATAAATCTTGTCTCTAGGTATCTTCTCCAACAACTTCCCCACCATTGACGTTAAGCTTACTGGCACATAGTTACCTGGATTATCTCCGTTTCCCTTCTTAAACAAAGAAACAACATAGGCTTTTTTCCACTCATCTGAAACCTTGCTTGAGGTCAAACAGGATGCAAAGATATCTGTTAACGTCCCGACTATTTCCTCCCTTGCCTCCCACAATATCCTCGGTCACATCTTGCCCTGGGGCCTTGTCTATCTTAATGTATTTCAAGATACCCAACATTTCCTCCTTCATTGTGTTATCTGCCCGAAAGTATTCACAAACCTTTCCCTAACCTCACCATCCCTGACGTCCCTCTCTTTGGTGAATACTGACGTAAAGTACTCATTAAGGGTCTCACCCATTTCCTCTGGCTCCACACACAATCTCCCTCCTTTATCCTTGAGTGAGTCTATTCTTTCACTAGTTACCTTCTTGTTCCTAATATATGTATAAAATGCCTTGGAATGCTCCTTATCCCTACTGGCATGGCCCCTTTTAGTCTTTCTAACTCCCCATTAGAGCTCCTTCCTACTTCCTCCATATTCTTCAAGGACTTCATTCATTTTTAGTTGCCTATATCTTGGGTATGCTTCCTTTATTTTTAGACTAAGCGTATAATTTCTACTGTCATCCAAGATTCCTGAATCCTGTCATTCCTGTCCTTCATTAATGTGATGTCTGAACAGCTTGAAAGCCTAGTGACCTCAGTACCACATCGAGTTGCTGATCAATATGATGTAGTCAACAAACTGGCCTCACAAGGCAACATGATTAATGACAGTAATAACAAGCTGGCTCCAGGGGACTGATATAGGCGGTATCTGGGAGATAGGGGTAGTAGATTAAGACCAGGGGTTACAGATATCCTGCAAACTAGGAATCTACAGTTGAGGTACTTTGATTAACACAAGCCTAAAAAGGTCATGTTGGATTTCAAGTAACGTGCTGCCCACATGCTTCTCAATGTATAAATACCTGATGATTTCTTGGTTGGGCAGAGCTCTACTTCAGAATCTTTTTGAGGCAGAGCTCTCCCATGATGTTGGCAAATGATTGTAACCTGTACCTGATACTCCTGAAATTAATTTGCACAATAATCTACCGCAGCAGCAGAAATCTTAATCAGTGTTGTAAATCCAAGTAGACAGGACTGGAAATAGCCCCGAGCTTTTCTTAGAATTCAGTAAGTCAGTGAGTAGCTTTATGTCTGTGTGTTTCTAGGAGAAATGGCTAGATTCATATCTGAGAGAGAATATACAGAAATTTGTTGAAAGGAAATTATATGATCTCATCAGTTGAATAAGAAATCAAAGAATGAAGGTAAGAATAATACTTAATTGGGGTTGAGTATCTGTAAAGGATACGGTTAGGAAAAAGAATTACATTTTCCTTTTACTGTTTATGATGATCTTTCCAAAAGCTTTGCTTTGTTTTCTTTCCTTTTGTGTAATGGACTTGCATTCTTTCCTCACAAGTCCATTAGCAGCCTCATGTGAATATGTTAATTGACTAACCATCATAATAACCAAATTGCAAAAATAAAAAAAAACTCATGGTCTATGGAGGCAGGTTTTACTCTGGCCTTTGACTTGTCCAGTATTAGCTGGAATCATAACATATACTTGGACATAATAAGCAGTTTATAGTGTCTATTCCCATTGAAGCTACTGGGACCCCTCCAAAATCAGAAATTGTTTGACTCATATGTTACTAACACATAATATTTCAAAAAGCTGAAACACACATAACTGTATTTGTTAAGAATCAATCATAAGAGTATAACAAGTAAGGCTTTAGTGAATAAATAAATGCCATGTAACATTTGAACATATTTTCTTTTTCAGTTGTTTTGTCGAAGCCTTGTGGCGGGTGGTCACCTTGTTTCAGTACACAGCAAGGAAAATAATGACTTTGTCCTAAATTTAATACGAAATGCAAATATCACATTTCATAAGGTTTGGCTTGGTAGCTCCAATTTCTACGAAGTAAACAAAATTCATTCTTACTAAAATTTCAAATTACTTTAACATTTTCCAATTTTTACCAATAATATTAGGATCATTTCTTTGAACAAAATTTATTTTTCTCCCCTACATTATCGCAGAATGGTACAGAGTTGTGGACGGATGGATCCCAATGGGATTATCATAACTGGCTTTTAGGAAAACCTATAAATGGCTCACGCTGCCAGGCAATGAAGCCACATGAGGGTAGGATGTTTGTCATTAATGTCTCGACTGGTGACTTTCTGGTTCGCCTTATGCATAGTGCCAACACCGGCATACAAATGGAATATTTAAATCTGTCTCTTTGATTATTCTCTGCATGTATGACAATTTGTTGCTAATTGGTATGTATAAATCCAGTGGGGTAGAATTTCTATGAGGTTTCCCCAAATTGCCATTTTAACTTTGGTAGAAGTACACAGGAACTTATGGAAAAGATTAACAGCCTTTTACTCCGCTTCCAGCAGGAAAAAAAAAAGCTCATTGAAATTACTGGCCAATTTTTAACTGCTTACTCATTTTTACTGTTCTCTTTCAGAGGATATTGGTTAATGCTGACATGTTACTGCATGAATATTGTTCATCTTTGTCCAAGTCTCAAAAGTCGATCCAGAAATGCCCTATGTAGGCTTCGACATTTTCCCCAGACATAGCAGAGAAGGGAAATTCGGGGCCCTTCATGGTGGGCAGGGACCTGAAGGTCTTGTTGGACAGCTGGTACACAAGCCATAAGGTGTAGGTGCATAAGTAGGCCATTCAGCCCAACATTCTGCCATTCAATGAGATCATGGCTATTCTGTTAATCCTCACCTCCACTTTCCTGCCTTTTCCCCATAATCTTTGATTCTTTTACTGATCTACCTATCTCAGCTTTGAACATATTTAATGATCCAGCTTTAACATCCCATTGCATTGCAGAATTCCACAGACTGACTAAGGAAGAAATTCCTTCTTATTTCTTTTATCCTTTAGTCTGAGATGATGCCATCTGGTTCTAGACTCTGCTACAAAGAGGAACAATCTATCTGCATCTTCCCTGTGCAACTCCCTTAGGATCTTAGATGTTTCAATAAGGCGACCTTTCATTCTTCTAAACTTCAATGAATACAAGCCTACAATACTCAATATCTCCTCATAAGAAAATCTTTTTATATCAGATCAACCTGGTGAACATTCTCTGCATTGCCTCCAATGCCAAGGTATCTTTCCTTCGACAGGGGGACTAAATCTGGTCATAGTATTCCAGTTGTGATCAAAATAGTGCCTTGGATAGTTTTAGTAGGACTTCTCTATTTTTATACTCCATTCCTTTTGAAATAAAAGCCAACATTCCAGCTGCCTTCCCTATTACTTGCTGAACTTGGTGCAAGCTAATTGTGAATTCTGCACAATATTCAGCTCCTCTATACAGTGCAGGTCTGAAAAGTTTCCAGAACCCTGGGGCTTGAATATAGTTTAAGTATCAGTACGAAAAAAAAACGAAGAAAATCATTACCAACTCTCAAAAATTGATTTGGCTAAGTTATAGACTTAAGCTATGCCTTATTCGTATAAATGCTGGAACCTAACATGAACCATATTTTGTAAGGATTACTGCTATATAAATGAACAGAAAGGGTTTCCCTCTAAATTTTCCTGATCACCCCAACTCCAAGCCCATCACATTGCAATTGAGAAAATTCTGTCCTGTACTTCTAACAATGAGACAAAGACAGCAAATATTGCAGACAAGTCAGCTAAAATAACGATCACATGGTGCATGGATCATTCTCAACTCTAGTGACAGTAATGTTTTCTGCCCAGCTGTATATGGAGTAAGAATGAGAAAGACCTTCAGTTTTATAGTTGTATGTAAACTCTCCCTGTAGTTTTAGCTTCCATTGTGATGACAACTGAAGAAATTTGAATATGTAGATCAATGACACAATTCCATTACCAATGGACTAAATGTATGTGATTAAAATTAAAGTAAATATATGGACGAAGCACAGGAAGACTACAATGAATATTCTCAATGTTTTAATTATTTCTTTTTCTTTTTATATTACAGATCCTGGCTTTTGGACTGATGACATTTGTGGCACTAACCGATATCCATTCATCTGCATGTACCTCATTGAAAATGATTAGAAGTAACATGAATCAGTCCAGTTAAACCTGCTGATCCTGATACTTCCAAAATGTAGTCAAAACCTCAGTGGAAAACATTTCTCATTTACTACTAGATTGTAAACCATTTTCTTTTTAAAAAAGCATGGAATAATTAAGGGATAACAAGGCGTGGGGCTGGATGAACACAGCAGGCCAAGCAGCATCATAGGAGCAGGAAAGCTTGACGTTTCGGGCCTAGACCCTTCATCAGAAAATGGAATAATTAATGTTTTTTGACCCATCCAATCCACTTCTCCCAATGTTTGTAGTTGATTATATGTCACAATCCCTTTATTCCTCCCTCATATCCTTACTGTGTTTTCTTTTAAGTCACAATTCAAGCTATTTAATCAGACCATAGTGTTTGGTCCAGTAGTTGATATGTGTAAGTTGTGAATGATGAAATTCAGAACTTCATCAGATCAAGATTACAGGGTTAAAAAAAAGATGGTTACAAGAACGAGTCATGCTTGCAACCCAACTGGCAATTGTTGGCCTCATGTATTTGATCAATGCTCATTATCTACAAATGGACAGGAATGTGTCACTAAAAACTTAAGTTCCCATTCTGTTCATCCATGGAGGGCAGTGATTATCTAAGAACTTTGCTTTCTGGACACAGATCTGCAGCCTGGTAGCTCTCATTATTTACCAATGGAAGCTAAAAGAAAAAGCTTAAATTTATCTTGGGCTGTGTTTAGGTAAGAAAAAAGTTGCTTTTTTCTGTAAAGATACTGGAAATGTTTAATGTCTATGTTCAAAAAAGTGTAAATAAATCACTGTTGAAATAGAAGACAATGATCTGAGGACCAATTATTCAATGTCAATTTTAACATCAACCTATTTCATTAATGATTACATGGTTAATATACTGCATTTTCAAATAAATAGCATATATCTCTGAAAAATAACAATTTCTTTAGTCATAATCTTCAATGAATAGCTTATATTGGTCTTCTCATTGGAAAAGAACATCATAGGTGTAGATATCAGGGTGGAGGACCGTGTAAAATTAAAACAAATTAACATGGAGCGAGAGAGAGACGGTACTGGCAGGTTTAGCAGCCTGAAAAGTGAATAAATATGCAGGACTGGATGAGCTTTGGAGAGATGCGAGGGAGGAGACATCAAGGACTCTGACAGTAATTTTTAAATCCTCTTTGACTACAGGTGAGGTGCTGAAGGGCTGCAAATATTGTTCCATTATTTAAAAAAGGAAGGGAAGGATAGACCAAGAAATAACTGATCAATCACTGTAATCTCAATGGTGGGGAAGAGATGCAGAGTATATCTGCACTTGGAGAGACATAGATTGGTCAGGATAGTCAGCATGGATTTGTTAAGGATGGCTGCATTTGACAAAGTTAATCAATAATTTTAGGAGGTAATTTGCATTCAATGTGGTTTACAGGACTTCAACAGGGCTGTTGGTTAAGTCATTTATGGCAGACTGGACAAAAAAGTACCAGTCCATAAGATCCAAGGCAAAGTGACTTCTCAGACCTAAAATTGATTGAGAGGCAGGAAGCAAAGGGTGATGGTAGAGAACTGTTTCTAATGACAAAATGTTTGTTTCTTTGGGGTTCAAGTCTTCCAGCAAGGGTTTGATACAAGTTTAGAAAACTTCCCTATTCTTCAATCCATTCCTCTCAGAAATGAAACTGTGTTCAGTTTGCTTTTTTAAATAGCCTGACTAACCTTAGAGATTGGTCTATTTGTACTCTGACATTTCTTTTCTCCTCTACCTTAACTTACACCTTCCTTGTTCTAAATTACTTCCATATTCTTCCTAAGAAAGTGGACTGACAATTATCTGCATTATAGCGTTTTCGTAATTATTGCTTATTCTGCTTTTTATTTAACGTGCTCCTGTAAGTCATTGCAGTCCTCCTCAATGTTGATTATTCCATTACTCTCCCTGCCCCAAAGTAGTGATGTCTTCTGCAAATTTAAATAATTGTGTTTATGATTTCAAAATCCAAATCATTCAATGACATCAACACTGATCCTTGTGGAACATCAGTTTTCACTTTCCGCCACTGAACAACTGCCCTTTATGCTCATTTTCTACTGTCTTGAAGTCTGTTAGTAATCCATTATGCCTTTTATTCTCTACTCCATGTTCTCTGACCCAATTCACAGTCTAATACAGAGCACCTTATCAAAAGCCTTTTCAAGATCTTAATAAGTTATGGCTACTGCAGTACTATTATTTATCTTGCCACAACAGCAGCCTTTGTATTCGTGTAGTATAAGCAGTTTTCATTGTTTAAAATGGCATTCTTGCATTTGTCCTGATGAAAGAAAAACGAAACACTTCAGCAATATATGTCTTTTTCAGCAATAATCAGAAGAAAATTATGTCCTTGCTATCTAGCATCGAACATAGTTACTGACCACTCGCACCAGGTGCTTAGTAAAACATTGAGTGGTCCTAATGAGACTGTGCTAACAGCTATGTTTAAAAGCTAATTTACGTAACAGCTTTATTCAAAATGAATTGTTTTATTTCATCTTTTTCCAGTAGGTGTCACTATGGTATCAGTTTGCTGATGGCTCTGCAGTGCTGCCATTGGTTACTTGTCTAAACCCTTCCCAAAATCACTGTTCAGGAATTAATGCTCAAAACCTTTTTGCAAGTTAAAAATTAATTTGCAACTTCAGTGGGAGGCAGCTACAATCAGTTGTAATGTAAGTGCTGCAAGAATCTGCAGTCGTTAAACGCTCTCCATTGTAGACCCTTTTGAAACGTCTACCTTATTTTACGCACGGTTGAGACTTTTCAGGGATTTTTTAATATTAAGTCATGGGGTTGCTGGCAAAGCCATACTTTATTACCCACCCCAGTTGCCGTTGGGAAGATGGTGGTGAGCCACCTTTGCGAACTGTTGATGTTCACATAACATAGGGGAATCCAAAGTCTGATGTTGAGGGATTTTCAAGAATTTGACCCAACACAGTGAAGGAACTTCAATAGGGTTGCAAACTGGAATGGGTATGTGACTTGGAGGGGAAAGTCAGACAGTGGTATTCCCTTGTGTTCAACCAGTGGAGAGTTTTTCTCCCAGATGCTTACATACTGCAGCTTTGCTAGGGTGGCTCAATTCCCTACTCAGGCAAATGCTACTTTTATATCAAGGATATTGACTTTCACCTCACCTTTGCAATTGAATTTGTTTGTCATGTTTGGGCCAAGGCTGTAATGAGGGCTGGGGTGAAGTAGTCCTGGCTCACCTCAACCTGAGCATCAGTGAGTAGGTTATTTCTGAGTGTTGCTTGTTAGCATTGTTAATAACACTTTCCATTAAAAGAACAGAAATTGCTGGAGAAATTCCTTAGTAGCATCTGTGGAGAGAAAGCAAAGATTGTATTTTGTATCAAGTGGCCCTCCTTCAGAACTTTCCGTTAAATTTGCTGATGATTGACCACAGGCTGTAAGGGTGACAAATGGCCAGTTAGGATTTTTTTGTCCTGTTTATTTTTTAAATAAATAGGATGCATGTGGGCTATATTGCACATCGTCAGATAGATACCTGAACATCTTAAATAAGGGCCTGGCTGTTTCAGGATTCATTTAAATTAAAGCATTAAACATAAGGCAGACCATGCCAAACTCTGTGAGTGAATTCATTTCTTCTACTGTTGTTGTAATTTCAATCCACTTGAAAATAAGTGAATAGCAACAGGAGAGATTTCAAGACACTCTTGAACAGGTAAAGGATAGTTTATGCATGTGGTGTCACAGTAAGGATTTGTAAACTGAACAATTAAGTATCAAAGAAATAATATCACAGTACCTGTGCTGCCTGAGGTATATACACTCCAAACTGCCTGTTTCTAATTTAAATCAGCAATAATATGCCTGCTTTGCAAATAAACCTTATCACACAAATAAAGGACAAGCCACAGAGCAGCTACACAGTCACGGATGCCTGATAAACCAAAGAACGAGGTAATATTGAAATAAAACCTTCTTAATGTCACTGAAGTTTTCTTCCATGACTTTGTCACCTTCAAAGTCAACTTTTCCAATGCGTTCTTCATCTCTTGAACTCAGTTTAAACAAATGCCAACTCATGCATGATCTTTGCCAGGTAGATTTTCTCTTTCATCACATTCCACTCCATAAGTGCTCAACGAGCACCACTCATATCCTCCGTCCTGCACAATCTTTACAAAATTCTTACCTACATTTACTATTCTGTTGAAATGAATTAAAAACTAACCTTAATACTTATCTAAATATGTATACAATTGATGACTGTTTTACAAACACATTAAACAGTCATAACAAACATGACTGTTCTATCACATCACTGTACTTAGCAGTAACCTTTCAGAAAGTTCTTCAGAATGCAACATCAGTTGCACAATCAATACCTCCTGATGGACTGGAATGTTAACTATTATGTGTTAAAGTATCGCATAGATAAAGTGTCTCTAAGGAAGAAGACGTCTGCATACAAGAATTATAGGTTACCCTTATTCTGTAAGATATGTTAATAGCTGCTCCTGAGAGATGAAGCTATTGTTGCGGGGTTGAGAATTTGGCTTCATGCTTGCTGAAGTTTCTTGGGTGCTGCTAATGCCTTCTCTTTATTTACCTGTGAGTCATCAGCGTTGATGACGAGCAATTATTGCCCATTTCTAGTTAATTGCAGTGATCTCCCTTCTTGAACTGCTGCAGTCCACGTGCGGCAGAAAGACCCACAAAGCCATTAGGGAAAGAATTCCAGGATTTTGATCCAACAACACTGAACGAATAGTGATATATTTCCAAGTCAGGATAGCGAGAGGCTTGGCACTCACTTGCCTGCATAGAAGAAGCAAGGGAATTAATTGTGGAATATGGAGAAGAGCCTGTACAGAACAAGGTTATGTTAGCGATGGTGTTAATTGCAGAGGAATGCAGCACAATGGAGTTAGCTGGGTTGGCTGATGATTTTTAGCTCCTAATGCCATATGAACATTTCCGTTCATCCTCAGCCAGCTGAGCTGTCTTCTGATCAAAGCAGCAAGGAGCAGCTGCACCCTCCAACTGTCTTGACCATTTGGCCTAGTCGCTGGTCAGCTTTTCTTGAAATGAAAGAGAGAGAAGGATTGAATATGATGGAAGTGAAGGCAGGAGCAGTTAGTATTCATAAAAAAGAGGGGTTGGTGAGGTGTGTGCAGTGAGTAAATAGGAGGTGCAAAGCGTTAGTAGTTATAGCTGGCCTTTAAATATGGCACCAGAGTCTTGGAATCCAGGGACCACAGAAATGATGAAAACTTACTCCTGATTCACTGAGTGACCCACACATTGTCTCACTTGTATAAATAACCAGCTGAGATGCAGGTGATCATGCAAGATAACTTAACTCTGTCATAACGAATACAATGCACTACAACTCACTTGCTGTCATTATTTAGCTTCAGTGGAAAAATCCTGTCATGAGCCTTCCTCCCTTATAACTTGAAATTCTTCCCTTACTACATGTTTCCCAGCCAAATCTCTTAAATCTTTTATCCACTTCAGTTCAACTTCAGCCCTTACTGTGAAATATCTTGAGATGTTTAGTATCCTATAAAAGCCAAAATTTGTTATTATAATGTTGATAATTTTGGAATTGATGGCTAGAAATAGTTATTATTAAACTATTATTGAAAGCAATATCAAAATACGTTTTGATATTAATTATTGATAATGTATCTATAAATCATTAGCAAGAAATCTACGCAAAATTCTGGGTGATTTATTGTGAACCTTATAACTGGAAATAATGATGGAATTGTAATTGGCTTCATAAAATATTCTGTTTACAATCATTGATTTATGACTTTCAGTGTGATCGAGATTCATTTATTGTATTCTTGCCTCTGAAGTAGAACCTTGTGTGTTAGGCTTTCACTCAAGTCTGATCTTCAGGTGTCAAAGGTGCACCCGTATGCTTAAAACTGAAACTGAGATAAAACATCATGCTTTATCAATGATGACATTCTGAAACTGAAATACTGCAAGCCAGAACAGGAAATAACGGGAAGATATTTGAATAAGTGAGAACTTGTCAATATCCTGCCATATGCTTACTTAACCACCACCTGGATGGATCACATGGCTATTCATCTAATTTTGGCAAATTGGAGTCTCTTGTTATGTAGAGAATAGTTCACTCAAACCCATTTCAAAGGACAATGTTTGAGTCATAAAACATAAAGAAATCTTTTCTTTAAACTGTGATAGAACTTTAGGTGACATGAAATGGAATTTATTATTTAATAATCTCAACATCAAGTTTCATTCCTTCAGTATCAGGAAATGAATTTATGTCCAAATTTAGGAAACATGCATCAGGTTGTACTGAATAGAACTACTTTTCACTAAGGTAGCCCTCAAAACAACAGATTTTATTAATATCAATTCTGCTTCGTTGGTCCTAATTAGCTGAAATGTTATGCAAATAACACATGGTGGGGCGAGAAAATATGTCATCTCTAAATATGTCTTAAACCTTGCTCTTAAAAATAACAGAATGATGACAAAATTCATACACATTGTTACTCCACTGTGAAATGCAACTCTTTTGAACACATTTTGTTCACTCACCTTAAATTCTAACCTTTTGAAATTGAACAGTGTGGTGACAGCATGGTGAATTTCTTGCAAGAACAAGGAGACCACATTGTTAATTGGGTGTGGCATAACAGATTATTTACTGAAATCTCAATGTTAATAGAGGCTAACTTCAATCTACTGAGACAACAATGTGTAGAGCTGGATGAACATAGCAGGCCAAGCAGCATCAGAGTAGGAAGGCTGACGTTTCGGGCCTAGACCCTTCTTCATAAAATTCTAAAATTCAATCTACTAACTGCCTTGATGGATAAATGTATTTTACAGTACACTCCCAAGCTGTAAAAGAAGTGAACTACACTTGTTTTCTAGTCAGTATAGAGTTAATTCAGCTGGTTTTGGAATTGAGATGCATCTAAGATAAGCAGGAAGAGAAAGAAAACCCATTTGCCATTAGTAGCTTTAAGTGGACAGTGTGATTATATGACCTGTGGAATTTCTTTGTCTCTCTAACTTGATCCCCTCCTTTAAATCACATGGTATAACCTACATCTTTGACCACATATTTGGTCAACTCTTGTGAGTTCTTTTTAAATGGCTCAGTGTCATTTCTTTTTCTAAGAATGTTTCTTTAACATTATGCCTTGAGATATTTTACAATGCTAAATAAATACATTTTATTGTTGTTGTGCAAATCCATACTTGAAGAGCTTGGGGAATATTCCACCATAAGGCAGGCTGTATGTCATCTAGAGTACATTAATAAAATTGTATGGCCAAAGGCTATCTCAGGACAAAGGAGGCTGGACAATTTATTGTTCAGGACTGGGGGTTTTATTTATTTTGGGGAAAGTGGGGATGACAATTGCAAAATGGCGTCTACAGTACCTGCAAGGGGGTTCGAATATGGTACAATGTGGATGGGAAGGGTGTGATGTGGGAGGGGAGTTCATCCACAGTCAGGAGTACCCTGTCTTCAAGGGAGTACAGGGGACAGTGACCACACCAGGCATAGAAACATTGCAATAAAGAACAGGAATAGGCCATTCAACCAATCAAGTCTTCTCTTCCATTCAATATGATTATGGCTGTTCCTCTATCCCAATGCAATATTCCCATTTTCTATCCTAACTGCTCGATGCCTTTAAAATTTAAAACCTTACCTATCTCCTACTGAATATATTCTGTCATAATTGGCTTCTTCGGCCTTTATTGGTAGTGTTAATCACCTTCTGAGTGAGGAAATCTTTCCATGTCTCAGTCAGACCTCAAAGGGGTTCTGGGCCATTTCACTATGGCAGTGACTGAGGTGTTGGACCTGCAGGAACAAGAGAGAAGTAGGTATCATGGTCAATAGTTCATAGTGGTATGCAATGAATGAACCTAATGACAGAGTTACTATGAGAGATGAAGTGGAATTCAGTGTGATACTTACTTGGTGGATGGGATATGGATATTTCCCAGCATTCCCACAGGAAGGTCCTGGTCTTCCTCCAAGGGGGACAGGTTCCTCTCCCTTTTTGGGATAAGGAATCTAATGTCAGGCACTCCTCCACCTGTACAGTTCTCTTTGCACCACTACGGCCTGTCGCATCATGGGAATAGAGAAAGGTAGAAATTGAGTGAAGTGAAAGTGGTTGACATGGCTGTTAGTGTTGATGCAGGTGGGCAAAAAGCAGTAAACTGTTCCGAGGGATTGAGTGCTTATGGCGGAGTCAATGAATGGTTAGCGGTGTTGGAGATTGTGGGTTGAGGGTTGTGGCAGGCGAGGGAATACGTTGCCAGTGGTAATGAGGTGGGCAGTGCATGAGATATTTGTGAGATATATGTAGAGCAGCAGTAATTGAGCCAGTGTTAGGTAACAGAGAGAAGATTGTGGCACTTAACCTGGCACAAAGTCATTGTGTGGCAGAAAGTCATTGATGGGTGGCAATACTGGCCACACCTCTGAACTGTGGAGATTACACTGACCTGGGAGATAATTTTTGTTCTTTTTGAGGATTGTTTCTTGCTTGGTGTGATGTTTCTCACTGGTACTTAGGATTCCTCCTGGGAAGATAAGGAAATGTCTGTTTAAACTGCTGCAATCTGAATCACCTTACCATCTGACACAAACTTGAATATTTCAACTCTATTTGTTCACCAAGCTGTGTTGCATTCAACATTCCCTCTGATTCTTCTTTTCTGCCACATGAGAATGTTGGATGCACTCTGAATGATGTCAGTTAAAGGTTCATCAATGAGCTCAACATGGCTATACTGCTCATTATTGATCTGATTTTTTCTATTTTCTTGAAATCCTCAATAATTCTTGCAATCTGAGCTCTCTTCAGTGTTAATAGTAGTGGAATATATTTCTGCCGATTCAACATAGTTGCAGGTTTCTGCCTTGCTTTAAAGATGAAAAATGGTCTGCGGCAACTTAACTAATCTCAATGGATTTTGTCTTCTGTTTGTTTTCTACCGTAAGTCTTGACCACCCAATGAAGTCTTTGACAATTTTGTTCTTTGACCAGTTGCTCTGGGCCAGTTGTTCTTGAATTTAACTAGTTTGGTTCTTTCAATCATTTGAAGAAGATTGAGGAGAGGATATTCATTCATACTCTAGAGGCGCTAAACAAATATTTCTCATCTGTTTTCACTCGGGAAAAGGAGAATATTGTAGAGGAGAAGACTGAGATACGGGCTATTAGACTTGAAAGGATTGAGATTAGTAAGGAGGAGGTGTTATCAATCCGAGAAGGTGTGAAGGTAGATAAATCCCCTGGGCCGGATGGGATTTTTCCGAGGATTCTCTGGGAAGCTAGGGAGGAGATGGCGGAGCCTTTGGCCTTGATCTTTGAGTCGTCATTGTCTACAGGTTTAGTACCAGATGACTGGAGGATTGCAAATGTTGTGCCCTTGTTCAAGAAGGGCAGAAGAGATGAGCCAGGTAATTATAGACTAGTGAGCCTTACATCTGTTGTAGGAAAAGTTTTGGAAAGGATTATAAGTGATAGGATTTATAATCATCTAGCAAGCAACAATTTGATTGGAGATAGTCAACATGGATTCGTCAAGGGCAGGTTGTGTCTCACAAACCTCATTGAGTTTTTTGAGAAGGTGACCAAGCATGTGGATGAGGGTAGGGCAGTTGACGTGGTGTACATGGACTTCAGTAAAGTCTTTGATAAGGTTCCACATGGTAGGCTATTGGAGAAAATGCGGAGGCATGGGATTGAGGGAGATTTAGCAGTTTGGATTAGAAACTGGCTTTCTGAAAGAAGCCAAAGAGTGGTGGTTGATGGAAAATATTCAACCTGGAGTCCAGTTACTAGTGGTGTGCCACAAGGATCTGTTTTGGGACCACTGCTGTTTGTCATTTTTATAAATGACTTGGACGCAGACATAGGTGGATGGGTTAGTAAGTTTGCAGATGACACTAAAGTCGGTGGAGTGGTGGACAGTGTGGAAGAATGTTGCAGGTTGCAGGGAGACTTAGATAAACTGCAGAATTGGGCTGAAAGGTGGCAAATGGAGTTCAATGCAAATAAATGTGAGGTGATTCACTTTGGGAAGAATAATAGGAAGGCAGAATACTGGGTCAATGGAAAGATTCTTGGTAGTGTGGATGTGCAGAGGGATCTTGGTGTCCAGGTACATAGATCCCTGAAAGTTGCCACCCAGGTTGATAGTGCTGTTAAGAAGGCATATGGTGTGTTAGGTTTCATTGGGAGAGGGATTGAGTTCCGGAGCTGTGATGTCATGCTGCAACTGTACAAAACGCTAGTGCGGCCTCACTTGGAATATTGCGTACAGTTCTGGTCGCCCCATTACAGGAAGGATGTGGAAGCATTGGAAAAGGTGCAAAGGAGATTTACCAGGATGTTGCCTGGTCTGGAGCGAAGGTCTTATGAGGAAAGGCTGAGGGACTTGGGTCTGTTCTCATTGGAGAGAAGAAGGCTAAGAGGGGATTTAATGGAGACATACAAAATGATCAGAGGATTAGATAGGGTGGACAGTGAGACTTTTTCCTAGGATGATGACGTCGGCTAGTACGAGGGGGCATAGCTGCAAATTGAGGGGTGATAGATTTAAGACAGATGTCAGAGGCAGGTTCTTTACTCAGAGAGTGGTAAGGGCGTGGAATGCCCTGCCTGCCAATGTAGTTAACTCAGCCACATTAGGGGCATTTAAACAGTCCTTGGATAAGCATATGGATGATGATGGGATAGTGTAGGGGGATGGGCTTAGATTAGTTCACAGGTCGGCGCAACATCGAGGGCCGAAGGGCCTGTTCTGTGCTGTATTGTTCTATGTTCTATGTTCTATTGTGAAGTACACATAAGTTTGCTACTACCTGATGCCACTTGTGCTGGTGAGTTGCTTGTTGCTTATGTTTAAATTTACTTGCTATACTTCCTGGATGATGGTAGTTGCTCAGCTGTCAGTTGTAAACAGTGTTTAACCAACTTTGGTACAGATACTCACTTTTGTATATAATTTGAAATTCGTGAACTATCCAATGACATTAATATGCTTTTTTCAAAATGCTAGGTCTGCATCGCCCAATTTACCCGAGGAGTAACCCTTTTTTCTGTTGTAGCCAGTTGAACCTCAATAACTTTTCTGTGTGAGTATCTGTTTGACTTCTTGCTGCTCTTTGACTGCTTTGTACTTTGGCAGATGGTGGAGTTTGAATTCAATAAAATCTGAAATGTAAAAGTCTAATGCTAACTATTAAACCGCGGCAGTTTAAAACCCATCTGATTCACCAACATTGTTAAGGAAAGAAATCTGCCATCCTTACCCAATCTGGCCAACATGTGACCCCAGATACACAGCAATGTAGTTGCTCTGAAAGCCATTCAGTGGTATTAAAACAGCTAAAATACCTCAAAAAGAGAATGAAATCTGACACCTCAGCTCCCAGACATCTCTGCAGAAGTTCCTCAGGATCTCTTCAGTTGTTTCATCAACGACTTTCCCTCCATCGTAAGGTCAGAAGTGGGAGTGTTTGATGATGATTGTACAATGTTCAACACCATTCGCAACTCCTCGGACACTGTAGCAATCCATATCCAGATGCAGAAAGACCTGGATATCATCCAGGAATAGGTTGACAAGTAGCAAGCAACCTCTGTGCCACACATGTCCAGGCAATGACCATCTCCAATAGAGAGAACTTAATCATTGTGCTTTGACATGCAAAGGTATTACCATTACTGAATTTGCCACAAGCAACATCCTAGGTGGGGGTTACCATTGACTAAAAACTGAACTGGACTAGCCATATAAATTCTGTGGCTACAACAGCAGGTCATCGGCGAGGGATCCTGCAGTGCTTAGCCCATATCCTTCTGCAAGAAGACAGGTCAACACCACTTTCTCAAAGGCAGATAGGGATGGGCACTAAATGCTAACCAACTCAGCGATGCCCACGTCCTATGAATCAAAAATTCATTGCTTTAATAAACAATTCCCATTTCCATAATGGCTTTCCTGAATGAATCCTGCTACCTGTGGATTAAATAAACAATTTCTGCTCCAGTCACATTTTCATTTAATTATTCTCATTATTCATAGTTTTATAAAATTAACCTTGTTCTTTTATCTATTTTCCTAGATGATGGCTCCTATCTGTGGTTTGAATAACTGTTGTCTACTTTTACTACAGTTTTTGTAAAAGATCTCCCATCTTTTCTGTGGCCTCAATAGTTTCCTAACTTTCGTCTTCTGCAAGACCCTGTCTTTGCAGACTTTTAAAATGCCACTTTCTCACTTTAATTCTAGCTTTGTAATATTCCTAGGTCTATGATTTATTAGTAAATTGCTTTTGTGGCCCTTCATTTCACTTACTGTAGTCGACACTCGTTGTGCCCCCTTGCTACGGTGGCGATGCTTTTCCATGCACATATGTACCAACCTACAAATTAGGAGCTGTGATAGGCAGCTTGGCCATTCAAGTCTGATCTGTCATTCAGTAAGATCGTGGCTGATCTGTGTATTCCGCATTCCCGCCAGTCTGCAATTCCTTGCGCCTCCTTATTTATCAAGAATCTATTTACCTCTGTTTTAAAAATATCCAAAGAGTCAGCCCCGCTGCCTTTTGAAGAAGACTTCAAAGACTCACAAATAAGTGTTCAAATAAGTTTCAAATAAGTGACTCCTTGTTTTGAAAGCATGACCGCTAATTGTAGATTCTCAATAAGAGGAATCACCTTTTCCACATGCAGGATGTTAAGACCTCTCAGAATGATATATGTTTCAATCAAGTCACCCCTTACTCTTCTAAACTCCAGCAGATAAAACCTTGGACTGTCCAACCTTTTCTCTGTCTTATTATTCCAGAAAAGCAGTGTACTTTTCAGAGAGTAATATGACATTTTGACATGTGACATTCCAGCATAAAAGTCCTTGACTCACCTTCAGTTTTCACATTGCAATGGACTCAGGACAGTTTGTAATCATTGCAGTCGGCCATGTTGGACACATAACATAATATGGTCATAACATCAATTAGCATATAACCCAGACAATATTTCAGTCTGATATCTCAGAACAGTAATTAGTTATATTAGGCAATGTCAAGACATCTGTCTGAACAGGAACTGTGTATATATTCTATAATGAAAATATAAGGAAATTCTCAGAGCATCTCACTGTCTGTTGACCCAACAACAACAAAAACAAACACAAAAAGAATGTTGCTGGAAAAGCTCAGCAGGTCTGGCAGCATCTGTGAAGGAGAAAACAGAGTTAACGTTTCGGGTCCAGAGACCCTTCCTCAGAACTGTCCTCACTGTCTGTTCTGTTTGATCCGGAAGAAAATCACATTGCAACTCATGAATTCCCAACGAAAGGGCCCTTGTGTCAATCTTGCAGTGATTGCCATTACTTAGGAACAACTGGGCCAATGCTATTTCTGTAGCCTTCCTAATTACTGCCAAAACTGTGAAATGTGCACCATAGTTTGGGAAAACTTGATGAAAATATTTTACATCTTTGCCATGCCATCATACCACCGTCTATCCTGTCCTCCACCATTTATTTTCTCGTTGCTAAAATACATCAAAAATAATCAGTGCCTAGTCCATTTAAATTTTCTAATAAAATTATTTAAAAATTTCTTTAGATCTTAGAACATCATTTAATATATCTCTACGAGGCTTTACACATTCCTTATCCTGTGTTGTTAAATAGATTTGTCCTAACATATTATGTTAACAATAACAACTAACAATTATTAGTTATAATTTACTAATCTATGTAACTTTGTACATTGATGCACCCTATTTTTACCTTATCAGAATATATATATATCATATATAGATTGCTCACTGCCTTTTAAGTGTTATTTAATGTCAATCCACTTCTATATTATTAATACCTTTTTTCAAACCAGCATCATTAACATTAACTCTAGCGAATGTGATGGCTGTCATCTTGCAAAATTCTGTGACTTCTGAAATAGTCCTGGCAAACTAGAAGGTGGCCAATGTAACCCAAATATTTAAAAAAAGGAGGGAAGGAGAAAACAGGAAATTCCAGGCCAATTAGCCCAATATCAGTAATAGGCAGAATGTTGAAGTCTATTATAAAGAATGTGTTAACTGTGCACTTAGTGAATACTAACTATGAACACAGTATTGGACAAATTTAAAAATACTTTACAAAAGGCATAGCACGTTTGATAATTTTACTCAGTTTCTTTTGAAGGAGCAACAAGTACAATCATCGAGGTGAACCAGTAGATGTAAGGTATTTGGATTTTCAGGAAGTTTTCAATAAAGTTCCACATAAAGTATAGAATACAAAATTAAAGTGCGCAAAATTGGGGATAATAGACTGGCACAATTCAGATTGTTAGCAGATAGGCAACAGAGAGTAGGAATAAATGAGTCTTTTCCAGCGTGTAAGATGGTGACTTGCGGGTGACCATATGGATTAGTGCTTAGGCCCCAGTTATTCAAAATATATATTAACGATTTGGATAAACAAATTCAATCAATATTTCCCAGTCTGCTGATGACAATAAAAAACTGCATGGAATTGTGAGTGGTAAGGAAGGTGTAAAGGGACTTTAAGGTGATTTCGATAAGTTGAATGACTGAGTGAAAAGATTACAGATGCAGCATAACATGGATAAGTGTGAAGGTGTCCACTTTGCTAGGAAAAACTGAATTACAAGGTATTACTTCAGTTGTGACAGATTGGGAAATGTTGAGGTGCAAAGGGAGCATGGTGTTAAGATACAGGCTCAGCCATGATTATATTGAATGGTGGAGAAGGATCAATGGGCTAAATGGCCTGCTTTGCTCTTATTTTCTAAGTTGTCAGGTTTTTGATGCAACTATGATGCATCAGAAAAGAAAAACAACCTATCCCCTAACATCAGTAAAAGTAATTGGTAGACATATACCACCCTGCCTCTTCACTCATTGGAAGATTATAAAGTAGCCAATCAGCCATTTCCTTGGTCTCAGCTAGAATTGATTAATGTTGTAACACATAGCTTGTTTTGAAGTACTTTCTCCAGTTCATGTTGCTGTTGCAAATTTTAATTTGACATTTGTTTGAATTTGCAGTAAGATACTTCTTTTGTTGTTTTCTTGCTGTTTCATGTTTTCTACAAACACAGATTTTACACATTCTCTATAGGACACAGCGTTGCATACTTATGTGCAGTGAAAGGAAATGTCCTCTGCTAAGTAGTCATCTATTTTTATGGGAATTATAAATGTATTCAAAATTTCCAGCAAAGAGAATCTTCCCACTGTACTTAAACTGGCAGGATTATAGTTAACAGAGGAAATATCTTCAGCAAATTCAAACGGAATTCATTTCACATGAATTCCACATCAAGATTAATAACAGGTCACAATTAATGCAATGATTCATGATGCTTTTTATCTTGAACTACTTAATCTGTATCCATTCCGAGAAAACCACAGCGCAATACTCAGAACATTCCATAATTTCATTTTATGAGTAAATAATGTGATTATCTGAATACAAAAACTGCCAAGGATGATGGTGGAAAGCCAGTAAATTTTATCAGAGATACAACTAACTGTAGGCTTCCATAAAGTATTTCATTTTTGAATATTACTTTTCATCCTAGAAATAGCTAAACTAAAATAGGTCATGTTTAGTTCATACTAATAGGATCTGCCATATAAAAGGAAACTATTTGTAATCAAGGAGCACTATTATATAAAAAGGAACGGAGTGAGAACACAATGTTCTGATTTGGATGAGCTTCAGTGATCTGGGAGGGAGGACAATATAGTTTTGCATATTGCTCATTTCCACAAATATCCCCTTTGTCTTTGTTATTCAGTCTATGAATTGTTCATTCTCGCACACATCATTTTCTTGCTAATATCTGAACGGAGAGATGGTCAAGGAATAATTTGTGTAACCTGCTGATCGAAAAGAGTTAAATATGTGGATGTTACCCTATCAATGTGATTGATACAGGAATGAAGGACAAATCTGTTCTCTACTGAAAATATGAACATTGGCAAGTTAAGGTAGCAAGGTGATTTGTGACTGGGAAACTTGTGTATACTCAGACCCCTTACGGTTTAGAGAAAGAAAAGAGTGATGACGAATAACAGTGAGTCAGGATTATGGAAATAATTGAAATGCATCGACACTAAGGATATGAAGCAAGAAGAGAAAGACATCAATGGGGCTGAAAACAACAAATGCTGGAGATCACAGTGGGTCAGACAGCATCCATGGAGAGAGAGCCATGCACTTGTCGTTTTCAGTACAGATTCCAGCGCCTACAATGATTGGCTCTGTCGATGAGGCTGTTAGGTTTGACTTAATCCTCATGACTTTGAAACAGCATAGATTTGTGATACGCATGAATGTGACAGGATTTCAAGTGGTACCTAGGGTATGACACTTGGTGTATTATGTGTCCTTGATCTAAGTCTTTGCCAATTTAATTCAATCCATTGGATAACAGTAAACAGTTGAATGCACTGAATACAGCAAAGGTTATGGGAAAGCATTCTGGCAATACTCCAGAACAGTTACAATGTTGGTATCTACCCATCAATGTGGAAAAGTGTCCAAGTATGCCTTGTATACAAAAAGCAGGACAATTCTAATTTGGTCAGTTACTGTCCCATCAGTAAAGTTATGGAAGGTGTCATCAAAAGTGCTATCAAGTAACAACTGTCAGAAGTAACCCGCTCATTAAAGCTAAGCTTGACTATTGCTGGGTCCACTCATCTGTTGACCTCATTACAGCCTTAACTCACACCAGGACAAAAAGACCTGAAATCCTGAGGTGAGATGACAGTGACAGTCCTTGACATCAAGAATATGTTTGATTGAGTGTGGCATCAAGGAGCCCTACCAAAATTAGTTGGGAATCAGGGAAACGACTGTATGCTGATTACAGTTATACCTAGCGCAAAGAAAGATGATTATGGTGGTTGGAGGTCAGCCATCTCAGCTCCAGGAATTCCTCAAACTAGTGTCCTAGGCCCAACCAGTTTCACTTGATTTGAATTGAACTGATTTATTCTTGTCACGTGTACTGAGGTACAGTGAAAAGTGTTGTTTTGTGACCTCTAAAGGCAGATTGTACCATACAAAGCACATCAGGTAGCAGACAGAGTGCAAAATAGTGTTACAACCATAGAGAAGGTGCAGAGAAACTGGTCAACATTAGCATTTGAGAGGTCAGTTCAAAAGTCTGATAACAGCAGGGAAGAAGCTGTTCTTGAATCTGTTCGTACCTGTATTTAAGCTTTTATATATTCGGCCCGTTGGAAGAGGGTGGAAGAGGTGGTTGAGCAGGAGTGGTCCTTCGTTTTGTCGGTTGCTTTCCTGAAGCACCGGGGAGTGTGGATGGATTCAATTGGTGGAAGCTACTTCATCAATGGCATTCCCTCCAATAAGGTCAGAAGTGGCAATTTTTGACTGACAATTGCACAATGTTCATGATTCCTTAGATACTGAAGCAATCCATGTCCAAATGCTGCAATACCTGAACAATAATCAGGCTTGGAATGATAAATGGCAAGTAACATTCATGCCACACAAGTGCCAGAGAATGACCATCCCTAACAGGAGAGAAACTAACGATTGCTTCTTGACCTTCAACGGTATCACCATCACTGATTGTCCTATTATCAACATTGTGATGTAGGCTGTGTACTTTATATGTATTAATGTCATTTATTTTAGAGTTTGGATTTTGAACGAATGGCATGTTGGATTTGATGTATGTGTACGAGTGGGTTTAATAACTAACTTTGAGTTTTTCCACACCCGCCACTTAAAAGAACTGTGTCAGGGAACAGATATTGGAGTGATATGGGGAATTTTTTTGTATTGTGAGAGTTTTACGATTGAAAAGGGTAAATATTGAAAGGCATATTCTTGCTTTTGGCTTAAAAGAATCAGGGTTAAGTGTGACTAGCTCCCATCCATTCTCTAATGTTCTCTCGTGAAGAATCCTCTGTTGTTTGGTTTAGCCTTTTGGTTTCTATCAATTCCAACCCACACTGAGATTCTGAAGAAGGGTCACTGGACCCGAAATGTTAACTCTACTTTCAGGTTCTCTAATCTCCACAGAAGCTGCCAGACCTGTTGAGGTTTTCCAGCAATTTCTGATTTTGTTTCTGAGATTCTTAATCTGTTTATAATGCTTCAGTACCATCCCCGCCCCACCTTCAACCAGGGAGAGCTCTACTGCTGGTGAACCACAATTTACCCACTCTGTACCACTAATCCTACTAGTCCCAATTTCTTTTCCCCTTCTGGCCTTCCTACAGGATCCAGCACTGATCACTGTTGTACACCACTGGACAGCATCCCCCAGTCATTGAAACAGGTTCTACCATCATCCTCTGTCTCCTGTCACTAAGCCAACTTTGGATCCACCTTACCAAATTACCTGTGTGTTTTTAACTTCTTCATCAGTCTCCTGCATAGGAGTTTATCAAATATTTTTCAGAAATCCATATGAACTATATCAGCACTACCCTCACTGACACACTTGGTCACCTCCTTGAAAAATTCAACCAACTTTGTTAGGCATGACCTCCACCTGACAAAGACATGCTGACTATCCCTGATCAAACCTTGCCTGTGTAAATGGAGATTAATTCTCTCTGTCAGAATTATCTCCAATAATTCCCCTAACACTGATGAGAGAATCAGTGGGCTGTAATTCCCTGGTTTATCCCTACACCCTTTGTCAAAAGTGGTACCACATTAGCTGTCATGCAGTCCTCTGGCACTTCCCCTGTGGCTAGAGAGATACTAACAATTTGGGTCAGAGCTACTGTAATGTCTTCTCTTGCCTCCCACAGCAGCTTGAGAGGCAACTCAACCAGACCTGGATATTTTTTCCACTTTTAAGCCCACTAAAACCTCCTATACTTCCTCATTCCCTATGGTGCTCCGCTCAAGAACTTCAGAGTGCC
The DNA here is from genome assembly GCA_024137785.1 of Ginglymostoma cirratum. Lineage (NCBI taxonomy): Eukaryota > Metazoa > Chordata > Chondrichthyes > Orectolobiformes > Ginglymostomatidae > Ginglymostoma > Ginglymostoma cirratum. The sequence continues at coordinate 26,529,320 of JAHRHZ010000267.1, read as the reverse complement.
TCTCCCCAAATTCTGTATCTACATCCTACTTCTCCCAAGTGAAGACAGATATGAAGTAGTCATTTAAAACCATAACAATGTCCTCTGGCTCCATGCCCAGACCATAGCCTCGGTCTTAATGGACCCTACTCTTTGTCTGGTTATCTTCTTCCCCAAAATATGCTTATGAGATATCTTGGGATTCTCCCTAACTTTACTCATCAGTGGTTTCTCATGGACCCCTCTTTGATCTCTTCATAGTTTTCTCCTTCCCCACCCTGCCCTCCTGTACTTTGCATGCTGTACCGGGGCCTCCATTTTATTTGTTCGCTTTGCGCCTGCTAAAAGCCCCACTTTTCCTTCTTATCCAAGCCTGAATATTCCTCAACATCCAAGGTTTTTTGAGTTTGTCACTCCTACATTTCATCCTTCCTTTTCTGCCATAGATTTTCCCAAATGCAGCTGTTCCCAATTTACTTTGGCCAGATCCCGCCTTATTTTAATAAAATCTGCCTTCCAACATTCCAAAACCCTTTTTAACAGATTATCTTTTTCATTTTAAGTAACAAACTTAAATTGTACTGTACCATTGTAAGAACTGCCAATGCTGGAGTCAGAGATAACACAGTGTGGAGCTGGAGGAGCACAGCAGCATGAGAGGAGCAGGAAAGCTGACGTTTCGGTTGTGGTCACTATCACTAAAATTCTCCAGTGGTGTGTAATAACATCTCTGAACAGGCTGATTCTGAAACATTTATGTTGCAGTTGGGGGATTCCACATCTGTCAGATATCAGTATGATTGATAACAGTGTAGCACTGAGGGCTAGTGATCTGCTGAGGAGCTCTCCCAACACAACCCTATTGATCCAGAGGTTGGAAAATTACCAGCTTGCCAATGATCAAGCTTTTATTTCTTTATCATCTCTGAAGTTGATATAGTGCCAGAAGTGAATACAGTGCTCAAAGTAATCTGGTTACTGCCTTATGATGCTCTAGGATAAGCCATGACAGCCTATATTCTGCATGTTGGCTTTAAATCCCAGTATTCTACCTCTATTCTTTAATTTTTTTTGTTACAATGTGCAGATATTGAAAATGATCTGCCTATCATCACTGTCTGGTGTCTTGCCAAAGTTTCCTCTGCCAACTCCAACCCATCACTCCCAATTAGAATACATAAGTTCACTGTGTGCAATAATTTACATTTACCAAACTCACATTTTATTTAGCATTTACTTACACATTTGCATAACTAATCTAAATCATGTTGTAAATCTGTTATTGCATCTGCTGTCTCAATTGATCTCCCTATTAAGCATTGCTAGCAAATATGACACAAGTGTATCAGATTTTGAGATGCAAGGCATGAATTTGTTTTAGAATCAGCAGAGTTTTCAGCACGGAACTCCTAAGCAAGTTGTACAGTGCAAAAATGAGTCACAGAAGGAGAACATTGTTTGGAAGGTCAGAATTGTTTTCTAGCAAGGTTTCATCTAAATGCTACAGATAAGTAGTGGCTGTAAAGTACCCCACTGTAGGAATTGTTAGCTGTGGGGTATTGGATATTAGCAATGAGTCAATCTGAGACAACTGACTGGAAGACTAGGGAAGGAAGAGATACCTTATTGGAGAATGGAATGCGTAGAAGACCAAAGTGGAATTGAGCAATTTATGGATTTACAAACCAAAAATCTTCCACCCATTTTGATCTTTTAAATGATACTGATAAGTTGCAGAAATAGGACAAATGAGTGAAATTGTGGTCTGCCCCTCAATTGTATCTGAAAATTCTGCAAGTAGAGTAAAACTCAAAATTACATATTTAAACCAGTTCTCATGGTAAAATCAATATGGCATGGACTCCCTCTCCTGCCATCCTACTTAAATTTCAAAATATAATCACAGGGCAGCATGGTGGCACAGTGGTTAGCACTGCTGCCTCACAGTGCCAGGGACCTGGGTTCAATTCCAGCCTTGGGCAACTGTCTGTGAGGGGTTTGTATATTCTGCCTGTGTGGGTTTGCTCCAGTTTCCTCCCACTGCCAAAAGATGTACAGGTTAGGTGGATTGGCCATGCTAAATTGCCTGTAGTGTTCAGGGAGGTGTCGATTGGGTGGGATGTTCTGAGGTTTGGTGTGGACTTGTTGGGCCAAAGGGCCTGTTTCCACACTGTAGGGATTCTATAGTCCTTCTTTTTCCAGGTGGAAACTTTCTAAAAGTTCAAACAAACTATTGCACAGGGAATGCAATTCTCCATGTTATCAATAACATCCTCAAAGAAGTCACCAGCTATGTCACACTGGATCTGCTATTTCTAATCAAAGCTCAATTGCCCTACCCACATATTCCTTTCACCCTCCCCCCGCATCACTTCCCCCTCCCATACTCTCATTTCCCCTTCTCATGATCTCACTTCCCTACTTGCCATCTTCGCTTGCCCCGTTGCTGTTTTCACTAAACTCCTTTGCCATTCTCACTCCTTCACTCCACTCTGCTAAACACCATTTCAATATAATGCCCCTTTTCTGCACATGTGCTGAGCCTTTGAGTATGATGTCATCGGAATTCTACAGGATGATGAAGCAAGTCTGGAATTGTGAATGTGGGCATTTGCGAGCATCAGAAAACACTGCCCAATTAAATTAGGCTGTCAGGGGCTCAATTTTTCCTGTGTAAAACTGGTTACAACCTCTCGCACAAGCAACTATACAGTTAAATATGGAAAATCAGAATTTCTTCTTTGATACTGTGCTCTACATACGCTGACTGGCGCAGTTTTCTCAAATCAAATCATGACACCACCAATGACAGCAAAGTTGGTGGTGTAATGGAAAGTGAAGAAAGTTACCTCAGAGTACAATGAGACCTTGATCAGTTGGGTCAATGGGCTGAAAAGTGGTAGATGGAATTTAGTTTAGATAAATGTGAGGTGTTGCATTTTGGTAAGGAAAATCAGTGCAGGACTTACACACTTAATAGTAGGCTTTAATCGAGGAATTTTGGCGAAACAAAAGAGACCGAGGGGTAGAGGTTCATAGTTCCTTGAAAGCCATGTCGCAGGTTGACAAAGTAGTAAAGAAAGCATTTGGTACGCTTGCCTTTGTTGCTCAGTACACTGTCTATAGGATTTGAGATGTCATATTGCAGCTGTATAGGACATTGGTTAGGCCATTTTTGGAATACTGTGTTCAATTCTGGTCTCCCTGCTATAGGAAAGATGTTGATAAACCTGAAAGGGTTCAGAAAAGATTTACAAGGAGCTTGAGCTGTTGGGAGAGGTTGAATAGGTTGGGGTTATTTTCCCTGGAACGTCGGAAGCTGAGAGGTGACCTTATAGAAATATATAAAATCAAGAGGGACATAGATAGGATGAATAGTCAAGGTCTTTTCTCCAGGGTAGGGAGTCGAAAACTAGACGGCACAGGTTTAAGGTGAGAGGGGCAACTTTTTCACACTAAGGGTGGTGCATGTATGGAATGAGCTGGCAGAGGAAGTGGTGGAGATGGGTACAATTTCAACATTTAAAAGGCATCTGGATGGTTACATGAATAGGATTGGATGAGAGGAATATTGGCCAAATGCTGGCAAATGGGACCAAATTAATTTAGGATATCTAGTCAGCTCGGACAAGTTGGACCAAAGGGTCTGTATCAGTGCTGCACTATGACTTACTGATTTTTCGTGAACTTTAACTATTCGTTTGCTTTATGACAGACATGACAAATGAAAATATTAAATTTTGCTCAGAGGTTTTAAGACATCATAATAATCGCAATTCCTACTGAAACATCTTTCTGGATTTGAAAAAACAAGTGGGGAGAGTGTCATTCTTCTGGAGCAATTTTAACACTCCAAAGTTTAACTAAATTACAATTATAGTCTTAAAAATGCCTTGATTTGATATTTTCACGAGTGCCCCAGTCTTTATTTCATTTTTAATGGAATAATGTAACTGTAATCTGTATTTCTTGACTTGCTGATGTGAAAATTCTTCAGCCTGATTGGGGCTGATGAGCTTGCCTGCTCTGTTCCTGGACAATGTAGACCCTTAAATTAGCACAAAATTGAAACCAAAATCTATATTTGTGGAGCACACCAAGTGTTTGTGAGCAGCCTTTTAAGGGCAATAGTGAATGTTGTCCCTTTCCCACCGACTGCTAAATCTATGCCAATGTGCTTTTCTTTGACAGTTTTGTGTTTGTACATATTCCTATTGATAAAGACCACTGCCTTACTGAGAATAAAATATAAATGAATGCCGTTCTGAAATCGGAAATACTGAAAAAGCTATTTATTATACCAGTGTAAATAACCTTTATCTACAGAGTATTTTAATATATTTACTTGAATATGGCTATAAAGTACATGAGGTTGAATGACTTTTCATGTATTATAATATGGAATAAAGCAATGATATTTAGGTCTTAGTAATGTGAGAGCTGTACACTTCAGGAAATCGTAGATCTCCTACTTTTATCCATTCTGCAGTATGTTACAAAAACTTTCCATGTGTGCCTTAAAATATTATTTTTTTAATTTTTCTACTGTGTATCTTACATAACCAACTCAAATGAGATGTCTACTGATTTTGCTAAACTAACAACAGATCGCTGAATGGAATATCCAAATCAATGTCCACCTAATACCATATCACTCTGACACTCTCAAGATGGAGCACCCAAAAGTCCAAGTTGTCATTCTTTCAGATGGTTAACTCAAGTAAACCATACTCAAACAGACTTACTGTAATAACCAAGACAAGGATCTTCACTTTCACAAAGATATATAGGTTTTAATGATCACATTTAATGACCAGTGGCGAACATAACCACTTAAGGGCAATCCATTGATTAAACAAGTCAAGGATGAGAAAAGACTATTTGACCTACTGAAGCTATTATAATTTGAATCCTGGAGGCAAATAAAATATTGGAAAAAAGTCAGACATGGCTACATTCCTCTAAGGATCCCACATATTTCATCACAAGCTAGGCAAATCAAGCAAGCGAAACAAATTAAAGTATGCTTTACATTCCAACAGTGTTCTATCACAGGGCGCACAATAAATTTGATTTGATCTGCCCAAACCAGATCGGCAGTTTGCTTTTTTTTTTGAACAGGTTGATACTAATTCTTGTTACCATGGTAACTAATTAGTAGAGATTATGTAATTTATTAATGTCAAGGTAAATGTCACTTCGTCTGTGTGAATGCTTGCTTCTTTACCTTGTTTGGGAGAGCCACATCCCTTAACCTTTTGAACTTCAAATGTTCACGATGTGTAAATCACTTCAGAATTTGAGGTTGCAGACATGCTCGCCGAGCCGGTGTGTTTGGTTGTAAATGTTTCATCACCCTGCTAGGTAACATCGTCAGTATGCCTCTGGTGAAGCGTCAGTGTTCTGTCCCGCTTGTTATTTATATGCCTCAGTTTACTGGGGTGTTTGGTACCACTTACGTTTCTGTTTCTCAGTGGTTTTCACACACGGTCTAATTCAATCTGTTTGTTGATGAAGTTCCGGTTAGAACACGAGGCCTCCAGGAATTCCCTGGCGTGTGTCTGTTTGGCTTGTGCGATTATTGATTATTGGAGTCCCTGGTTGTCCATGTATAGTGAGACAAGTGAGAATTGGTCGTGCCTCTTGGTGGCTAGTTGGTATTCATGCATCCGTATTATTAGTTTTCTTCCATGAGTAATGTTTCTCACAGGCCTTGCATGATTTTCTGTATATTACACTGTTTTGCTGGGTATGGGATCCTTTATGTTCATCAGTAGCTGTCATAGGGTGGTTGTTGGTTTGTGGGCTCCCTTGATACCTAGGGGTCTGAGTAGTCTTGTGGTCATCTCTGATATGTCCTTGAAATACGGTAGGGTGATTATTGAGTCTGGTCATGTTGTGTCTTCCTGTTGTGGTCTGTCTTGGAGGCAACAGCAGATTGTGCTTTTTGGGTATCCATTCCTTTTGAAGACTCCGTATAGGTGCTCCTGTTCTGCTTTGTGTAGTTCTGGGTTGATGCAATGTGTTGTGGCTCATTCAAATAGTGTCCTGATGTAGCTACGTTTGTGGGCGTTAGGGTGGTTGCTCGTGTAATTGAGCATCTGATCAGTATGTGTGGTCTTTCTACATACGCTAGTCTGGAGTTCCCTGCTGTTTTTGTGTTCTACCATTATGTCCAGGAAGGTAGTCGGTTGTTGTTTTCTTCTGGTGTCCAGGGTGCCTTCCTACTTGATTTGTTCAGTAGTGTGGCAATTGTCTCTTAGGTTAGGTCAATGTTTATGGATGTAAATAGTGCTGTTGTGTCAAAGGATATCATCATCTATCCTGGTGTCCTTGATGATGTTGAGGAATTCTTGGGATGAGTGGATGGAGTGGGCCGTGTTGTCAACTAAGCATTTCAATTTCTGTTGTAGTTCTTTGGCAAGTCTATATCTTGGTGTGCCTAGTAGTGAGACAATGGGTCTGAGGGGGACCCTGGCTTGTGTACCTTGGGGAGTCCGTCGAAGCGGGGTGTGTTGGATCCCTCTGGCTTCATTTTTTGTGAGTCTGCCTTGCTTACTGCAACATGGATACATGAATACTAATTAGCCACCAAGAGACATGACCAATTCTCACTTGTCTCACTACACACGGACAACAAGGGACACGAATTTGGCTGAGACAACACAGCCATAATCGCACAAGCCAAACAAAGACATGCTAGGGAATTCCTGGAGGCCTGGTATTCTAAGCAGAACTCCATCGACAAACACATTGAATTAGACCTGGTGTACAAACCACTGAGAAGCTGAACCGGAAGTGACACCAAACACCCCAGTAAACCAAGGCATATAAATAACAAGCAGGACAGATGCTTTACCAGAGGCGCACTGATGATGCTACCTAGCTGGGTGACGAAACATTTGCAACCAAATCCATCAGCTCAGCGAGCATGTCCACAACCTCATCCACAATCTGAGCTACAGATCTTCTTGAAAACTTTAAACACTTAGAATTTGCAAAATATCGATGGTGTTGGTATCCAGCCTGAGAAAAATGTATTTTGGGCATTTTCTCTTTCCATCATATTCTACCAGGTTAGGCGATCAAAAGGGTGGAACTCTTCTATTTATGTAAACAAATTCTTCAGCACTGATCACCAAGTGAAATAGGGCCTTCCACCACACTATCATCTCCACAATCTTCCCAATTCATTGAAATACAAGCATGTAGAAAATGAAGAAATCTGCCCTTCAAATGCATACACAAACAATTAATAATATAGCAAAACATGGCTCAATGTACTATCCTCAAATAAAACACTTTTGTATGGTACAAAGTGAAGTGATGGTGTGGTGTTATTATTGATGATATTTAGCTGAACCCAGAAAGATATACACTGGTTAGCCACTGACTACCATGTATACAATTGGCATTGATTCATGGTCTAATACTTTAACACCCCCATTTGTATGACATTGAAAGTTTCTCTACTTTGTCTACATTGAAGGATTTTCCTCTCTTCCTAATATAGATTTATTAATAGTTTCAAAATATATCCTATAGCTTGAGGATTATTTCAACCTTGACGTTCAAGCACTAGGAATTTACACCTATTATTGTCTCCTTCTGAACTCAGCTAATTAGAATCTAGAACACGATAACTAGACCTGTGCTCCACAAGTATGACCGTTTGTCATTAACAATTATTTGTAGGTTGTTAAGTTGTTAATCTCACAGAGACTTGTCCTTATACAAAGGTTTGTAGGTTCAGGTGACATCTTGGGGAGATGACCGAGCAGTTAATCTTTTTAAGATTCAAGTTACCTATTTAGGGTCAAACAGTGGTTGAAGAATGAGTACTGTCCGGGGCTGTAACAGTAGAAGCAGTAGCATGGTACCCCATTCCCACAATATAATGAAAAAGTCACAAAGTTATTGGGAATATGTGAATTCTATCAAAAGCTTGTTCCAAACCTCAATGCAGTAGCTTTGTCGTTGACAGGTCTATTACAAAAGAAAAGGCAGGATGGACTGAGAAATGCTAAACTGATTTTGAAAAGCTGAAGGCCATTTCAATATTTGAACCTAAACTTGCACCGCCAAATTTTAAACAAGCATTTAAAATGGCCATTAATGCAAGTGACATTGGAGCAGTGGCTGTTATCCTTCAAGACGAATTTAGAATAGAGGAACAAATCAGGTACTTACCAAAACAAAACTAAAGAAATATCAGAGATGATACTCCCTAGTAAAAAAAGGAAACCCTTGGTTTACTACGAGTTCTCAAACACTTTGAGATGTCCGTCGAAAATGGACAGAGAGATCACTGTCTATATTGACCACAATTCATTCACTTTAGTGAATGGTTTGAGAACCAGAATGCCAGATTATTCCGTTGGAACTTATTCATTCAACTATATTACTTGAAAATTACCTACGCTGTCAGGAAAACAAATGTAATTGCTGATGCTGTGTGCAGAACTTAGATAGACGTTTTCACATTTGAAAATATGACTTTGATCAAGACTAAGAGAAAGGATATATGGATCAGTGTGTTGTTGTTTTATATGTTTAATTCTTTTTCAACATTTGTAATGGAGTGAGAATGAATCTCTTTTCATTTATGATGAGGGGAAAGTGTCAGAACACCAAAATACAATGGACATTTTAAATTTGCAATTCCAAAATGTATTTTTTAAAGAGGGCTGATATAGCCAAAAATGGTTGCAAATGTCAATTAGTGGCTGATTGAGTGATCAAAAGGACTTATCGAATCTTATAGCAAAAGATACAAATAGAACTGCACACAATAACCCTTAACAATCTGCACTGTAATCATTTTTGAATATGAAGATATCAAATGGTTGATGACCCACTGGTTAACACTAAGCCACTGCCTGAAAACTATATCCCACATTGCAGACACATTTTGTGGTTTCACCTTTGAGGAATACACAAGGACAGGGGTTATAATACCTGTTTTAAATCCACTGGAGTGAACCAGGCAGACCGGGCTTCTTGTGTATGTCATTAGGTTAAGTTACCCACATGTACTAGTCTGTGTTCAAGCATTAGCATTCTGCAAAGGGCATAGCAAAGCACTATGTCCTCATTCCCCTACATTGCAGGTAAAGCCACTCTTTCTCTATGAGTGCTAAGAGGCAGCCAGCTAGCTAGTCAGACAGGAAGAAACAGGATTGTCTCTCATCCTAATGCTGGAACGCAGTCACTGTCAAAAGCAATCAGAACCATGAAATCTCAACCAACCCGCAAAACCAAGAATTTCAGAGATCGACTGTTCAATCGCCATCCATACTGTTGTAACCGTCATTACATTGGCTGCAAAGTTCAAATATCCGTTCTTCACAAACACTTCAGAAATGCATACAATTCTTTTTTCAACATTTATTTTGGACTCAGCTCATTTCTAGTTTGTGCCTGTATATGTTGCATTATTAAGGTTTGTGTTTAGTAGGTTGTAAAGTGAAAGAGGGACCTAAATGTACTCCGACTAACCTTGATCGGGTTGCAGTCACCCTTTTCAACGCAAGCACGTTATGCAGTGTGAGACAGTCAGAAGGTCCAACCCTACTTTATTGAATACTTTATGAAGGAAAATAGAGTCTATAATTGTACTTTAATTAAAAGCTATCAAACTCTATCAATCACTTCAAAGCACTCTTCAGTAAACAGTCTCTACATGAACAGTCTCAAACTTGCACTGGCTAACTACTTCTGACGTGCACTTCGAAGAATTCGCTACACACTATCCACAGGTCCCTACTGCTGCATTTGAACTGTCCGAAAACATTGGTAATACCCAGTCAATTAGGCTGGCACAGACTCTTCCTTGGTCTTTGAGGACTGGCTGATGTTTCAGGCCCTGCAGTCATCGATTTGGATTTCCATTCTCATTTAGGGCTGGTTCTGGTCTTCGGGTCATCTCATCAAGGTGATCTGTCTGGGTCTGCTCAGTCTGATGGTGCTCTCCACGAGGTACAAGGAGCTGGAAATGCTGGGTAGCTAATCTGCCAGTCAAAGGTGCTCTCTGGACACTTTCCTGAAGAAGGTGCAAAAGGCAGAGTTCTCTGGGGCTCCAGTTGCCTCTTTTATCTCCCTCTTAGGTCTCCTGAAAGATTCTGGGGCCGCTGTCCAATACTAACATCGTGTGGGGGTGAAACGATCCAATATGGTGACTACTTTCATACTTGGAGATTGCAGAACATGGTTTTGAACCTTCAGCTGTCCTTGTCACACTATGCCTCTGGTCTCTTACAGAGCTGAATGCCACCAAGTCTGCACAGTTCACTGCAGCGTGGAAACAAGGGCTCATTCTGAAACAATGTGGCAGTTAGTACATGGCCAGGCAGTTTCAGGCCTGTCTGATTTTAACTGAACATTGATTATCCAAGGCCTGGCCACATGAATACTGTGTGTTCTAGCTCGGCAGTTTGCAAATTACAGAGTCTGGCTGAGTTTAAAACTTGGCTTCCACATTTCTAGTTTTTATCCTTGCTCGTGAAAAATACCATTGCTTCTGTAACAGTCCTGGTGGTCATGGGACACCCTAATCAGTAATTAATGAACTCTTTTTAATTCAACTTCCTTTGAAAACATAAGTTCATTTGGGGCTGCGAGAAAAAAATGATATCCTCAAGGGAAGGGATTTGCTTTTAAACTTTCCATGTGAACAACCAAAGTGGTGACTCAATAAGAAGGGGTACGAGTCATTCCTCCTCTTCCAGGAAATCAACTAATTCCCAGGATCCGGACCCAACAACTGTCACTCGGTCAAGATTCTGGAACTATCCCCTTAACTGCACTGTAATTGTTTCTATACCACAAGGACTGTAATAGTTCAAGAAGGCAACTCACCACCAATTTCACAAGGGCAATTAGAGGTGAACAATAAATGCTGACCTGGCCAGGGATTCACACAGTTCACAAAAATATTTTTGAAAAGCAGGTTCGCAAAGAAAATAGCAGAGATAACTGGAGAAGATTGAATTCAGTAGGTAATCCTCACAAAGAAATCACAGAACATTCATTCTCTTTGCTTTTAGAGAAATCCATCCATGATATTCACCAAAAAGAATCTCTGATCTGCAACCATATTCCAAGCTTCTTATCCTTGCTACTGCAGAATGTGAGTTTAAAGTGGCACAATTCTTCTTAGAGAATAACAGTCTGTCTTCAGGTCATAACTATCTTTACAGAACCTACTTAGTCCTTTACAATAAAAGAGTGTTATGGACTGTAACAATTCTTACTTAGTTATGAGGTGGGACACTGCAGAAGCCATGCTTATCCTGCTGGATGTGAATCCACGATTTAGAGCCAGAGATGTAGTCAACAATCTCTTGGACTGTGTGAAGCAATGTTTGAATGCTGCGCTTTGTAGCTTAGTGATTACATTGCTATCATAAAGCCAAAAGGTCATTACTTCACTAAGTAGTAGATAATATTTACTCAACATATTGAATTTGGTTTCTTGGTCTGTAAAAAATTATCTTAATAATCAAAAGATGCCACTATTCAGCTCCAATGCTTTTCATAGGATTGCATTAAAAATGCTGATGCTATATGCAAAGTTCCCATTATGGTTGATGAAGTCACTAACAACGATGATCATAAAATTATATTTTGTGGAGTAACTTGATTCTAAACTATTAAACAGAAATATCCAAAGTTGTTAAGGATATACATCAATTAAATATATATGTTTGAGTTGGCCACAAAAACATATGCTCGAGTTTAGAGGAGGTGAAGTGCACAGACAGTTTACAGTGAACCAATTTACAAGACGGTGATGAATGCATGGAATGTACAGAGCAGGAAACTAGATAGGGTAAAACATTTAAGAGAGAATTGTACAGACATTTGGGTGAATGTGTGTTCATTTGGCAATATCTGCAATGTTGTTAGGAATGTCAGAATAGTATTTTTACAAGCTGGATCATAAATCTGCTTCAGTATAATCAATGTAAAGATAAAAACATCTTAACGTCTCCACAATATTAGTACTAAAACATGTGGGTTAAACTCAGATAAACAATCTATGGGAACAGCATTCAGTGCAGGATCTAGTAATCAAAATAATAACATTGATTTGAACAACTTTGAGTCAGTTTTACTATTGTGTCACAAACTGCTTATCTGTCGCATTTAGGAGAATTACTTGGTTTATTGAAGTTACTTATTGTCAGAACTAAATTCCATATCTTAGAGTGCTGAGCATCAAGAAAATTTAGACCCCGATGTCACCTGCCACCACAGGTCCTGTAGAGAGTTCATTGCCCAGCCCTTAGCACACTGACCTTCCCTCTAAGGTTAATTACTGCAGGCCATTTTTACTTCAGTTCTGAGAGTCAGACAAGAATAGGGGATACCACCATCTGCAAGTTCTCCTCCAAGCCACTCACCATCCTGATCTAAAAATACAACACAATTCCTTCAGTGTGGCTGTGTGAAAATCCTGAAATTCTCTCCCTACCGGTATTGTGGGTCAACCTACAGCACATGGATTGCAGCAGTTCCAGAAGTGGAGGTGCCGGTGTTGGACTGGGGTGGACAAGATCAGAAGTCACATGACACCAGGTTATATTCCAACAGGTTTATTTGCAATCACAAGATTTCGAAGTGCTGCTCCTTTGCCGGATGAAATGAAGAAAAGCACACAGGCTCAAAATTTATAGGCAGAGAGATAAAAAAATCATTCAAATGGTGTGAGTGGAATGTTGACAGGCTGAACAATAAGTCTCTGCAGGTGATGAAAAATATCAGATGGTATGAGTAAAGTATCAACAGGTGAAAAGCATGTGAAGGGCTAACCTATAATCTGAATAATTGAGGCAGAGAGAATATTAAAAAATTAAAAATAAGGTGGCGCTGGAGACAAACTAAATGGCTGGAATAACATAATAGATATAAGAGTCACATGCCAAGGGTCTAACCACTATGACAACAGATGAATGGACACTGTGCTACAATCGGCAGACAGGAACGTTCCCTCCCAGCTTGGGAACACATCAGCATCAAGGACATTCAGCCTCCGATCTTCGGGTAAGCATCCTTTAAGGCAGCCTTCGAGATGCACAACAACACAGAATCGCCAAGCAGAAACTGATAGCCAAGTTCCGCCCTCTTGAAGGTGGCTTCAACTGTGATCTTGGGTTCATGTTGCGCTACATATAACCCCACCATGCTGCTCTGTATCTGTAAAATCTTCTTTACTCTTCTGTTTTAATGCCATCACCTTGATAGCTTGTTATGATCTCCCTACTTTAATTAGTTTGTACAGACTTGGGTTACTTCTTACTTTGGTTAGACCCTCGGCATGCGACTGTTATACCTATCATGTTATTCCAGTCATTTGGTTTGTCTCATGCATCACTTTATTTTTACTTTTTGTAATTATCTCTCTGCCTCATTTAATCGGATTATAGGTCATCTCTTCACTTGCTATTCGTCTGTTGATACTTTACTCAACCGCCTGACACTTTTCATCACCTGCAGAGACTTGTTATTCAGCCTGTTGACACTCCACTCACACCATTCGTATGACATTTTGTTCTCTCTGCCTACAAATTCTGTGCCTGTGTGCTTCTCTTCACTTCACCTGATGAAGGAGCTACACTCCAACAGCTGGAGATTTCAAATAAACGTGTTGGACTATAACCTGGTGTCGTCTGACTTATGACGCAGTTCAAGAAGGCAGCTCACCATTACTTTCTCAAGAGCAACGAGGGACGAGCATTAAGTGCTGCCCCAACCAGTGATGCCCACTATCCATGAGTGAATAAAAAGACCATAAGATCATAAGATAGAGGAACAGAATTAGGCCATTCAGCCTATCAAGTCTGCTCTGCTATTCAATCATAACTAATATGTTTCTCAACCCCATTCTCTTGCTTTCTCCCTGTAATCCTTGTCCCTTTACTAAACAAAAACCTAACTATCTCTGTTAAATGCACTCAATGACTTGGCCTCCACAGCCATCTACGGAAACAGGTTCCACAGATTAACTGCGAAATTCCTCCTCACTTCAGTTTTGAAGCGTCAACCCTTCAGTCTAAGACTGTGCCCTCAGGTCCTAGACTCCCCTACTAGTGAAAACGTCTTCTCCACATCGACTCTATAAAGGCCTCTCCATATTCTGTAAGTTTCAATCAGATCTCCCTCTCATCCTCTAAACTTCACCAACTACAAAGTCGGAGTTATCAACTGCTCTTTATTTGACAAAACCTTCGTCCCTGAGATCATTCTTGTAAACCTCCTCCAGAACCCCCTCCTTGGCCGACACATCCTTCCTTCGATACTGGGCCCAAAACTGCTCACAATATTCCAAAGGTGGTCTGACCAGAGCCTTATACAGTCACAGCAGTACATCTCTGCTTTTGCATTCTAGCCCACTTGAAATGTATGCTAATATTACATTTGCCTTCCTAATTGCCATCTGAACCTAAAGGTCAACCTTATGAGAATCCTGAACTATGACTTCCAAATCCCTTTGTGCTTCAGATTTCTGAAACCATTCCCCTCTTAGAAAAGGATCTATGCCTCAATTCCTACCAAAATGCATAACTTCACACTTTCCCACATTGTCTTCCCTCTGTCATGTCTTTGCCCATTCTCCTAGCCTGTCCAAGTCTTTCTGCATCCTCCCTGCCTCCTCAACACTACATGTCCCTCCACTGTTATTGTGTCATGTGAAAACTTAGCAACAATGCCCTCAGTTCCTTCGTCAGGATTGTTAATGCATAACATGAATAGTTATGGTCCCAACACTGACCATTATGGAACTCCACTAGTGACTGGCTGCCATCCTAAAAAAGATCCCTTTTATCCCACTTTCTGCTTTCTGTCAGTCAGCCAATCCTCCATCCATGCCTGAACCTTGCCCTGAACATCATGGGCTCTTACCTTATTTAGCAGTCAACACCTTGTCAAAGACTTTCTGGGAATCCAAATAGATTACATCAACTGGCTTTCCTTTTGTCTAACTTGCTTGTTACTTCCTCAAAGAATTCCAAAAGATTTGTCAGCATGACCTCTCCTAGGCAAAGCCATGACATTTTACAAGACATTTGAATTCCAAGTTGGGCCAGTTTACAATGATGTAAAGCTCCCATTCATATATAATTATCGAAGTTGCTAGTTTTCAGGGTTAGATGGAGTGAATGTTAAACCATTATCCAAAACAGACACAGAGAGTGGAATCTGACAGGGGTTTGAGCCATGTGAGCCATAGGAGCATAAAACAGGAGTAAGCCATTCAGGTCCTTGAGCCTGTTCCGCAGTTCAATGAGATCATGGCTGATCTGTGGCCTACCTCCATATACATGCATTTGGCTCATAATTCCTAATCCTTTCCCTTTTACCGAAAATATATCCATCTCAGATTTAAAATTGACAGCTGATCTAGTGTCCACTGGCATGTGTGGAAGTAACTTTAAAGCTATCTGCTACCCTTTGTGAGTAGAAGTGCTTCCTAACATCTCTCCTAAATAGTTTGGCCCTAATTTTCAGACTATGCCTCCTAGTTCGAGAAGTTCCAACCAGTGGAAATTGTTTATCTGTCTTTTCCTGATAATTTCTTGAAGACTTCAATCAGATCACCCATAACCTTCTAAATTTGAGAGTCTTAAATTTGTATGGTCTCTTCTCACAACCCCTGAAACCCAGGTATCATTCTTGTAAACCTACATTGTACTCCCTCCAAGGCTAATATATTTTTCCTAAGATATGTGTCCAGGTCTGCTGACAGTGGGGTCAAACCAGGGTTTTGTTTAACAGTAATGTAATGTCTGTATCCATGTACTCCAGCTCTCATGATATGAAGGCCAGCATTCCATTAGCTTTCTTGATAACGGTGAGATGTATGGTAGAATCAGGTGACAGGTGTGGCAAGGCCCATCTCAACATTGAGATCATCTCATACCAGCTTTTATTCTTTTCATAAGCATCATGCTCAAACTCTCCCTATATATGGGTAAGATGCCAATTGATGGGGATTAACATTCATTAAACGGCTAGTGAATGCCACAGCTGACTTTGTTAATATTCAGCATCCCATCTTACCAGATGCACCAAACAAACACAACGTTAGGAAAACCCGACAAGGAAACTAGAGTCAGCCGCTGGCGGGTTCAGCTTGTTGCTCTCCCAAGACAACCTCCATGTTGGAAACTTGACAACAGAATCTCAGCATGCACTCCATAGGCACTGGCCATGTGTTCCCCACCTCCACGGATATTGGCATCCGACATGTGCCAGCCTCTAAGAACCCTCATTGTACACCTCCCACACACTTACAGGATGCTTCTTTACTTCAAAGCTGCAACCCGGCTGCACCAGCAACTATCCATGGAATGTTGCAGCTAGACAAACCTGCAGCCCTGCCTTACACTGCCTTGCCAAATTCCTGAGCCAGTGATAGGAGGCTTATACTGCTGCTGTTTTGCATTTCTGTTTAATGCATACATGAAGCCAGGAAGCCTCAATCAAGTTGAAGAGGAAGAATCTTTGCTCAGAGGCTAATGGCACAGTAAGTCAAGGCAGACTCTGATACAGTCCAGGGGTGTGGATACAGTCAGCAAGCCACTCGGGTTGGTCAAAGTCAGGACCATCTCATCATAAAGGGCGAGGATCCAAATAATGGTCAGCTCCCACCACCTAGTGTGGTTTATTCTGCTCTGTGATGGGCTGGTCTCCTCATGGAATGATACAAGGCAAGTATTATGGGAGACAAAAGTGGATGGCACAGCTCTTTCTGCTGGAGCAGGAGGTGCAAGAGAAAGAGTTGGCAGCACAGATGGTATGCAGAGCTAGTGGTGTCGTGGGGTGACGGTGGGTGAAGAGTGATGTTGCAGAGTGGTAGATCATGATCATTGGTAGGGGTGTGTTTAGTAGTAGAGATAGAGTGAGTGTGAGGTATAAGACAGTAAATGATTGTTCTTACACTGTGGCAGTTTGGAGAAGGATATTGACTTTCTTCCTACATTGTAGCACATTCCTCCAGATGGCCACAAGTGCTTTAACCTGGGTGGCAACCTCAGACCAGGTTGGCATGGCCTGGTGTCATGGCCTTCATTGCTGATCCTGAGAAAGTCACAATATGAACTCCACCCCATCAGTAGGGCATCCAGGACCCTGCAGCAAAGCAGTCTGTCATTATCCCCCGGTCTTCCATTTCCGAGGTAAACGTCAAGAACTATGCAGGGAAGCTCTGGACTGACAGTGCTTGTTCAGGTGAGAAATTGCTAGGTTTTGCAAATGCTCCTGAAATCTCAATGCAACTCAGATTTAGTCAAAAAATGTAATTTTCAGCTGAGAATTAACAGCATCTGTTCTTTCTGCCTCATAGATTCAGCGTGTGACTTTAACCATTTTCAGGTTTGAAGCTCATTACAAAACAATTGTCAAGTGCCGATCTTGGAGTTGAATATTTTGCAATTCCATGAATGATCTGAACCTTAAGTTGGTAGTAGAGGATTTGGCTAGGGTTGCTAGGTGGATTGCAGGGATAAAAATAAGATCTTATCCATTGGCCTGGAGCAGCTATGCTGGTGATCTGGGCTCCAAACACAAACCCAGAAATTTTCCGCAATGTTTGGAGCAGCTTTTTGTTGAAAATTGTAAATGGTGCGCTACACCTGGCGGACAGCACATTTTGCTTATGTAAATCTTTCATGATCAACTGCCAAATCTTGACTGGGCACAACAGGGGCAGCTAAAATTTATCCCCAATTTCTTTTACTTTTTTCAGTGTTCAAAATCAAGCTGTCCATCAATGCAACATCAGTTACTCACTGTAACCTATTGTATCCCAATGGGACAAATTATGAAATTGAGCTCTGATTTTTTTTCCAGACTTGGTCACCTATGTTTGCAAGTGCAGTAACTTCATGTTTTCAGATTTTAACTATTATTGGATAGTTTTTTTAAATATTACTTTTTGACGCTTTCCTTTTTGTCTTTCACTCAATCCCCACCTTTCTTTGTGTCTCTTTATTCCACTTTCTGTGAATGTTTGCATTAAATTAACTATTCTCACTTAAACTTCCTGGTTCAAACTCTCCGTGGCTCAGTACAACTCTTCAATCTAATTGGCTAAGAAATTACAGCGTTTGCCTGGCGTACTCAAGTCCTAGATACACTACAAAAAATGAATTACTGAAATAGCTTTGAATCACAGTGAGTTCCACTGCAACAACTCACAATAATCCCATAGGTAGGGGTGAGTGAAATGAATGGCTGCTGCCATTTGCTCACTGCTGACAGCAAGTTTTGATCCAAAGTTTCACTCATGTGCTTCTGTAATACTGTGCCGAGCTGGTACGGCACTGAGCTCACAGACATACAGATTGCTTCTGATGGATACCATATGACTGTACAGATATGAGGGCGTAAAGTTCTGTTCGTGAAAGAAAGATATGAAAATAAACACACTAAAGCTAAAAGAAAACTTTCTGACATCCAAGGCAATGACTAAACAAGTTTAAATTTTCTAGATAACTGAAATATCTCCTTCAAGTGTATGTATGCTATTAATTTTGTAACATGTATAAACTGCAGGATTACTTGCGTTGTTAGGAAGAGGTCATTGTAAACTATTTTAAGTTATAATGTAAATCTCTAATTTTCACTGGCCTTTTTGTTAAAAGTATTTGAATAATTTGTTTTCGTTCTGCAGATATAGAATGTGTAAGATAAAGATAGATGCTATACTTAGCAGAATAAATTACACAAACTGATCTATTGTACTATATGTACAAACTTAACTTCCAGCAAACTATTCTCTCTTCTGTTGTTTACTTCCCTTTCTCTTTCTGGGCAGATCTTGACCTTGTGGGTATAATGTATGAAAAGAAAACAAGTTTAACATCGCTGTAAAATTCTGTTAAACTAGAACAGTACTGCATCAAAGCTACAGATATTTTGTAGAAATAAAACTTGTGAGAAATGTGTTGCCAACATGCTAACTCTGGCATTTGTAAGTTATCCCATTTGTTCTTTCAGAAGAATAGAAAGGTTCCATACAGGTACTGTTACTATTTTATTCATTCCAGGAATATGAATGGCCGTCATCGATGTCAGTAATTATTGCCCATTCCCAGTTGCCTTCAAGGAAGTGTTGGTACGTTGCGTCAACTTCAACATTCCCACTTCCGCAAAGGTTTTTCCATTAACTGAATTGGTGAATTTTTAACCTAATTGCCAATCAGCTTCAGGTCAAAGAATGAAATAACTAGCAATAACAACTTGGTGCAATTGAATTAAGCACAAAATGAATAGTTCTAACAATGATTCATAAAATGACATGAAGTTTCAATTCTAGTGTTCTCTAAGACCGAGTATAAAAGTGCACATAGGATCTTTCCTCTGCATTTAATCTCTATATTATGATGAAGGATTGGTACATACAAAACAAATTTAAATATTGCTGCATTACTGGTTAACGTTATAATTGCCAACCATTATCAATGCATTGCCTTTAATACATCTTTTCTGCAGGTGTATAATGGTGGCCCACTTAGACCAGTGCATTCAACATGGCAACATAGAAAATAGGAGCATTTGGCCCTTCAAGCCTACCTCACCAATCAATACGATCCTGGCTGATTATCCAACTCAGTACCTTGTTTCTACTTTCCCTACATATCCTTTGATCCCTTTGACCCTAAAATCTATATCTAATTTCTTCTTGAAAACGCTGAATGATTTGTCCTCAATCACTTTCTGTGGCAAAGGATTCAGGCCTCACCAATCTCTGGGTGAAGAAATTTCACCTCATTTCCATCCAAAATGCCTACCTTGGATCCTTAGACTGTGAGCCTTGGTTCTGGACTCTCTGGTCGTCAGCAGCATCTTTCCTCCATTAATCTGACTAGACCTGTTAGAATTTTATAGGTTACTATAAGATCCCTTCTCATTCTTCTAAACTGCAGTTAATGTTGTCCTAACCAATCCAGTCTCTTTTCATACGTCAGTACTAGCCATCACAGGAATCAGTCTAGTAAACCTCTGTTGTACTTTCTCTAGCCAGAATATCCTTCCTCAGATAGGGAGATAAAAACTGCACTCAAGATTCCAGGTGTGGTCTCACCAAGACCCTGTATAAGTGCAGCAAGACATCCTTGCTCCTGTACTCAAATCCTCTCATTGTGAAGGCCAACATATCATTTGCTTTTGGAATCATCTTCTGCATTTGCAGATTTTCTTTCAGTGTCTGGTACACAGGGAAACCTAGGTCTCATTGCACCTCCCCCTTTCCCAATCTATCACCAGAAAATAATCTGCCTTCCTGTTTTTGCTACAAAAGTGGCTAACTTCAATGTTTACCCACATTATACTTTATCTGCTACGCGTTTGCTCACTCAGTCAACTTGACCAAATCACACTGAAACAGTTCCTGAATCCTTCCCACAGCTCTTTATCCCACCTAGCTTTGCCATTGATCTTTGATCAGATTCACTGATGGTTAATCTACTGACTGTCATTAGCCTAGCAACAGAGCAGGAAACTTTACAGAGGCAGGGCCAGTATTGTAATTTGGTTTCGGATCAACATCGCATACTCTGAAGATGACTCCGATATTTTGGTCTTCCAATCAGTGCCAAAGATGCAGACAAAGATTTCTGTGACCCCAACTTCATGCAGTCTTTCAGCTAGGATCTCTGAATGATGTTTTAGTATAGCTTTTCAATGGGAAAGACAACAAGTGCAAATTAAAGACGGAGTAAGTGAGGATACCTTCACCCCCTGCCCTTTACAATATTCACTGCTATATTTGGGTAAGTTCCTAAACGTCTGAAATTGGTAAGTGAATGAGTTAGTAGTGGGGCAGGGGACAGTTGCAGTGAGCCTGAAGGGGTAGTCCGGTGGAAGGTGCATTTGGATTTGGGGATGTGTCAGGTCTGGTGATCTGGGGTGCCAGTTCTTGTGCTCAGTTCAGTTGCACTGACTAAATTTGGAGTTAAACTAGCTAATAAGCAGAATAACATTCCTGGCATTAGTTTGTAGATAAGTCATGTCATATGTACCTGGCCAAAGTTTCTAGTGGTCTGTGTTGGAGAAATTTTTGGAAGTTCCTAGGTAGCAGGAATCAATCCATCAATTTCAGTACAAGTGATTGCATCCTGACTTCTGTGAACTCCTGAAATGAAACCGTCAACTTAGATTCAATCTCTTTCGATACAGATACTGAAGGATATGAGTCATTGAGCCATATCTAGTTCTAACTCCTACATCAAAGCAACTATTTTATAGGTCTCAGCACGAAAGCAGCAGCTGAAATCTACATATCAACATTTGATAAAATGACATAAAAGGGTTTTTGTGGCACAGCAGTAGCATACCTCCCTCTGAGGAGGAGGACTGGTTTCAAGTCCCACCTGCTCCAGAGGCATACAAGAATCTCTCTCAACGGGTTGATTAGAAAATATCTAAAATGACATAAAAGGGGCTCTTGTAGTGCCGATGCAGTGTCCCTACCTCTGAACCAGGAAGTCTGGGTTCAAGTCTTACATCCTCCAGAGATATGTCATAACACCTTTGAACAGTTTGATTAGCAAATATTGAAAACGACACCAAAAATCTGGTTCCTGTAGCCTGTTCCATCCAGACACAGTACCAACTACACATAACTTATGGCTCATAATTTTCTGTTACAGACATAGAGCCATGGAAATGAACATGATGGGTGGAATCTTCTCAACCAATGAATAATGTGGGCAATGGTGAATCAGCTGGAAAAGTATGGCAAATTCAGACAAATGAGATTCTTGATGTTGAGAAAAAATGGTCATATTCTGCAAGTATGTTTGGAATAGCAAGAAGAGATTGTCGCTAGAGAGCAATGAGGGGCTTATTTGCATGATTTTACACATCATCAGACTATCCCAGTGGCCATAAAGTTGAAAGCTGCTCTAATTTTTCACATAATTGTTGCTTCTGAGAATCCACTTAGAACTCATAGGAGATCTCTCAATCCTCAACACATTATCCATCAAAGCTATATCAATATAATTTGAGACAGATCATGCTGCTTCATCTCATTTCCCTATGAAGAGGTCAGTGCTGCAGCCTGGGCTGTACGCTTTGCTGATATCACTGGCTTCCCCTGGGTGCAAGCCACTATAGACTGTACACACATTGCATTGAGAGCACAATAACACAGCTGACTTTATGATCAGAAAACGGTTCCTTTCCATTAATGTACAAAGTCATCTGTAATCATCAGTACCATATCTTAAAAGACTGTGCAGGTACCCTAGGAGCTGCTACGCTCCTAATCCTTCTTCATTTCATAATGTGCTAGAGCCAAGAGAGAGAAACTCACCATGGGAGTCCCAATAATTGATAACTTGCGATTTTTTGGTGAAATGCAACCCAAATACATTCAGGACAGAATCTCTCCATAAACTGGCTCCAAACTCAAAGGTAGTGAAACAAGGTCAATTTGAGTTGAATCAACATAGGTTTTGCGCTGAGAGCCCATTTATGCTTGTGAAGGATTGATTCTGCTCGAACCTTTATGTTGAGACTTGCACAATTGACACATTCAGAAGTCCTTTATTGCAATATCCTTGTAGAATTCAAAAACTTGGAACTGATTTTCATTTGTATTTTTAGTTAAGTCTGTGTTGTACTGAGTTTTTGGGATAGTTCTTCACCAGCTAGCAAGTTTTCTTGCCCTATCTTACAAAACTTGCTTTGTTAATTACCTACCATACCACCATGGGCATCTCTCATTTCTGTTTCTACTCATTTTACTATTGTTGTTCCTGGAACAACTCATCATTGAGTGGATAACTGCCCAAAGGCCAACGTTCCTTGCATCGCAACATCTTTAAAACTCTGCTACGTACCCAGGTAAGCACTGGCATTCCCAGCTGCTCTGCTCATTGATGGATGGAATCGGAACATGTCAGAGAAGAGGGTGATGGCACACTTTTTCTCAGACGGAGACCTGGAGATCCGGCTGGATGGGGTGGTGCAAGGGAGAGGAGTCCTCTTCAGAACCTGCCAACCAGGTTTGAGGTTGCCATTTGGATCAGTGCTGTTGCCACGGTGTAGAGGAATGGTCAGCAATGCAGAAAGCCGGTCAACAAGTTTCTCCACTCCCCTAAGGTAAGGGCCACACTCATCTCCCTGCCACCTCACAGTCACTCTGACAGTGCCACTGCACACCCCTCCCACCAAGGCTCATGCCACACTGTCCTGACTGTTGTCTGCAACATGTTCCCTCATCTATTCATCTCCCTACAAAAATCCTGCATGCCCTCCATGCTGCCTCATCAGCCTTTTGGAACACTTCCTGACATCTATGTACCCCCACATTATGAATAGAAAATGCTGTCCCTCGCAGAAGACCAAGGCTGCTCCTGTGGGAATGCTGAGATATCCATCTCCTGCCAACGGGTTCGTACCACTCTGTGCACCATTGCTACTCTCCCATGCATCCTGCTGTCAATTTCAACTATTGAACAACATTTACAACCACAGGCTGCAATGCTTCTCTCTTTTCGGTGTTGCAGGGTCTGCAAATCTCCCAACTACTTCAGTGGAGAAGCAGCTTGCTGCAGAACACCCGATCTCCTGGTTCTCTGATACTTAAGCTTACCGAAGCCTCAGAGGATGTATCAGCAAAGCTGACTCCAGCACCCACCAACATCTCAGATACTGATATCTAAGTGGTAATTATCGCTGGACGGTTAATCCAGAGATCCAGATAACATTCTGTGGACCCAAGTTTAAATCCTGCCACGGCAGATGGTGGCATTGGAATTCAAGAAATATCTGGAATTAGGTATCTAATGATGACCATGAATCCATTGCCGATTGTCAGAAAAACCCATCTGGTTCACTAATGTCCTTCAGGGAAGGAACCTGCCATCCTTACTGATCTGGCCTACATGTGACTCCAGACTCACAGCAATGTGGTTGACTCTTAACTGCCCTCTGGGCAATTCAGGATGGGCAATAAATTTTGCCCTCTGGGCATGAATGAAAACAAAACCGCCGGCATAGAAACTATGAGACCACAACCTGGTGAGCACCTCACTATACGATCTCCATAGTTGGCCATAGAAGAAATGGCTCAGGCCGCTGGCACTCAGAGGACTGCTGGAGACCAGGCACTTGCCCAGCCCCAGGTCGGAGAAGATCTTATGGACTTTGTCCCTGAGCACAGGGAGGTTCAAGAGCAGCAGACGGGTCTGTGCCCAGAAGCTACAACAGTGTAATGAATCCTACACCTGTCTGTCTGTGTGTCTCCATGGATAGATTGGCAGCTACCATGGTGCGTCAGTGCCCTCAGGGGCTGCTGGAAAGCTGCACCCAACTACACTCCATCGCCTCACCCTCTGGGCCTCAAGACTGAAGATATGGCAACAGCAGGATAGGCAATCTTGACCCCAGTCCAGGTGTCCTGTTCTCACAAGAAGACAGAGTGCCACCAGCAGACCCCACCTGGAGGTGAAACTGCACACTGAACCTTCTGCGGTTTAGACACCCATCCTATTTGCCCTCGTCCAATCCTTCGAAGTCGAGGCCAAGGAGGATCAACTTGCCTCTGGCAACAAGACTCTGCATATGTCTGGCCCATATAGGCCCAGTGAGCCCCTCCAAACCTCCAGAACCAACTGGGTCTACATCTGAGCAGGCTCAATCCACCTGAGTTGCAGAGTTGGAGAGTACACTAAGATGGAGTGGGAGAGAGAGAAGTAAGAAACACATGGAGGGCACTCTGACGGCAAGGGTAAAGAAGGCTTTTTTGTAAATAGAACTGTGTACATCAATGTTTATGATTTTAATTTTCATGTATCTGTCCTTGAATCTCTCCATGCAGGTGTTCAATGCATTTCCACGCCAGCTGGCAGCAGTTCATGGTCAAACATCAGGCTTAATGGAGCCTACTGCAGTATCTGTAAGCAGGGGGGATCAATGTGTACATATGGGATTAGGTGCTGCTGACACTATGGCCTTCCTGGTTCAACATCACCAATATTTGGATCCTTTCACAGACAGATGTGTTCCTGTGAGAGTTTTGTCCAGCAGTAGCTGTGTCAGGGAGGTGTTAGGTATGTACAGGGTCAATGCTGTAGGATGGCCAGAGAGTAGGCAGCCCCCATGCCTGCGTGCTATTCCTTTCATGGACCTGTGGCCCGTGTTGTTCCCCATTAAAAGCCTTCTGTGTGGTCACAGCCATAACCCCCTCCTTCACAAGCTTAGCCACTTACTCCACCCACTCCAAGTGTGGCTGCAGTGAGTTTCTTTCCCATTGCACACTTGGAATTCCAGCAATGATGGAAGGCAACAATAAGCACTCCTCTGGAAACCGCTTCCAGGTTCATATTGGACTGATTTAGTGAGCCCCCGAACATCCACATTCCTTTCCAGCGGCCTATTCCATCAAGCCTATAGGATTCACACTTCTCAATGCCACCATCCAACACACCCTCTTTCACTTACAGTTGCCTACTCTTCCCACTCAGACCCTGTCATATAAAGTGACCTTGCCTGGTGTAGTCATTCACTGCCAATCCCCACGCTAGATCAAAAGATGTCAGATGTCAATGTCCATGGACAAAGGGTGCAGGTGCCTGGTGCCCATGGATCATAGTCTATGATGTTGCTGCCCAGCATGAAGGTTGTTCAGAGCAGGTGTGAGCTGAAATAGCCAACAATACATTCTAGTTTTCCTGTTGAGTTTTCTCTAGCTTGTTTGGTATGTTTGCTAAGATGGGATTCTGAATATTACTGAGCTGAGCTGTGAAATTAAGAAGACATTTAATAATCAGTAATGACAGTCAATTAGCAACTTACCAATATCTCGTGAGAGGTACGCTTTAAAAGCATAAAAGATGGTGCAAGATAATCTTGTTGTCGAGCTGGGCCTCGTTAGACCTAGAGTCTGATTCTGCCCCAAATCTCACCACAGCCCACATTTCTCCCTCGCCAACATGATTCTGCCCTGGAATCTGAAAATATTCAGCTTCACAAATGGCGCTGATAATATAAGGGCTGGCCACCAAATCCTGGTAGTCATGGATTCCAAAGTAAGAAATAGTCCATCGAATTGATGAAATATTGACAGCCCTGTGTGAAGTAAGCAGCTATTTTGGTAAAACAGGAATCTGCCTAACAATAGGCTCAGTCTAATGTGACCAAATTATGTGACTTGCATTTCCGTAAGCTCTTCGCATATTATTTTC
Organism: Ginglymostoma cirratum; assembly: GCA_024137785.1. NCBI lineage: Eukaryota > Metazoa > Chordata > Chondrichthyes > Orectolobiformes > Ginglymostomatidae > Ginglymostoma > Ginglymostoma cirratum. Next base: position 26,503,140 of record JAHRHZ010000267.1, on the reverse strand, counting down.
TCTATCTGTAGGAGCTGCTATGTCATTCGGGCAATGTGCTAGGCTGTGAGGGAGAGAGGATTGTATGGGATTGCTGTTCACTGAAGGAGTGCTACTTTTCTTTTGGTGAGGGTTGATAGCTTAAGAGCAGAAGATCACTAGTGTATAGCATAAAGAGCCATCTAGACTCAAAACATTAGCTTTCTGTCTCTCCATGGATGCTGTCTAAACCACTGTGATCTCCAGCATTTGTTGTTTTCCTTACAGATTCCAGCATCTGCAGTAGTGTGCTCCTACTTGTGTATATGAAATTGCTTCCTTTGCAGTTAGAAAAGCTTAGAAGCATTGGTGGCGAAAAATGTTGCTTCATGAACCTTTGGGATGGAGGAACCACCTATCAGCTACCTCATGACTAATTCATTAAGTGGTGGTTAATTGAATTAATAACGTTCTTTGTTTCTCTCATGAGAGAAAGTGAGGAAAATGTTCTCTGTACTGAGAAAGAGTACCATGGTTTAGAGAATTAGCATTTGTGTGACAGTACCATACATGCCCTGGAGGCACAGAATGCTATCAATTATTCATGCAGCCCGCAAAATATTGATTCCATCTCCTACTGCTTAAACTTCTGAACTTGTATTTTCAAAATGTTTTCAAGCTTACTGCATGCCTATTGACTAATTGCATATTTTCTGCTGCTCATGGTTAGGCTATTGATGGATTGCCCTTCCTGTTACTTCCTGACACCCTACTTATTCTCTTTTCCAAGAAAAGAGTTGTGTATAAACATTTTTTACAGATCCTGCACAGCCAAACTTTAGTGTTTCAATTACCATGAGAACCAAGATTTCCAAATAATAAAGCAGAAGGCCACCAGGGTATGGGCAGAGGAGTCTTTGATTCATTCCTGTCCACCCGGTAAGGTAGAGGTTCACTTTTACTTTGATCATTACATAGAAGTAAGACACCAATTAATGACTAATATGCAGTCACACCTACTCATTTGCTGCAAACATTGTGGCAGCCTTAATTGCTACTTTGTGCACAACCACGGTCTGTATAACTTAAATAAAATGTAAAATGACATGAGAAGAACTTTCATTTAAACAGCATGTTTCATGGCCATGGAACTACTTAAAGCATTTTACAGCTAATAAATTACTTTTGCAGTGTAGTCATTCTTTTTGTGTAAGAAATATGGTACTGACTTTGTTCACAGAAAACGTCCACAATAGCAATGTGGTAACCAGATAATCTATTTCATTGATGTTTCAACAATGGATAAATATTGGCCAGAACATTGAAGATAACTTCCGTGAACTTTTTACATGCACTTGAGAAGGCACACATGATCTCTATTTAATATCTCATCCGAAACATGGTATCTCTGATGGTGGAATATTCTGTCAGTACTGGATGAGAATGCCAGCCTTGAGTTTTGCACTCAGTTCCTAGAGCTGGATTATAAACCAACAACATCCGATTCAAAGTTGAAGGTGCCACCAATAGAATCTCAGCTGACACTGAGATAACCTGTTTCTAATATCTTTGCCTCCCAAGATGAGAATATGGAGATCAGGGAGAAGTACAATCGCACCATCACCTGACAAGCGCCCCAGCACAAGCTGAGATGCAACTATTTTTTGGGAGGGATTAGAGATGGTCAGAAGAAAGTGCTGATTGAAGTACTTGGCTTCAGTCAGTGGAAAGGAGAGGTCACATAATGTAAACAGCTGCTAGGGCATCTACAGATTTGCACTTAATATACTGAACTGCGCTTACTAATTAGCAGTAATTTTTCATACAATTTTCTTAGAATATTGAGAAATCTTAGAATTGGTTTGTAGAGCTACACTTTGCCCTTGTTTTAGTTTGCATACAGATGGAACTAAAAATATGAAGAGACGGGCTTCTAACCAATTTTCTTGCTCAAGTCTACACAGGCGCAGCCACCTAACAGTATGGACAGTGCTGCTTAGGCCTTGATCTGTAATAAACACCATGTCAGTGTGAGAATTTAAGCATACAGTACAGTTGAAATGACTGGCCATGCAAAACAACAATGCATCACAAAGAACGTTTCTGTCAGCCTCCCATTTTTCATTAGTACACAAATTCAAAAACCAACCTCAATCTGAGCAACAGTTTTAAATCTTGATTAATTTTAATCTTAATAGAGAGGTAATGTTAAAAATGGACCTTGAGAACCACCCTGCCACCCCCCACTCCCTCACCCGCCCTGGACTTTTAATGGTTATCCGAGAATTTTTTAAACTTAGCTTCACAGCAACTGCAGTTAACCTCTGCAATCTTTGAGAAACAGTACAAGTGTGAGACTATTTCCATAAGGTGGATACCCTCTCTAAGTGAACTTCAGGTGACTTTGTAGTTGATTTATAGCTACAGTGCTTCAAACAGTTCAGCATAATTCTTTGCTTATTACTCACAGAACAGTACTGTACAACTAGCAAACAAAATCTAGTAAAGAACTAGTTAGAACACAACTGCTTTTAAATAACTGCGTACAGATGTGGCATTTAAAGAGAATAAAATGTGCTAGTCGGCAATGTTGCAGTGTGACATCAGTGTGTTCAGCAGATTTTGTGGCAGCACACACTCCAATTAGAGTCAAAGCAATTATTTTCAGTCACTTTAATAGCGTTTGCGTGCCGTAGTATGTGTAACTATATTTGCTCCAGGCAATAGATTCATTTACTCTTCTTGTCAAGGCACGTTTACTATGATTTTGGCCCCATGTCCTCAACAGACACACCCCTTGAAAAAATGTGCTAAATATGGAAAAGAAGTAGAGGCTGACTGAAAAACCAAATTGGATCTCTTGGAAGGTTAATTGACTGTACACATTTTAATTGAACACTGTCTGATGTCTTTTTCCATGTTCAGTGTTTTTGCATTTTGGCATATTAGTATTAATCATTCATTTACACTTCTATATAATTATCAGAATGATAAGCTGTCAACAGCAAACTCCAGCTCATAAATTACAACAGAGTTTCATGCGAAAATATCCTGTTTCCTTTTTATTGTTGGACAGGTGTTTGATAGTTGTTGGGAAGGAAGATTTTGTAACCTTGGTCAAAGGACAAACTTATTGCATCTGCTTTGAAACAAAATCCGGCAGTTATGGAAGATGGAAGTATGCTTCATATTTTTCAACCGAATTTTTACAAGACAGTTTCTATCACAACATTTCCATCAAGATGTAAACGTCATAAGGTGTTTGTTTGTGTAATATTGTAAACCATTGAAAGAAAGCTAATAACTTTTTGCAGTGTAAAGTTGTTTTCCATCGTTGTTTGTGCAACTTTGAAACTGTGACTGCTAGCTTTCTTAATTTTGGAAGGTATATGGTTTATGTTGAGATGGCAGATCACAGACTTGGCAGTGAAGTACAACAGTACTATTCTTCTCTATGTCTCCTGCATTAAGCTTAGACAGATTATGAAATTGAAAGTTTTCCTTCTGTCCCTATGAAATGAGTTCTTACTGAAAAGGAATCCACCACACAAAGTTGTTTTTTACTTTTGCAGTAGAGTTTTGCACTAGGACAGTTAAAATGGGAAGATAAGTCAGGAGAGATCGTGTTCCAAGGTAGGACTCAAACATATTTGGATAAAAGCAATTCTGTGAGCGTTTATTTATTCAGACAACGGCTAGGTTTTTCCTTTATAGTTAAAGTGTGAGGATGGGTGTTTTTATGAATGAGACATCCCCCCACGGCCAATGAGAAAGTTTGCCTGGTCGAATGTTAATGAAGCACCTAAATGATCACCAAGTTGGCTTTCCAGTTGAGTACTACCTGACACAGCAATCTCCGGCCCTGCCTGTAGTTGCCGGCCAATCAGAGGCCTATCTAAGAGAAATAATGGTGACCATGTAACCATTGTTGATTGTTGTGAAGCCCCTGAAGCCCTTTCAGGAAGGAAATCTGCCATCCCCACTTAGTCTGGTCTACATGTGACTCCAGACCCAGAACCTATCAACTCTTAACTGGCCTCTGAGAAGTCAAGGAAGGGCAATACATGCTAGTCAGCAATGCCCACATCTCATGAACAAATATTTTAAAAATGGCCAGCTCCCTTTGTGCAGAGCAGCATCATTCTGGAGACCCAGTCTGCTGGTGCCACAGCAACACAGAAGACCAAGAACAGCAGCAGAGTTAGTGACTTCTTGGAAGAGAATATTGCAGGATGTGGTTTGCAGGGAGAGGGAGGGTTCAAAAGCAAGCAAAGGAGGGGGCTTTAATTGGCTACATCCATCTGCTACCCTTTCATGCCCAGGATCAACCACAGATTGAAGAAGATAAACCAGTAGGCAGTCCACCCATTTTACCAGTCAGCAAGACTGCCACTAGTCGTGTCTGCTGAGAACACAGTTAATTGGGGCAGTGACAGGAAGAGGCACTCAACTGGTTGTTAATGTAATATTTGAGGACCTTAATTGTCAGCAGATCAGGAAAGTTGACCCAAAAAAAATCATGAAGATAAATGTTTTTCTTTGAAAAAATCATCAAGAAACCCAAAACTCAATAATCCCAGGCTGGAAAGTTGTTGAAATTATTTTGCAATCAAATCTCAAACAAGTAGGGAACAACCATTTCCTCTTTCATACTGGTTGTAACGTTTAACCTTCTATGCATCACTGATGTTGTATTATTTATTTTCATGAACTATTGCATGCAACTGAAAGATGTAATCCTTGGAAGCAAACCAACAACGACATCAACAAAAGAAAGCCAACACCTGCCCAGTCACCTCAGGTTCAATAGATCAATAAGAGTTACAGCATTTTACAAAATATATAAAATATCTGTAGTAAAGAGAAAGCACAGAAATGGCTGAAATATACTGTTAAATACACAGCTAAAAAATTCCTTTAGAACTGGAAAAATTAATGAAAATGTAACCTTTTTTGGAAGGGAATTAGAGTATTCTTTGACTTTTGGCCATCATAAGTAATAATACTGGTTATCTGGGAATCTCCTTGGAGCAATATTGCCCCTCTTTGGTCATAATGTCATCAGCTGGAGCTACTGGCTGTCCTGAGGGAAAGATAATGCTTGTCTTCCATGTAGTGTTGACTGCTCAACAAACATATCAATGTACATGCATGAAAATTTATCTAATCTCTTGAGCAATACCACTGATTAAAGAAAAAAGTTGCATTTATACAGTGTCTTTTAACCTCATGATTTCTCAAAATGACTTTCAGTCATTGAAGGGAGTATTTAGGATTGAAACGTAATCTGTACCAATGTGCCCCTTGGACTGCCATAGTCACATAGAACATAGAATAAAGAACATAGAACAGTACAGCACAGTACAGGCCCTTCGGCCCACGATGTTGTGCCGAACTTTTACCCGAAACCTAAGGTCTATCTAACCTCCCCCGCTACCTTATACTATCATCCATATGCCTATCTAATAGCCACTTAAATGCCCCTAATGAGGCTGACTCCACTACCCTCTCTGGCAATGCATTCCACGCCCCTAATGCTGTCTGAGTGAAGAACCTACCTCTGACGTCTCCGCGATATCTACCTCCTTTCACTTTAAAACTATGTCCCCTCGTAAAAGCTACCTCCACCCAAGGAAAAAGTCTCTGGCTGTCTACTCTATCTATACCTCTGATCATTTTATACACTTCTATCAAGTCACCTCTCATCCTTCGTCGTTCTAAAGAAAAAGACCTAGCTCTCTCAACCTTTCCTCGTAAGACCTTCCCTCCATTCCAGGCAACATCCTGGTAAATCTCCTCTGCACCTTTTCCGATGCTTCCACATCTTTCCTGTAATGAGGTGACCAGAACTGGACACAATACTCCAGATGTGGTCGAACCAGGCTTTTGTATAGCTGGAGCATAACTTCATGACTCTTGAACTCAATCCCTCTATTAATGAAAGCTAACACACCATATGCCTTCCTACCAACTCTATCCACCTGGGTGGTAGCTTTCAGGGAACTGTGAACATGAACCCCAAGATCCCTCTGCTCCTCCACACTGCCAAGAATCTTTCCGTTAACCCTGTATTCTGCTTTCAAATTTGTCCTTCTAAAATGAATCACCTCACACTTTTCAGGGTTAAACTCCATCTGCCACTTATCAGCCCAGCTCTGCATTCTATCAATGTCCCTTTGTAACCTAGAACAGCCCTCCACACTGTCCACAACGTGACTCACCTTCGTATCATCCGCTAACTTGCTAAACCCTTCCACTCCTTCATTCAAATCATTTACAAAAATCACAAATAGAAGAGGACCCAGAACAGATCCTTGTGGTGCACCACTTGTAACTGAGCACCATGTTGAATATTTTCTGTCCACTAGCACCCTTTGTCTTCCATGGGTCAACCAATTCTGAATCCAATCTGCCACACTTCCCCCTATCCCAAGCCTCCTTACCTTCTGCATGAGCCTACCATGGGGAATCTTATCAAATGCCTTACTTAAATCCATGTATACCACATCCACTGCTCCACCTTCATCCACGTGTTTGGTCACGTATTCAAAGAATTCAATAAGGTTTGTGAGGCGTGATCTACCCCTCACAAATCCACGCTGACTATCACGAATCAAACTTTGCCTTTCCAAGTGATCATAAATCCTGTCTGTCAGAGCCTTTTCCAGTAATTTGCCCACCACTGATGTAAGACTAACTGGTCTGTAATTTCCGGGCTTGTCCCTGTTCCCTTTTTTGAACAAGGGAATGACTTTTGCCTCTTTCCAATCTTCTGGCACTATACCCGTGGGCAGTGAGGATGAAAACATCATCGCCAAAGGCCCTATGATCTCATCCCTCGCTTCCCATAAAATCGTTGGATAAATCCGATCAGGCCTGGGGGACTTATCTATCTTCAACTTCCTCAGAATTCCTAGCACATCTTCTTTACTAACATCAACCTGCTCTAGCTTACCTGCCTGTTTCTAATGTCCTCCTCTACAACTAGGTCCCTCCCAGTTGCGAATACTGAAGTAAAGTATTCATTAAGGACCTCTCCTATCTCTTTAGGCTCTGTGCACAAATTCCCTTTACAATCCTTGATTGGCCCTACCCTTTCTCTGGTCATTCCCTTGTTCTGCACATACTTGTAAAGAACCTTGGAGTTTTCCTTGATCCTATCAGCCAAGATTTTCTCATGCCCCCTTATAGCTCTCCTAAGCCCTTTCTTCAGCTCCTTCCTGGCTAACCTGTATCCCTCTAGAGCCTTTTCCGTTCCTCTTTTCCTAAACCTTACATAAGCCTCCTTCTTCCTCTTAAGGAACATGCTCGACATGTCACATCATGTCTAGCATGAGGTAAATACACAGGAGGCAGCCATCTCACAAGCACGTCACTAAAGATGCCATGAAAGACCATTGCATTGTACACAAGGGACTATGGTGTTAGAAGCGGAGTGGAGTTTCTGTGCTGAAGAGCTATAAAAATGCATCATTACTGGCAAAGAGACACGACTTGTTGAAAGCTGTTGTTGAGTTGCTCGCCGAACTGGTAAGTTTGTTTGCAGATGTTTTGTCACCATACTAGGCAACATCATCAGTGCACCTCTGGTGAACCACCGGCGTTCTCTCCCGCTTGCTACTTATGCACACACGAGAATTCCTGGAGGCCTGGCACTCAAACCTGAACTCCATTAACAAAGATGTAGAGCTGGACCCCATATACCAACCACTGAGAAACAAATCCCGAAGTGTTGTCACCCACCCCAGCAAACCGAGACACATAAATAGCAAGTAGGACAGAACACCAATGCTTCAAAGGAGGCACACTGATGATGGTACCTAGCGTGGTGACGAAATGTCTGCAAGTAAACTTACCAGCTCGGCAAGCAAGTCAATAACTGCATCAACAACCCGAGCTACAAATCTTCCCCAAAACCTTGAATGTTCAAAGTTGCAATAGCTGCTATACACAACTGAAAGAAACAGAAAAATAACAAAGAACCAGGCTACAGCTGAAATATTGGGTAAGAAGCGTGACTGGAACTTTCCCTCAGCTTGGGACTTTGTGAACTAAAGTTGCAGTCTTTCTATGCACAATAGCAAATGCGTAAGATCACAAGCCAGAACAGCTGCATGTAGTTACACTCTAATTGCTGTTGAAAAGTGGTAGATTCAAACTATATTTCACACTAAATCTCTTTGATACACAAAACAAGTAAACTGCAGAAATGAAAGCATATGCTGAACCTCAAGTAAATGTAACTTATGAATGGTATATGTTAACTATTACGCCTCTAGATGAAAATGAGTCCAAGGATCAATATATGACTTAATTAATTCAGATGGCAGAACCCTGTAAATGTGCACAGCTATCAGATAATTTAAATAAAGACAGGGTTATATTAAGCATAAGAGATCCCATTGCAAGAGCACAGCTACCCAGAAAAAGGAGAGACATAGTCCCAGGAAAGCAAGTTGCTCATACAGAAGCCCTGCGGTTGTAAATCAGCAGCTAGAGCATCTTCATGGCATAACAGAGCAGGTCTTGCGCTATGCTGATGGTTATCACAGACCAAAAGGCAAAGGAATCATGTACAAAGGGCAGGGTGAAAATGCTGTGGAGGATAGCACACAAAACAAAAGTCCAGAATTTGGAAAGTAATGTTCTTACTGCAAGAAGGCAAAACATGTTGCACACAGTGTCTGGCTAGAAGGAAGTGCAACAAGCAATTATAGGTGGACACTGGAGAGATATCAATGCAAGATTCCACTGAATCGCTCCACACGATACAGGAGGTTAGCCTAATCAGTCAGGACAAATGCTCAATAGGTTTGTCATTGTTGGAATAATGACTGCGGAAGGGCAATATCGGGTCAACAGGAAATTTCAGATAGACACCAGTGCATCAAGAATTATCATGGCCTGTACAAAGTGGTTTAACCTAGCTATCCAAAAATAAAACACTTGACAGTGAGGTTGAGGCTATACTCTAAGACACTTCTCAAAGACATTAATAAAGATCCGAAGTTTCAGATCACGGACAGCAAGCAAAAGCCACTTCATTCAGGTGGAGCTTTTTGACCATTTAAGCTGGTAAACCTCAATGTGACAAAAGAGATTTTCAGAAATCACTGGAGAAACTCAGCTGGTCTGGCAGCATCTGCGATGTTCCAATTCCATGTCTGAGACTCAAAATATTGACTCTGCTTTCTCCCCACAGATGCTGCCAGACTTGCTGAGTTTCTCCAGGAATTTCTGTTGTTGTTTCAGATTTCCAACATCAGCTGCTTTTGATGATATAAAAGAGATTTGCAACAGGCCGCAGCAAACTAAATCATTAATCGTGAAACAGATTCTAGAGAAGTACAACAAGAAGCTGTTATCTCTAATTGTGCAACAGCTTCTCAGTACCACAATGAAATGTTACCCAAAAGTATTTTTGGTGTGGAACTTGAACCAACAGATGTCTTACAGAGGTGAGAGAACTGCCAATGAGCAACCGCTGACACTGAACTCATTACCATCCCACAGACAAGGCAACAACTGAACAGTTTTAGAAGATATGTATTGAAGGTTGAAATCTGATGGGTAAAATTTGGTTTACAGACTTGGGAGATTCCAATTCTGTTAAAGGAAGCCATTCTTCTGAATGTTGTGAAATTAACCGAATGGGTCAGTTCTGGGTCCCGCTTAAGCATCAATTCAAATTTCATCTTTTCAAAAACCAGGTGAAAGGTACAGATTTACATGAAAGAACTCCAAAGAAAAAATGTGTATTACTAAAGAAATAGTCAAGATTTCCATGACGCACCTTAGCTCAGGGCAATGATTCATTAATTATGATGGATGAGGTAGGGTGAAATTTACTGCTAACATGAGAAGCTTGTTGCTAGGAGAACTCAAATGAATTGAGCTTTTTTTATTTAAAGCAACATCCTGTAACACTGCTTTCTGCAGCTTTTTTGGGCGCGTGTGGAGTGAAGTGCAGTATTCCTGTACTAGAAGCATTCTTGCAGAGTTTGGAAACCATTGTATCTCTTTGAGAAGATAGAATATGAAGCAGCTTTCACTTTAACCAGCTTGTAAGCTATACTGTCAAAGCTGACTATTTTGCTACAAGGAAGTAAATGACATGAAAGTGCACAACATGCCTAGGTCACTTTCAAGATGCACTCCTCACAAATGGTATTTGCATTGGAATGGAAACAATGTTCTCTCTTTACATTTGGGAATGTTACATGTGTGTTGGAGTAGAGAGAGATCTAAAAACATGCTTCAAACATTTCTATACATTATCCACAACAGAAAATATATCTCAAACCTAACTATAAAATAATTGTAAAATAAAAGCAACATACCGTGAATTCTGGAAATCCGAAATAAAAACAGAAGATGCTAAAAATACACAGAAGAGTAACATTTCAGATCTGTATTCTTTTATCAAATTATATCAGAGATAAAATAATTGAATATTCTGGACACTGTCACATTGAGGTCTTGTCTAGTTATCTTCTCCAATTCACCATCACTGGTCTAGTGATGCAGATTCCTGTACCTTATGATCAGCGGAATAACTTTAAACAAGTTAATCAGGAATGACCTGCCAGCTTTAAGGAGAGGACATTCAAATGTTGGATTCTGTGATCCCATATATATCCATGCATACCTGCCTGATCTACTGAAAATTAGGATCCATAAACATTGATTTATAATTGGCCTTGTCTCCTTGATGAGTTTATTTTCATTGAACAGAATTCAATATTCAGTGAAATTCAATCTACTTCCAATCTTTTTTCATAACATCAAAATTGTGCAAACTGAACTTTTACTGTGTGCTCTATTTCATGCCTCAAATCAGTATTTGCTGAAGGAACCAATGCCAACATTTGGAAAAGACACCATTCTGATAGTTTCAAGCTTTAGCTCGTAAAGATCATGCCTTTCAGAGAGACACAAAGCTAGATTTTAATCGCCCTACACGGACTGGCTAGGAGTTGGGGAGCCTGTAACATGATGAGGGACAATGGCATAAATGCCTGTTGGCCTCCCATTGCCATGGTAATCACTAAAGTGGAGAAGGTGGATGATGCCGTCTGATCCAAAGGCCAATTAAAGATTTCTTCCCACTACCGCTGGCACTTTATCAGAATAGTTTCTCAGCAGTATGGGGAGATTTTCTATTGTATTATGGCAGTCTGTCTTTGGGCTCAGAGGGCCCTCCTTTTCAGAGTTGCAATCTCCCTGATTTTTCCCAGCTGCCCTGCAGAAACACCCTCATGCCCTCACCCAATAGCACTCTGGCCTGGCGTTGCCTCCACTTGTTCAGCTAATTTGCAGCAACGCCCTCCTGCTCACACCTAATAATCCCACTCCCTTATCAATGCCAGCCTGACTGGCCCTGCCTCCCCGAGACCTGATTAGAAGTAAGTAAAGTACAATGTTTGTAACAAATCCCTGAATATTGTACATTTTAGAATTATTCTCTGTAGTAAGCAGCTGGTACAATGAGTTATCCATTGGTCTTCACCAGGAATTGAATTTGAACTGAGTCCAGAACATGAGCTGGAAAATTTCTCCTTTCTGTTGACTGTAACAATTCCAATTAAATGAATGTAGGCAGCATTAATCGAGTTTCCTATGAGACTGGATCCAAATGCAATATGGACACCAAGTTATCAGACACATTAAGAACTGATGTGATAAATAAATAAAGATTTTATTCACATAGTGGAAAAACATTTCATACTGATGCTCTAATTGTCTGATTTTTGAGGTTGTGTTAAGTAGTTTTTTGTGCACATTTTTTTAAGCCAAGAGGTAACGGTTAGAAACGTTAATGAGCAAACATATCACCGACTTCTGTGGTATTTCACAGCATGCTATTGAAACTCATTTATGAATTCATTTATTTTATATTAGCTGATATTTTTAAACAGCAAGAGGCTTGACACACAAGCATGACCGCACCATTAGCACCTAAAAGAAAAATCTTGTTTTTATACAGCACCCGTAACATATAAAAATGTCCCAGATGGCCCCAAGTCCCCAAAGAAGTGTTATCATACAATATATAACAGGAAATAGGGCAGGTGACACAAAAGCTTTGTCAAAGAGACGGTTTAAAGCAATACCGGAAAAGGCAAAAGAAAATTAGAGGGATGGAAAACGTTTGGAGGCAATTCCTGAACTCAGGGCCTTAGAAGTCACATTTGCCAGTGGCGAAACAGTTAAAATTGAGGATGGGCAAGAGACCAGAATTAGAGGAGTCTATTTATAAGGTGACGGTTTTGAAAGGGTTAACGCTGAAGATTGTATCAAATCCGATGATGTCATAAGGACTTGGGTGGGGAAAGGCAGAACAATTCTAGATGTCAAAGAAGACAAACCTATCATCTAGATCTCCTCACAGTCTTTGTAACATTACTTGTCATAACAATGTTACTTGATTGCCATCATGCAATGATTACACCTAATTCAAGACAACAGCCTCTTTAGACTAGTTTGTGGTTCTCCTTTACTACACTAAAGGAAGCTGGGCCTTTCGCTCCCTAAAAGAAGAATGGCAGCAGCAAATGGTGACTAAGAGTCCAGCTAGCTCATACTAAACTGTGACCATTGTGGTGGTTATCTGAGGATTTACTTTGGCCGCATTGTTACAAACAACAGAGTAGCTAGAAGGGAAGGGAAGTGAACACTAATTGAGGGATTTGAGAGTGAGGGATTTGAGAGTGAGGATAGGAACTTAAGAGTGTGGTGATGGTTAACCTGGAATGAGCTCGAGTACAATGGATAAATGTTGCTTGGGAGTTAGGATTCAGGCAGCTGAGCTTTGGATGAGCTTAATTTTATAAAGAAGGAAGTTGGAAGACTGACTCAGGAGAGTATAAAAAAACTGAACAGAGAGGTTACAAAGACAGAGATAATGACTTCAACAGTGGGTGAGTATAAGCAATGCCAGAATTGCCAAGATGACAATAAAAGGTTTCGATTCACAAGAATTAGTTGGTCGTCTTTCAGTTTTACAATTGTTTCAGGTTAGCAAAATATTGATTATACTTTTAACCCGTGCCACTATTTCACAATATACAAAAAGTAAAAAATGTAAACCAACCCATTCTTTCACACACACGCACACACACGCACACACACACATACACAGAGAGAGAGAGAGAGTGGTAATACCAATTGTTTTACAACTTTAAATGACTGAGACATAAATGTTAGCTGATACCAGAAGTGCTGTATATATTCCTCCACATTGAAACTTCAAGTGACAATTTTCTAAAAAGGATCAAACGTTTTGGTGAACGTTTTGTCATAAATATCATGCAGTGTAACTTGTACTACACCTTTGTGTGCGTGCAATGAAATTATACCTGCTCCCTGGTGTGGTATAAAATTTAATTTTAAAGCATAACTTGTCACTCACAATGGAAATTGTATTGTGGAGCTGAAGGTGTAGACTCTGATGACTTGTAAAACTTGAATTCTGTACTTCGTATTTTTAAGGGTATGATGTTGCGCGCTTACTCACAATCAAGGAGTTCACAACTTGTTCACCACCTTGTAATGAGGGATGTGGCTCCAGAAGCAACTGGGGTGAATTTCTTGGGAAGATCCATCACAGAGCCTTCTCAAAAGAGCTGCAGATTTTTCCCTGGGCTTCTGTGTTTTTTTGACTGAAGTCAAGACCAGATAAAAATACAGCCTTGAGAATTTACTCCACCTATATCACAGGCAACAAGGATGGTACAATTCTACAATGGGGAGGGTGAAGGTTGTCACTGGGCCAGTAATCCAGAAAGCCTAATTAATAATGTCCTGGGGACCCAGGTTCAAAATTTCAACATGGCACATGTTGAAATTTGAATTTGAATTGAAAGAAACAAACAAACTCTGGAATTAAAAGTCTAATGAAACCATTGCTGATTGTCAGTAAAGCCCATTTAGTTCTCAAAATGCCCTTTAGTTGCGATACTTACCTACATGTGACCTACATGGATATAGTTTGGCCTACATGTGACCCCAGACCCACAGTAATGGGAATGATTATTAACTGCTCCCTGAAATGATGTGGAGATGCTGGTGTTGGATTCGGGTGGACAAGGTCAAAAATCACATGACACCAGGTTGTAGTCTAACAGGATTATTTGAAAACGCAAACTTTCATAGTTCAGCTCCTTCCTCAAGATTAATGTGAGATTGAGGGTATAAGACACAGAATTTATAAGCAGAAAGATAACAACACTAAAATTGGCCGTCTCCTGTTGAAGCTTTAATCAGTTAGGAGGGAAACTACTGATTAAAATGCAAAATCCTGATTCCTCTCAAATCATCGTCCCAAGATAATTAAAGGTTTTATCAATGAATATAAGGGGTGACATCTCAGGTCAGACAATACATTTTGGGTGTGAGGTCTTGCTTAGAATCTATCTGTGTTTTAAACTGTGGTCAATTTTTATTTTTTTAAGTAACTGCTCCTCATATGACAGTCCCTTCATTGCCGGGATCATTCTATTGAAACTCCTCCAGATCCCCCGCTAAGGCCAACACATCTTTTTTTAGAGACAGGACCCAAAACTGCTCACAATATCCCAAATGTGGTCTGACTGGAGCCTTATATAGCTTCAGCAGGACATCCCTGCTCTTGTATTCTAGCCCTCTTGAAATGAATGGTTACATTGAATTAGACTTCCTAACTGCCAGCTGTACCTACAAATTAATCTTAAGAGAATCCTGAACTAGGACTCTCAGGTCCCTTTGCTCTTCAGATTTCCGAAACCTTTTCCCATTTAGAAAATAACATATGCCTCTATTCTTATCAATGTGCATTATGTCACGCTTTCCCACATTGTATCCATCTGGCACTTTTTTTGCCCACTCTGTCAGCCTGTCCAAGTCTTTCTGGAGCCTCCCCACTTCCTCAACACTACCTGTCTCTCCACCTATCTTTATGCCATCTGCAAACTTAGCAAAAATGCCCTCAGTTCCTTCGTCTAGATCATTAATGTATATGTGCCACTAACAGACCTGGCAGCTGCTCAGGCCCAGGGAGGAGAGTACCTGGTGGTGTCAGTAGTCAGGGCTTTTGTCCACTTACACAGCGAGGAACAGGAGAGGCAAACAAGGATGTGGGATACTGGGGCCCTCTTTGCCCAGAAGCTACAGCAGTGCAACAAATCCTGCAACTCTCTGGCTGCTTCTATGGAGAGATGGGGATGTGCCATGGAGAGCCAGATCCAGCACCCTCAAGAACTGTTGGTGAGGTGCACCCACCTGCAAGTCCATCACACCAGTCACTGATCCTCAGGACTGAAGGTATGACGATAGGGGGCTGAGGAACCTTGACACCTGTCCGGATGCCTGTCCTCACAAAGGAGACAGAGCAGTGCCAGGAGGCACCCAGTCAGACGTGGAACTACGCACAGACCCTTTTACACTTTTCAATCAGAAAGCTGCAGACATGGCCAAACCTTCCACTTCCACTTCCACCCTGACTGCTCCACATGCCCCAACTTACCTCTGGTAAGAGGACCCTTGGCACGTCTGGCCTGTCCAGACACAAGCGCCCCAGGATTGCCCCTCCAAAGCTCCAGGACTATTGGGCTCTACTTCTGAGCAGACTAGGTGCACTCCAGTAAACTAGGAATGACAGTGAGATATATTAGGAGGAAGAGAAAGAAGAACACCTATTGAGGGCATTTTAATGGCACAGGTGGAAAAAGGCTGGAACCTGACTGTCAGTTTCTGTGTAAATGTTCCTGAGGTTATTTGTCATATGTTTGAGAGTCTTTCTGGGTAAATGTTACACGCATCTCAACACCATCTGGCACTGCTTCATGACCACAGCCGAGAGTCTATGGATGATGATTTTCCCTGTGAGCCTATTGCACCATTTGGAAGCAGAGGGAGTAATGTATATATATTGGGTCATGATGACACCTTTGACCCTCCTTGTTCAACATCTCTAATGTTTGGCTCCCTCTAAGCACAAAGACGTAACTGTCAAAGCGGTGTCCAGCTTTGGCTGTGTCAGTGAAATTGAACAGACAGAGAGTATCGATGCTTAGGATAGCCAGGGAATAGGCAGCCTGTGTGACTGTGTGCTGTATGTTGTATGTGCTTGTGACCTATATTCTTTTCCTTTAAATGCTCTATGATGATGTTTGCTGCAACGCCCTCTCTCATCGGTCAAGTCACTTACTTCGCCAATTTCGAGGGTGGTTGCAGCTACTTTCTTCCCTGTGGTGCATTTTTAATTTCCAGTGCAATTGAAGGTGACATCGAGTTCACCTCTGCCAGTCGATTCCAACTTCAGCCTGAAATTGTCAGTGAGACCTCAAACATCTGCATTCCCTTCCTAGCTGCTAATCTGATCAGCCTCAGAGGCTTCACCCTTCCCCAAGTGCCCTCTCTGCATTTCCCACCCAGCCCCTGACACAGAAGGTGTGGTAATTTACTGTTATCCCTCCCCACTTAAAGCCAAGGTCTCCTGACCATTGTTGAATCCCCCATCCTGCATTACTGCCTACCCAGCTATGTTTTACCATATTCCCTTTGTAAATCCAACAGCCCCCTCCACCCATGACCAGAGCTTATAGCCCCCCCAGTCCCAAATACTAAATTCCCCTGCTAAGGATCAGTCCCATGGCAATGGCTCCAATTGCTGCCCCCCTGCGACATTTCTAATCCGATCACCCTGACCCACTTGATCACAGAGAGCTGGCCAAATCATGCCCAGACCCCTCTCTGCTGCCTATATATCCCTCAGACTGTGATACCCTTTTGCACTCCCCAGACCTGCTGCTATGCAAATAGTGGGTCGATAATGATCTAATCCTTGGACATGCAGAGGGCCAGTTCCATGATTTACTGTGCCGGGGCCCCCAAGTGATGGGTTCCTTCACAGACTCCCCTATTATTCTGAGGTAGGCTGCTTCCCTGTAACACGTGCAGTGTGTTTACCCTGTAAGCTGCTGGTACATGGTGCAACTGTGAAATTGACATAGCACACCGCCATCCAGCAAAATGCGATTGCCCTAGGCTGAGGCTTCTTTAGCAGCAAGGCGTGGCAAACCAGAGAAGCTGTGAGTATGCAGTTAGGCATTAAGTTCACTGTAGATTTTGCTGTAGAGCTGGCTCATCATACAGTGTGATGCCAACTGACTGAATGAACTGACCGAAGTTACCACGTAGGACCATCTCTCTCAACCTCCTCCTTGGCCTGAGGCATGGTGATTCTTAGGTTAAACCACTGCTAGTCACATCTCTCTAAGGAGAGTGCAGCCTATGATCTGCTAGGGCTACAATGACTTTTACAAATCAGTAAGCAATTTCAGCAGGGGTTACAGATATACTGTGAATTTCGTATCTCCACAACATGCTCATCGACTTATTTAGTCCATGTTTGCTTTCCAAATACTGTATCTTGCCTTTAATTGAAACGTGCTGGCTTTTCACATTAATTGCCCATTAAGTTCACCACAGAAAGTAAGTGCTGGTAACTAACAGTGTAAGGACGGTTTTAATGAAATGATTATTTTTAATGGCACAAATCAACCTCTGACTCAAAAGTAAACATTGAAATTATTCATTCTCATTTCGACGTGCAATGTAGTCTTCACAGAGATTTTTAAAATGTAAGCATTCCAATGCTTTCTTTTAACTTTTCTTTTGCTTTTGCTGACTGTCTTAATCAATTATTTCTTTCCCCATCTTTATTTATTTTTCTGTACCTGATTTGACTTGAATTCATCCATTTGTTCTGGACATGGTTAGGGAAATACATTGTTGATCCTGCCATTTATTAAGCCCCACTGCCTTGTTGCCCTTATCACAGACAGCCAGTCACAGTGCATACTTTTTACAAGTTACGGAGCAAAAACATTTCAAGCTAAAAGACGCAGAAGACTACAAGGTGTCATGCTTTTGCAAGATCCAGACTATTTACTCATTTATCACATTGTTGTTTGTGGGAACTTACTGGATGAAAATTGGTAAGTGTTTTTTCCCGATTATAACAATTAAACTTAAAAAGTTCTTCATCAGCTGTAAAGTAGACGAAGGCTGAGGTTCTGCAAAAGGCTATATAAGCACATATTGTTATTTTTCTTGTATGGCCTAATTGGTTTAATGGTTCATGACCTCCTGACTTGGTCGTGAGTTTGTGAATCTATGAGTAATCCGTTTCTCTAACCATAGAGTTATTTGTTGGGCATACACATCTCTGAGGAAATTTGCTTTACCTGTAAGGAAATTTGTTCGGATACCTTATGGACATTATTGGTAGTTGTCCACCCCTGTCACAAGTAAATATAACCACATTATTGTTATTCCTCACAAATATTTCAGTGATTCAAATCTGAGTGCCTTTGTTATGTTTAGTTGTTGTGCCTGTCTTTTCTACGAGAGAAGACTTGGTTGTTATAAATCATTTTTTCTGATCATGGAATAGAAGGTAAACTGTTTTGACAGCAACGCTATTAACTTATGTTAGGACTCAGCAGTACAGCATGTTATTAACAGTCTAAGGTGTCCAGTGATGGACTTTCACTTTAGGAGCTGGGGTGCTTCTGACATTCATAATACCGTGATCTCCAATTATGTTGATATTTGGCTGGTGGCTTGAAGCTATTTCTCATAGCAAAGAACATCACAAGAGTCAAATTCTGGAATGTATGACCTCTACAGCAACTGTCAAAGAGCATATAGGTTAACAGAGATAGACTTCTACAAGAGTCTTAAATAACAAGGTGTGGAGCTGGATGAACACAGCAGGCCAAGCAGCATCATAGGAGCAGGAAAGCTTGACGTTTCGGGCCTAGACCCTTCATCAGAAATGTCTTATTCACATTCATGGAACATGGGTGTCCTTGGCTGGGCCAGCTTTTATTGCCTGTCTCTAGTGCCCTTCAGAAAGTGGTGGTGAGCTACCTTTTTAAACTGCTGGCGTCCACTTGCCATAGATTGATCCACAATGCCGTCAGGGAGGAAAAAGTGAATGGATAAATCCAGCAAGTGTAACATAGGAAACTATGATATGGAAAAAAGAGCTTGATCATGAATTGAAGAGTTAACATGTTTATGTTAACCTGTCACAGTCGGTAAAGAAAATTTACGTACTGTTTTTGTGATAGTACATGGTTGTATATTACTGGGTCACTTTTGCCCTTCTAACTCTAAACATTTCAGCTCTCTTGTCAGATTGTTTTAAGTATGTCACAAGTCCCTGTTATCTTTAGACTATCTTTGGTAGTGCAGATATCTAGGGTACAAACTCAGTTGAATATACAGATAAATCCTTCTCTTATTTACACAAGTTACTGAAATTAGCTTATACATCCACAGAATCATTCTATCATCAAAAATTGGAAGGGCATCACATCAATTGACCTTATTTTGACATTGCTTTATGGTCAAAGTTATTCAAAATTAAATAAATAAAGTAAATAAATGCAACAATATAGTATCGTCATGGAGCAAAGTACTGCCGATGCTGGACTCTGTACTGAAAACAAAAAATGCTGGAGATCACAACGGGCCGGGCAGCATCCGTGGAGGGAGAGCAAGCTACTGTTTTGAGCTCTGGTGAAGAGCCATCTAGACTCAAAACGTTAGCTTGCTCTCTCTCCTTGGATACTGCCTGACCCATGGATACTCCATGGATTTCCAGCATTTTTTATTTTTAGTTTAGTCATGGTCCTTGAAAGGAAATAATAAATATTCAAAAGAAAAGGATTACATTTCTACTCAATTGATATTCAACAAATGCCGTGATTCTAATCTTATTATCATTGGGAATGATATTGGACTGTCCTTACAAACCAATGATTTCAGTTTGCTTCACCCTATATTAAACAATGCATTTTAAATATCCTTGAAACAATTAGCAAAGCTCCTTTGGATGTACAAATTCTCAACCGTATTGAAAAGAATATTAGCCATCGTGTTTGTGACAGTGTTCAATTAGTAAAACCAGTTATGTATTTAGTCTTGGTTTCAGCTAGCTCAATTGGTGAGGTGGCACTTGTAATTCAGATTAATAGCATGGGTATGAGTTTTGTTCCAGCTGAGGTAGACTTCAGAGCAGCCTCCTTGTGTTTCCCTTGAGAGTGAAACATAATTATGGTAAACCAAAACAAAACAATTGGCAAGAAATACAGGTCAGGATGAAGCATCTGCAGGCAGACAAACAAGGACCTGTCTTAGGGCAGAAAACACACAAAAGATGATGAAGAATTTTGATGTATACTGTTGTATATTTTGCCCGTTATGGGAACTGCATTGGCCTGGCATATCAATTGAAAGTTTCAAATCACTGCTTATTAATCTCAGCTAGTTCCTGCTCTCTCCGGCAGGACAGACCCAGCAGACGTGGCGGCACAGTGGTATACAATCGGGAGGGTGTTGCTCTAGGAGTCCTCAACATTGACTCCGGACCCCATGGCTTCAATTTAAACATGGGCAAGGAAGCCATCTGCTGATTACCACATACCGTCCTCCCTCAGCTGATGAATCAGTACTCCTCCACGTTAAACATCACTTAGAGGAAGCTCTGAGGATGGCAAGGGCACAAAATGTATTCTGGGTGGGGGATTTGAATGTCCACCACCAAAAGTAGCTTGGCAGCAGTACTACTGATCAAGCTGGTCAGGTCCTAAAGGACATAGCAGCTAGACTGGGTCTGTGGCAGGTGGTTAGGGAACCAAAAAAGAGGGCAAAACATACTTGACCTCATCCCTACCAATCTGCCAGCTTCAGATGCATCTGTCCATGACAGTATCAGTAAGAGGGACAACTGCACAGTCCTTGTGGAGATGAAGTCCTGCCTTCACATTGAGAATAACCTCCATCATGTTGAGTGGCACTATCACCATGCTAAATGGGACAAACATTGAACAGACCTAGCCATTCAAGACTGGGCATCCATGAGGTGCTGTGGGCCATCAACAGCAGTAGAACTGCACTCCAGCACAATGTGTAACCTCATGGTCTGGCATATCCCCCAGTCAACATTACAATCGAACCAGGGGATCAACCCTGGTTCAATGGAGAATGCAGGAGCACATGCCAGGAGCAGCATCAGGAATACCTGAAGATGAGGTGTCAACCTGGTGAAGCCACCAAACAGGACTACTTACATGCCAAACAGCAAAAGCAGTAAGTGATAGACACAGCTAAGCGATCCTACAACTAACGGATCAGATCTAAGCTTTGCAGTCCTGCCTCGTCCAGTTGTGAATGGTGGTGGATGATTATACAACTCAATGGAGGCGGAGGCTCCACAAATATCCCCATCCTCAATGATGGAAGAGGCCAGCGCATCAGTGCACAAGATAAAGCTGAAGCTTTTGCAACAATCTTCAGCCAGAAGTGCTGAGTGGATGATCCATCTCAACCTCTTCCAGTGGTCCCCAACATTACAGGTACCAGTCTTCAGCCAATTCGATTCACTTCACGTGATAGCAAGAAACGATTGGAGACCCTGGATGCTGCAAAAGCTATGGGGCCCTGACAACATTCTGGCAATAGTATTGAAGACTTGTCCTCCAGAACTTGCTGGTCCCCTAGCCAAGCTATTCCAGTTCCTGACAATGTGGTAAATTGTCCATAAAAAGCAGGGCTAATCTAACTTGGCCAATTACTGGCACATCAGTCTACCCCTCGATTATCGGTAAAGTGATGGATGGTGTCATCAACAGTGCTATCAAGCAGCACTTGCTCAGCAACAACGTGGTCAGTGATGCCCAGTTTGGGTTCCACCAGGGACACTCAGATCCTGATCTCATTACGGCTTTGGTTCAAACATGGACAAAAGAGGTGAGTTGAGAGTGATGGCCCTTGACATTAAGGCTGCATTTGACTGTGTGTGGCATCAAGGAGCCCTAGCAAAACTGGAATTAATGGGTATCAGGGGCAAACTCTACAGTGGTTAGAGTCATAACTGACAAATAGGAAGATGGTCGTGGTGGTTGGAGGTCAGTCATCTCAGCTCCAGGACATCTCTGCAGGAGTTCCTCAGGGTGGTGTCCTCGGCATAATTCTCTTCAGCTGCTTCATCAATGACCTTCAGTCCATCATAAGGTCAGAGGTGGGGATGTTTGCCAATGATTGCACAATGTTCAGCACCATTCATGACTCCTCAGACACTGAGGCAGACAGTGTTCAAATGCAACAAGATCTGGACAATATCCAGGCTTGGGCTGACAAGTGGCAAGTAACATTCACGCCACAGAAATGCCAGGCTATGACCATCACAATCTAATCATTGGCTTTTGAAATTCAATGGAGTCACCATCACTGAAACCCTGACTATCAACATCCTTGGAGTTATCATTGATCAGAAACTCAACTAGACTCACCACATAATCACAGAGGCTATAAGAGGAGGATAGTAGCTATGGATTTTTGCAACGAGTAACTCACCTCCTGACTTCTGAAAGCCTGGTCACCATCTACAAGGCACAAGTCAGGAGTGTGATGGAATACTCCCCACTTGCCTGGATGAGTGCAGCCCCAAAAACACTCAAGAAGCTTGATACCATCCGGGACAAAGCAGCCTGCTTGATTGGCATTACATTCACAAGCATCCACTCCCTCTACGACTTAGGCTCAGTAGCAGCAATGTGTACTATCTACAAGATGCACTACAGAAATTCACCAAAGATCCTCAAACAGCAGCTTCCAAATCCATGACCACTTCCATCCAGAAGGACAAGGTCAGCAGATACATGGGAACACCACCACCTTCAAGCTGTCCTCCAAGCCACTCACCATCCTGAATTGGAAATATATCACCATTCCTTCACTGTCACTGGGTCAAAATTTCCTCCCTCATGACATTGTGGGTCAACCTACAGCAGGTGAACTGCAAAGGTTGAAGAAGGCAGCTCACCACCATCTTCTCAAGGGCAACTAGGGATGGGCAATAACTGCTGGCCACCCGGCGACTCCCACATCCCACAAAATTAATTTTAAAAATTGGTCCATCAAGCAGTTAACTAAAAAGAGGGTTCGATGCCTTCACTTTACATCCAAGGTTTTAAACAAAGTTTGAAACTATGCTAATTCTCCTGAAAACTGGTGTTTGATCAGAGTGACAGGCTCAGGATCACTGGATCACTGTTTGCTTGAAGAAAATATTCTTAAATAATATGCACCACAGGACAAATCAGGTTGGACTTACTGTTCAAAGTCAAAACGTTTTTCATCAAATTTACAGTGAGTCTTGAACTCAACTCAAAGCCATTTCCATTAAATATAATTAACCATTTATATATATTCCCATCCTGCTGTACTGATAGTTTAGAGATTCATATTAAATCTCTTTTTTATATATTTATTGCCCATCCCCAGTTGCCCTTTAGAATATATAAATCGTCTACAAACATCTGAGCTGTTTGCATTTACAGAAGTTTAAAAGGACTGCATAAACTGGACTAAATCTAATAACCAAAATTATTCAAAGTGACATGAATTGTCAACCATTAAATACTCGTGTCTATGAGAATAGATATCAGAAAGGGAATAATGACTGAGTTAAAGGGAGAAAAATCAGTTTATTGGAGCTGTTATCTACTTGAGAGAAGAAGTTTTGTAGAAGTAGTTGGGTTTGAGAATCAGCACTTTGTCCTATTTAAGTTGTAGCACTTTCAGTTGTTCTTTGAAAGGACAATCAAGATTTCTGACAAGAGCTTATTTCAGACACAGGGGAGCTGAGCTGAGCTGGGAGCTCCTTCTCTTCACCGGATTGGTCACTGATCACTCCAAACAATATCCACATCATAACTTGTGACCTGATAATGGTAATTACAGGCAGGAGGTCATCAGGAAACAAATCGTTATCTTAAGACGTATGACTACTACAAAATGCCTTGTTTCCAAAAAAATGTTCCAATGTCCTTGGATTGATCGGCTTTGAAAAGAATCCATCTATTCCACAATCCTTTAAACTTAGATCCACAAAAATATTACACATTAGCTGTTTTAAATCTGTAATATCTCAACAATGTGCAACTGCTGCTCTGTAAGTGAAGCCTCCTTGCATCATCAATAATATTTTAAATTCTATTGTTATAATATTTGCTAGACTCTGTACTACGGTAATGTTATTGTGTTTTCTCTTTCGTCAGCCAATATTTTCAACTCGGTATTTCAGTAATAAAATTCTTATTATTAAAATTAAATTCTTCAATAAAACTTTGAATTTTGTAAACTGGCTGTTGTGGAATGACTTTCTGTTTCAAAGCTTTTAAATTCTGGTTGCTTCTGTCTGTACTACTTGCTGGGTTTTCCACTTTTTCACTGACCAAAATCACAGCTCCCCACCTTTTTCAGGGATTTCCCAATTTCTACAGCTAAAGTGGAGTTTTCCCACTTCACAGGTAAAACCAACATATTCCCACTTTTAACAATCCAAAGTACAATACACATACCCCGCAAAAATCTTTAATTAAAGCTCTCCATTTAAACTTTATAGATCTACCTCATAAAATTATGGTTTAATTACTGAATTCTCTTTAAATGTTAAGGCTCTTCCAACTATTCTTCTTCTGCAAGACCCTTTGCCCAAGTTTCTCTAAAGTTACTCAATTCTGTTTGAAATAAATTCCAAGGCCTTCCCAATATGGCAGACCTGGTATAAAGTATTTTTCTGGCACTTTCATTGTCCCTTGTAGTTTTGTCTTGTGGAGCTCACTCACAATGAAATTCACACTTATTTTTGAGAGATGAGAACTTTCTGTTTTTCATTCTATTGCTGTCATAACTCAAGAAATCTGCCTGGAAAAGAACATTATTTTGGTGATCAGCAATAAACAGAACTATTACGCGTGGCATACAAAAGCTAGTCCCAGCCTGGATCAGATCTGCTGATCCATCCCCGCATCAGTATTATAAAGGGCTCAAGTGCTGAGTTCCAGCTGGGCAGGTCATTGTCTGCTTCTAAGGGAACTCATACACAGCAAGATCCACAGGGAGATTAATTAGTGATTCCCCACATCACTCCCCTTCCAGGTCTGAGAATTGCCCCTCACTCCTGTGACATTGGGGCCCATGACCCCATTCCTGTTGCTTTCCAGAACCGACTGGGGGCAGGGGGGAGTAAAATAAGTAGGAGAATGTCTCTTCCATGAAGAGGCACTTCAGGGGCCTTGCCCTCAGTGGTGTGTGAGCTGAAACAACTGCCTCCATGGAGGGTATTCCCCACAGACAGTCAACACATCTTTTTCTTTCTATTTCAATCTTCTCCCCAGCTTTAACCTTGTATGATACCGTTCCCATTTTCTTTTTAAAACAAATAACTTCTGGGATCCCTGGAGAGCCGTCACCGAAGTTCCTTAACTGGACCGTACCTCCCCCTAGAAATATTTGAGATCAAGGAAAAACTTTGACACCATGTTGTTCCTTGGAGTTAGAGCCCCTTTTCGTGACTTTCGCCTTCGCTTCCAGAGGGAATAATCTGCCCTTGTCAGATGTACCTATCTCGTTTACCTGGAACACACATTTTTCCCTTTTTAGCCAGATGCCAGCCTCAGAAAAACAACGGAGGTTCTCCTCCAAACTTCCACATGTTCTTTTGCAGTCGCTCCTGAGATGGCAATGTCATCCAGATTGCCACTCTGGGCACTCCTTTGAAGGATGTTCTCCACTACCCTTTGAAAGATGGGTGAGCCAAAGATACCCCAAAGGGCAAGTGAGAGTCCTTTTGAGAGTATTTTTAGTGACTTACTTCCTGGATGATCCTCAAGCTCCAGTTGGAAGTAGGTGTGGCTCATATTCAATTTGGAAATTAGGTGAGCCACCCCACTGCCAGCTTTTCAAAGAAACCTTCTATGCATGGGACAGAGTATATTTCTGAGTGGGGAACTCTGTTGATTGTCACCTCATAAGCTTCAAAAAGAAGGACCAAGTTTTCAGGTTTTACAACTGAGACTACTGGCATGACACATTCACCAAATTGTATGACGCCCAGTTCCTCTAAACGTTCCAATTCACCTCTACTCTGGTGCCTCAGGCATAGAGGACTGGTTGTGCCTTGAAGTATTTAGGTTAGGCCTCTGACTCTATATAAATCTTGGCCCTGATGCCTTTTACCTTCCTGAGGCCCTCTTGAAATACTTCAGGATGATTCCCAATGGCTGCATATTGATCTCCAATGCCCATTTTAAACATTTGCTGCCAGCCCAGATGCATCCGGGGTGGCCATTTACCTGGGGCTTTATGTTAATTAGGGCCACTCTGGGAGCACTCATGTAGCACCAATCATTTTACCTTGGCAACTGACAGGAGCTGCAAGTGTTTTCCATTAGAGGTTTGCTCTGTAATATGGGGCAGCCCAAGGCTGAGGACAGTGCTATCTCCGAACCCCTAAAGCTCCTGAGCCCCTTTCTTCACAGGAAAGGGCCAGTTCTATGGGTTTCTTGAGGTCCAGATCTAGTTTCGTCAGTAGTTTCTTTTGTTACACAATATTATTAATTCCACAAACTAAGTGATCCCTTAACATTTCCTAAAGTGCTGGCCTATACGCAATGTGTTCAGCCAATTTCCATAGTCTCAACAAGAATTCAGTAATCGGTTCTCCAAGTAGTCTATTTGCTATGTTACACCTGTAATGCTGTAGTATAACAGATGGCTTGGGGGACATGGTGTTCCACTACCGTATGTATCAGTTTGTCAAAAAAAGCTAAACTCCTTAGGAAACTGAAAGTCATGGCCCCACAAGCAGTCAGGAGAATGACCTGGTGATCCCCCTAGTTGGTGATCCCCCTCTATGCCATTTGCCTGAGAAAAAAAATCCCATTCTTTCAGTGCACTGGGGCCAGTCCTCCACGCCAGCATCATAGAGTTCCAGTTTCCCAAATAGCAAGATTTCCAATATTTCCCATCACGGTTACCAGGTTTGTTGAAAGGCAAGGCTGTCCCAAACTTTTCCATACTCTTGTCACCAGTGTAATAGCTGAGGAAGCCTGACTGGAGGGAAACATTCCTTATTGTTGAACACCAAATTAGAGCTACTTCTCATTGTGTACATAGGCTAGTCCCAGTGCAAGATTTCCTCTTCTCCACATCGAATCAAACTGCTTCATTTTAAACATTTTGTCTGTATATTGTTACAAGGCCCTTATTGGATTGAATGGTACAGTGTATTCATTACAGTGCACTCTAGATGTTTTCTTAAATCAACCTATGCAGAAATGTTATTACACATCTCTGTCGATTGTCAAGTGGGATTTCAACGTAGGGCTGCTGATTCTGATATTGGGAACTACCACTGTGCCACAAGAACCCTCTGGTCTGCTTTATTTTATTATATCTGGAAGTATTGTCACACACAACCAAATGACTTCCCCACCACCAAATCCTACTGCACCTGGTATTCCCAAACGGACTCCCATCCAAGTACTAACCAGGCCTGAGTCTGCTAGCTTCTGAGGTCAGACAAGATTGGGCAATTTCAGACTAGCGTTGCTGTAGTGAAATGGCAGGGGCCCAGACCACAAACCTTTTGGTTAACAGCCAAGCACCCTGATCAACTGCGTCACGTAGACTGGTCTGGGTCTGCTTTTTTTAAAAAATTTACTCTGAAGTGCTATTACGTACAACCGAGCAACCTTCCCACTAAAATGATCGGGATTTTTTAAAAAAACTACTAAGTACTCCCAGTGAAAACACCTGTGTAACCAATTCAGTGTTTATATGCAAAACCCATTTAGGGTAATGCAAACCATCAAAAGTGCGAGGGAGATAGGGAGAGAGGGAAGGGACTAAATCAAAGTGGAACAGGAAGGACTGGATCTGCATTTTTTTAAAAAAATCTAACATACGTTTCTAATTAACCGGTTCAGAGATGTATTACTCTTCGAGTCATTAAGAACCTTCTTTGATTTATTTCATCTCATCCATAGCTTCACTATGTTGAGCCTATAACATGTTTCTAACAGATTAATTGTTCCCTCCTTACTCCATTATTGTACGCAAATAAAAACGAGTATTGGTAATTACCCAGTAGGTCAGGCAACATCAGTGAACCAAGAAACTAAGTTAAGCTGTCCAATTTCAACTTTGAGACAAGTGAATGAAGTTTGAACAAAAACAAAGTAGCTGGAAAAGCTCAGCAGGTCTGGCAGCATCTGTGGAGTAGAAAACAGGGTTAACATTTCGGGTCCGGTGACCCTTCCTCAGAACAAGTTTGAACAAGTTGACAGCTCACCTTAAGTTTCAGGTCTATGACCTTTGTGATGAAATGCTTCCTATTGAGTTTGTCCCTCATTGTCTATTTCTTTTTACTTCAATTTTCCAGTGTCGAACCAAATAGACTCAGCAAGCAGTACCACGATAGAGCATTAGGGGTCTCGCCTGCCATCTGGAAATCCATGCTGCCTGTTTCTGAGAAAACATGCCAATCAGACAGCAGAAAGGGTAATGCAGGGCATAGATCAGGAATCAAGAATCTGGTAGTGGAAGTCGCACCTAGTGAAGGCTGCCAGCCAATCAGATGATACCTGTTCTGGTTCTTGACATTACCACTGAGGTGGTTATAATTGTTAGTGGAAACACATTCTGAATGTGCTGACAGTGGATTTCTCAGATGGATGTTCGGAGACCAGGGACCTGATAGTTCCTGACACTTCTCAGAAGCATGAGCAACGAGGCCCAGGAGCAGTTCACAGAATCCCTACAGTATGGAAACAGGGCCTTCGGCCCAACAAGTCCACACCGACCCTTGGAGCATCCCCCCAGACTCATCACCCTATAACCAACCTAACCTACACCTCCCTGAACACTACAGGCAATTTAGCGTGGCCAATCCACCTAACCTGCACATCTTTGGACTGTGGGAGGAAACCAGAGCACCCGGAGGAAACCCACGCAGACATGGAGAGAATGTGCAAACTCCACACAGACGGTCACCCAGGGTGGAATCAAACATGGGTCCCTGGCGCTGTGAGGCAGCAGTGCTAACCACTGAGTCACAGTGCTGCCCTTTCATCATAAAGAAGCCATCAGCATCCCATCCTCTTGGTGCTTCGACAGTTCTGAGGAAGGGTCACTGGATTAATTGTGCTTTCTCTCCACAGATGCTGCTAGGCCTGCTGAGCTTTTGCAGCAATTTCTGTTTTTGTTTGTGCTTGCACAGATCTTCCTTTAGTTCACACCGGAAAGGGAGAATTTTATTTTAATTCACACATGGGACATACGCATCACTGGGTGTGGTAGCATTCATTGTCTGTCAGAAGCTGCCCTTGAGAAGGTAGTGGTGAGCTGCCTTCTAGAACTGCTTTAGTCCATTCTCACAGATGACCACAGCTGGCATTTTGTGGTATATGCCACCTTTACTGTTAGGAGCTGTATCTACCAGTTTGTACGGGTAATAGCTGCTTGAAGTAGTTTGCCACCACTAATCCTCCTTTTCCTTTGTTTTGTCCTGGGCAGTCTGGCAATTTGTGCAGAGGATACAAGACTATAAATTATCTACAGAAAAGGCACACTTCTTACATCAGAAGGTTTATTGCAAAATAACAGTAATTGCTACTACATGTGATCAGGCATAATTTTTAGGGCCTTAAGTACAGATACATCTGTTCCCTCTGACTATATATGACATCAGTAGAATGGAGGAGCCAATGTAACATGAACATTCATTATACAGAACTATTGCCTTCTGCAAAATCTCTCACAAGCTTTCATTCTAACAGTTAATCCATACAATCATGTATATAACTGTATTACATTTGCCAGCACCTCATCTCCCTCCAACTTCACAAAGTGTAGATGGCCTGGATGTTTTACACACTTCTCAGAATGCACTCTCTGTGGACTTGGAAGAATGGGGGACCCTCATACTTTAAAACTGTTGTCCTTCATTCTTTCGGCCATTTTGCCACTGGATGTTCTTTTATCTCTGGAATATCCTCCATGAAGAATGTCATTCTTTGTGGATACTGTTGTTGGCCCATTACCTTATCTGAAGGATTCTGAATCTCCTGGTTTTGCTTCAAAGAGGAACCCTTCTCTTCTAACTCACCTAGTTGACCCATAACATCAACTGGGGGACTTTTAATC
>JAHRHZ010000267.1:26457152-26473127 GCA_024137785.1 Ginglymostoma cirratum | reverse complement strand
GGCCAGATTCTTGCCTTTTCCCCTAGCCTATCAATATCCATCTATAAACTCTTTATCTCTTCATCACAGCCTGCTTTCCAACCTATCTTAGTATCACCTGTGACTTTTTTCTATGTTACTCTCTGTCCCTGCTTGCAGATCAATTACATAGTTTGTAAATAGTTGCAATCCGAGAACTGAACCCAGTGGCATCCCAATAGATACAATTCACCATCTAGAGAAGGACCCATTTATCCTGACCCTCTGTTTTCTGACAGTCAGCCAATCCTCTAACAAGTCAATACTCCACCTTAGACTCCTGGGATCTAACTTTCTAGATTGGTCTTTTATGTGGCACATTGTCAAATGCCTTCTGGAAATGTAGATATACCTCATCCACCGTATCCCCATTATCAACGTTGCCCATTACATCCTCAAAGAACTGCAGCAAGTTTGTCATGCATTACCTTCCCTCTTGAAATTGTTCTGACACTGGTGAATTGAGCTTTATTTTTCTAACATTCAGTTATCTCTCTTTATGATTGACTCCAGCAACTTCCCCACCTCAGAAAACAAATCAACAGTACTATAGTTTCCCATTATTTTGCTTACCTCCTGTTTTGAATAAGAGTGTCACATTAGCATGTTTCCAATCCACTGGTACCTTTCCAGAACCCAAGGAAGTTTGGGATATCATAACTAATGCATCCACTATCTCTGTTGCCACCTCCTTTAATACCGTAGGGTGCAGGTCCCAGGCCCCAGGGACTTATCTGACTTTAATCCCATCGGTTTAATTAGTAACTTCTCCTTAATTACAGCAATTTCACCAAGTTCGTCTGTAGTAGCTGCAGTTTTTGGAAAGAAATTATTATCTTCCACTGTGAAAACTGAGACAAAACGTTGGTTTACTGCCTCTGCCATCTGAGTTCCCCATCATTATATTGCCATTTGTGTCCTCTAAAGGGCCAACATTTACTTCACTATTGTCCTCCTTTTTATATACTTGTATAGAAGCTTTTAGTATCAGTGCTTAAGTTTTCTGCTATTTCATCTTAGTTCTTTTGATTTTGTTTTTTGTAACCCTTTGCTGACGTTTAAAGTTCTGCTAATCCTTCAGAATACCACCAACCAATGCAGAATGATATGCCCTCATTTTTGCCCTTATGTTATCCTTGACTTCCTTATTAAGCCATGGATGATTTTTCATCTTTTTACAATTCCTCTTCCTCTCAGGAATATACTTTGAGAGATATTTAGCATCTTCCTAAACATTTGCCACTGCTCTTCAACTGTCCTGCCCTTTAATATTTTTGCCCAGTCCCCTCAGGCCAACTTCTTCTCAAGTCTGTATAATTACCTTTGCCCAACACTAAAATTCTCCCATGCGACTCTGTCTTCACTCTTTCAATCTGAATTTGAATCTCTAGCATATTGCGAGCACTCTTTCCACGAGGATCTTTAACCACAAAACTATTTCTCAATCCTTCCTCATTCCATAATACCAATTCTGAAGTAACCAGTTCTCTGGTTGCCCTAACGACACGTTGCACTAAGAAACAATCCCTCATACATTCTGTGAACCCTTCTTTGAGGCTATCCTTGTCAAGTTGAATAATCTAGTCAATATGCATGTTCAAATCACTCCTATTGCGTCCTTCTCACAAGCCCTCATTATTTCCTCATTTAGACTATGCTCTACTTTGGATATTCTGTTTGGGGGCATGTAAATTACTCCTACCAAGGAATTTGTCCACTTGCTTTTTATTTCCACCTAGAATGATTCAACATTTTGGTCCCTAGTGCCAATAGCATTTCTTAATACAGCCTTGATACCATCCTTAACCAAGAAAGCAACTCCACCTCCTGTTCCTTCATGTCTATCCTTTCAGAATACTGCATACCTTTGTATAAATAACTCCCAATCCTGATCTTCCTGTACCATATTTCAGTCATCCCCTGTGGAGCTGGAGGAACACAGCAGGTCGGGCAACAGCAGAGGAGCAGGAAAGTTGATGTTTCAGGTTTACACCCTTCAGTCCTGATGAAGGGTATAAACCTAAAACATTGATTTTCCTGCTCCTCTGCTGCCTGACCTGCTGTGTTCCTCCAGCTGCACACAGTATTGACTCTGACTCCAGCATCTGCAGTTCTTGCTATCTCCATCTTTTAGTAATCTCCATCAGGCCGTACACATTTCTCTTCATTTGTTCTGCCAGCTCATCACCTTATTCTGAATACAGCATGCATTTAGGTACAAGGTTTTTAAGTAAGTTCTACTGATTTGTCTTTCTGTTTTAATATTTTCTTGTACAATATGCTCTCCGCACTCTCCATCCTTATTTATTAATCCCAAACGACACTGAGCTTCATCTCTACCTCCAACCTTCAACTTACATTTTGATCATTTAGGATTCCATCCCTGACCATGGTCATTAGACTGGCCCTGCCTTTTATCCTATTAACCTCTACCTGCTGCTCACTTTCTGACCTTTTGCTTTGGTTCCCACCCTGCTGCCTCATTAGTTTAAATCTACCCACGTGTTTTCCATACAGCAGCAAAGGCCAGGAGGGAAACTGATAGAGATGTATACAATAATGTAGAAGATTGAGAGGAAGCCACTTTTTCTATTAGTACAGGGCTCAATAATCAGGGCATAGATTTAAGGTAAGTGGTTGAAGGCTAACAGGAGGGTTCAGGATAAAAGCATTCACTCAGAGGGTGGTGGGATTCTGGAGCGCATAATATGAAAGCATGGTTGAGTCTGAAACTCTTGTAACATTTAAGCAGTGTTTCGATATTTACTTGCATTTTCAAAGCCTCAGGGCAAAAACTGGAAATGGGATTAGTGTAGTCAGATCTTTGCTGACTTGCACAAACGCAAAAAGCCAAGTGGCGTCTTTCTGTTCTACAAACATCAACGAGTCAACGGTTTTACTGTGACGTGCCTCGGGAATGCCTTGATGCCATGAGAATTACTTTTTAATCTATGTACGTTATACCTTCCTGGGAAAATACTCCTGCAATTTCCATGACTTTCCTTAAAATGGTCCCAAATTACATAATCTGCCATAATCACCTTGATGGTAAAGATTCAAACAAGTTCAATAGACATCTAACCTGCACAGTTAATAAATTTAAAAATGATTAATAACTCTTTAAAAAGTATGTTCATTATATTATCAAGAATCACACTATGATAATTTTAGCATTCAGGACTCCAGACCGACTTTGTTAGTGTAGCAGTGTGTAATATTGTACCTATTTCCACTCCAGTCTATTTTCCAGATTTATTGTCAATAAGTAATTAGCCATAGTCCACAAATGACTGTAGGCAAACTCTCCATACAGATTTGTAGCTTGAAGGACATTGTTCTGCAGATATGGGACAATATACCACTGCAGGCCCCCATTAACTTGCACAGATTGTATAGGATTGTATTACCAACATCGTTGGCAATATCCTGCATTGTAGTCTAGCCAACTAAGCTCATCAATCCCCACATATAGAATCATAAGGATCTAACCAACAAACAGGAGGTAAGTTTGATAAAAGCATAACTTATGGTATTTTCATCAGCCCATTTGATTTTTTCCATTCATTCACTGTTTCACAAATGTATCCTCTTCCTCCTGCTATTGCATTACACTATCTCTCAGAATAATGGGTTGACATTCCCCAGTTGCAGTTAAGGTGTGAAGGCTCGTGTGTCTCACATGGTGGAATCTTGTCGGGGCATGGACACTGTGGCTATAGTGGGAAATGTAGCTAAATAATGGAGACGTCTCTTGATCCTGTCAGTGGGCAGTGTAGAGGCCATGCAATATTCGTGTTATGGAGGATTTGGGGGAACAAGTGTGAATGAGGGAAGACATTGTGGGCAACAGTGAAATCATAAAAAAATGCATACAAGTTCTGCAGGTAACAGGAAAGGCAAATGGAATATAGGCACATATATCCCAAATGTAATATATGGAATATTTAGTTTTTGCATAATTAATAAGCTGAAGAGCAGCTGGTCATGAGAAAATCAACATGGGCTATGTTGAACCTCCCACTATGAATCTCACCAAAAAAAACTTGCTAAGAACAGGAAAGTTCAGCCATTTTCAGGCTCTACTTTTTCCTATTTAGTTGCGTTGAAGCTTTCAATAAAATATGGAAATCTGTCCAACTTATTGCATGAAAAATTACCAGATAAAGACAAAGGTGTAAGTCATGGTTTTGACCTGCTTTGATGTCAACGATACACGTCAAGGTATCTGAAGTGTTACAAAGATTATTGCATGAAAATAATTGCATTTACTTTCTGTCCAATCATTACCAAACTATTCATGTTGTCGCCGAGAATTATTACCCGTAGCTGTTGAATCAAACATTTTGCTAATCTGACAAAGCAAAGGCAGAATAAAATATTAACAAATAACACCCAAAAAATCAACATGAAACATAAACAGGAAGAACAATTCAATCTTGTGGGCTCAAAGGCCAGCTTTGAGAGTTATGGGGAATGTCTGCCTCTTGTCTGAAGTTCCTGTATGCTGAATCAATATTTCTTGTTTGTTGTGTCTTATAAATGGTCAGTGTAGGAATGACCTGGTTATACTGAAGAACAAAAGGACTGTGCACATACTGACCGAAATACAGATCAGACCTAAGGGAATCCAACCCAGGTTCTGAAATTTCCTGATTAAGTGCTGGGATTTCATCAGTCCAAAGTTTCTGCCAAATCTATCCTGATGGAATTTTCTGACGTAAAAATATTTCTGGATGTGGCTAGTCCTTGATTAACCCAGTTTCACCATAATGTGATTTTACTTTACCACCAACAATTCAAATAGCGTGTGCCTGATTCATGATACTGTGATCCATACCTGAATGTCAGCAACACAGAGGAATGGACATGCACCAAAACTCAGCATTCCTGAGACATCCCTGTTCCTTCAGCTTGTTTTGACTGTTGCCTGCCTTAATTAACGCTGGATATGTCTCTTTTTAAACAAAAGTACACTTGTCTCCAAGGATACTCAACCCTGAGTTCACAGGGAAGCTGCTGGCCTTCACCAGTGACATAGCTGATACCACTGTGCAAATAAAACTGCACATTCCCACCTCCAATTAATGTTTAAGCAATAGGCCACACACCTCACCAATTTGTAGCCATATCCCATCTTACAATTCTTTCTAAATCACTGCCAATCTGCCCACTTGAGTCCAACATCTCACCTGTTCCCTGTGGGGCCATCACAGACAGGAAAACTTTCAAACAATTTACAACATGAATTTTTAGTTCCAGAAACCGAAGGTGAATGAAAATGAAATCAACAGAAGCAGCATTCCTCCACTCCTGTTAAACATATGAACTGCTTGGATCTTAAGCAACAAGTATTTTATGGTCACAATAAAAACAAACTTGCTGGAAAAACTCAGCAGGTCTGGCAGCATCTGTGAAGGAAAAAGCAGACTTAACGTTTCAGGTCCGCTGACCCTTCCTCAGAACAGTTCCTCAGTTCTGAGGAAGGGTCACCAGCCCCGAAACGTTAACTCTGTTTTTTCCTTCACGGATGCTGCCAGACCTGCTGAGCTTTTCCAGCAAATTTGGGTTTTTGTTCCTGATTTACAGCATCCACAGTCCTTTCAGTTTTAATTTAGTATTTTATAGTCAATGATTGATCACTGCACCCAGCTTTTATTACTGAAATCAGGTCTCAATTAAGTCCTAAATAAAAACCGAAAGAACTGCGGATGCTGTAAATCAGGAACAAAAACAGAAATTGCTGGAAAAGCTCAGCAGGTCTGGCAGTTCTGAGGAAGGGTCACTGGACCCAAAACATTAACTCTGATTTTTCCTTCACAGATGCTGCCAGACCTGCTGACCTCAGTTAAGTCCTGACTGGCCTGTAATGTCTGGCATACGTTGGCTTTGTCAAGCACAAAGTGATGATCTTCCTACTCAAAGTCCTCATCCTCCTCTGCACAAGACTGTACTTGCTTTTTCATTTCCTCAGCATTCATCAGATCTATTTTTTTTGGCCTGCTCTAGGTGTGCAGGGGATACTAAGATTATGCAGACACTTTGTCTGGAGTGTACTGACAGCTCCCACCAGACCTGTCAGAGCTTCAGCAGATCTATTACCCACTCCACCATGTACCTGCACTCTAACACAGTCAGGGAATTCTGAAATACTGTCCTCAGCCACGGATGCAGAAAGTAGCCCTTTGCCCCAATAGCCATTGCAGTAAAATGCTGATAGTGTAATTAAAAAACTCAAAAGTTAAGTGAAGCAGCTAGAGCCAGTCACTTCAAGTTACTGGTGAAACAGGGAAATACAAACCTACTGGAAGCTGAGAGTAAATGTAGACTATTTGCTGTAAAGAATGTGATTCCATGCAAGTGCAATGCAGCTCAAAGTATAAGTTGCCTACAAGAAAAAGTATAGTCAACAGTTCTTTATTTGTTTCATCTGTTTCAGAAGTTTTTAATCTCAAATCTCACTGTGGCAGTCTTTCAACTATTGACTGAATGTTCAAATATTTTGCAAAACACAAATTGCTGAAGAAACTCAGCAGGTCTGTGGAGAGAAAAGTGAGTTATGTTTCGCGTCCAGTGACAGCTCGGGTCACTGGGCTCAGAATGTAAATGTGTTTCACACCCTACTGGATGCTGCCACACCTGCTGAGTTTCTACAGCAATTTGTTTTGTTTCAGATCTTCAGCAACTGCAGTTCTTTGTTTTATTTCATCATACAATTTCTTTTTGCTATCTTTCTCCACAGAAGTCATGACAAATTTGATGTATATTGTCCTTTCCAAAAGATATAAAATGCTGTATTCAAAACATAAAACTTGGCATATATATTTAGAAGTTAAGCAACACATTAATAGTAAATAATAGTCTTGAATGGAAGAAAACCCTCATAATTTGCAAATCCTTTAAAGGTGGTGTCATTGATGATTGAATATTAATTTCCTTCATCCTTGTCAAAAATTAAGTAGCCATAGCACAGTTCTCTGAAGTCATTCAATTTTGACAGAACTCATACGACTATTAGGCATTGACATGGGAACGACATTCAGATACACAGGACAGAAACATCCCAGGCCCTGAATACAAAGGCTACGTGGGAAATTTGGGAAAATTTGCATGAAATGTCGAACAAGGTTCTTCGAGGTTAGTTGCATTTTGCAACTAAGTTTGGAACATTGAGAAGATTCTTTCTAAGCAGCAGTGAGAGGCCAATTAAAAGGCAGAACATCCAGAAAATAGTTTCAGAGATAGTAGGAACTGCAGATGCTGGAGAATCTGGGATAACAAGGTGTAGAACTGGATGAACACAGCAGGCCAAGCAGGGCCCTTCTGAAGAAGGGTCTAGGCCCGAAACATCAGCCTTCCTGCTCCTCTGATGCTGCTTGGCCTGCTGTGTTCATCCAGCTCTACACCTTGTTAACTCAGAAAATAGTGATAGGATTGGGTGGAGTCAGCATGGATTTATGAAAGGGAAATCATGCTTGACTAGTCTATTGGAATTTACTACAGGATGTAACTAGTAGAGTTGATCAGGGGGAACTAGTGAATGTGGTTACTTGGACTTTCAGAAGGTTTTTGTTAAGATCTCACATAAAACATTAGCATGTAGAACTGAAGTGCATGGGATGGAGGGCAGTGTAGTGACATGGATAGCAAACCAGTTGGCAGAAAGAAAACAGAGTATGAAAAAGCAGGTCATTTTCTTAGTGGCAATTAGTGATTAGTGGGGAAGCATAGGAGTCAGTGTTTGGATCCCAGCTATTCGAAATATATATTAATGGTTTAGATGAGAGAACTAAAATGTAATATCTCCAAGTCTGCAGTCAACACAAAGCTGGATGCAGACTGAAGAGTGAAGAGAATGTAGAGATCCTTCAGTGTGAGGTGGACAGGTTGAATGACTGGGTAAATGCATGGCAGATGAAGTAATGAAGTGTAATATTGATAAATGTGAGGTTATCCATTTTGATAGCCAAAACAGGAAGGCATATTATTATTGGAATGCCAATTGATTAGGAAAGTAGGACATGCAATGAGACCTGGCTGTCCTCATATACCGGGTGTCCTCATATACCATTCGCTGAATGTAAGCATGCAGGTGCGACAGACAGTAAAGAAGGCAAATGGCATGTTGACTTTCACATCGAGATGATTTAAGTAGAGGAGCAGGATTATTTTGCTGACACTGTACATAACATCTGGAGTACTGTTTGCAGTTTTGACCTCCTTACCTGAGGAAGCATGTTCTGGCTATGGAGGGATATCAACAAATGTTTACCAGACTGATTTCTGGGATGGTGAGACTGACATATGATGAGACATGGATCAGCTAAGATTATATGTACTGGAGTTTATAAGAATGAGGGGGGGAATCTCATAGAAACCTATACAATCCTGACAGTACTACACAGGATAAATGCTGGAAGGATATTCCCAATCACCAGAGAGTCCGGAAACAAGGGTAATGGGCTAAGGATGTGGGGTAGGCCATTTAGGACAAAGATGAAGAAAAATTTCTTCACCCAGAAAATGATGAGCCTATGGAATTCTCTGCAACAGAAAGTGATTTGGGCCAAAACATTTAATGTTTTCCAAGTAAGTGTTAGATATCATTCTTAGGGCCAAAGGGATCAAAGGAGATCAAAGTGGAAACAGGGTATTGGAGTTGGATGATCAGTCATGATCATGTTGAATGGCAGAACAGGCTCAAAGAGCTGAATGGCCTACTCCTGCTCCCATTTTCTATATTTGTATTTAAAGGGAGCCACAGACAAGTGCAAATGATCACAGGATGCTATTGGAACTAAAAGAAAGCAAATAACCCCACAAAATAGAAACCATTCAATCCCGATCCAAGAACATTAGTGCCAGCAATTTTTTATTTTTACACCTACGTTGGAGCCTGGTGGGACCTGAAAACAATGATTTTTGTAATTAGCCTGAAGCTGAAAGGCCCATGGTGGCAAAAGTTGGGGTAAGAATTAGGCCAAGAAAAGGCCAGTTCACCACTGAGCTAATACGAGTCCTGATAGATTTGAAAACATAGTTCAATTCTAGACTCAATGCTGAATTTTAACCCTTACTTTGAAAAAATGTGTAAAACAAAGACACAAAAATCCTTGATAGTAATCAACCTTTCTGATGGTTGTTAACTATTCAGCAGAATCTACCTGGCATTAAAAACTTGGAGTCGCAGCATTGTCTATTTCCTAGTTATGTTGAGACACTATTGCTTGCTTTTAATGTTATAATTTCGCTTAACATTGCAGGTATGTCTCTAACTGTATTGTGGAATAAACAGTCACTTCCTTCAATAGTAAGCTCATTTTGACACTATCAACAAACAAGAAAGTCCACACCTTGTTATCTCTAAAGGTCCTTCCAAATTGCTGTCAATAACAATTCAACTTCCTGCTGTTACAAGCTGATCTCAAACAAAGCATTCATTAATTGGAAATATGGTTGCTGGTGATCTCAGTTACAAATTTCTGTTACCTGAAATGACAGATTTACATATCCTTTGAGCTAATGTGGGCATATGAAGTAGGTGAAATTCTGGTTTAGGCCAAGAAAATAAATTACAATGTGAAGTCAATAGGACTCTTTTTCTCAGACTGTATGGGCATGAGCCTTCAAATATGATCTTTAAAAGGACCAAGATCAACATGATAGGTCATTTCAAATTTGGCTTACAATGTGGATTGTGTATTTCAGCATTGGAAATAAGAATCAAATTACATTTATATAGAACCTGTAAATACACCTAGCATCCCAAGATACTGCCCAGACAACAATGCAACCAGAGGGTGGATATTGAGAAGAAATAGGAAAATAATGAGAGCTGGCCAAAGTTGCAGTTAAATAGGCAGCTTTTGAAAAGGCTTTCGAGTGTGAGCGAAGCGTTAGCAAGGTAGGAAAATTTGAAGGGAGGTGATAGCCTACTGACATTATCACTAAACTATTAATCCTGCGGCTCAGCTAATATTCTGGGTACCCGTGTTCAAATGCCACACCAAGTCAGATTGTAGAATTTAAAGTGAACAAATATCTAAAATTAATGATGACCATGAAACTACTGCTGATTGTCAGAAAATCCCATCCGGTTCATTAATGGTCTTCGGGGAAGGAAAGCAACTATTCTCACCTGGTCTGGGCTACGTGTGACTCCAGAACCACAACAGTGTGGTTGACCCTCAACTGCCCACTGAAATAGCTTAGCAAGTCACTCAGTTCTATCAATTGCTGCAAAGTCTCAACAAAGAAAGAAAATTGGACAGACCACCTGTTGTTGACCTAGGCACTAAAATGACAACAGTAAAAACAGCCCTGCCGATCCCGCAACGTCATCCATATTAACATCTGGGGCTAATGCCAAAATTGGGACAGCTGTCTCACAGACTAGTCAAGCAACTGACTGACATTGTTTATAAGCTATGATTCCATGAGAATGACTGTGTCCCAAACACCACAATCACCGTCCCTGGATATGTCCTGTCCCACCCAGCAGAAGTGGTAACAAAGCAGTATATTTCAGGAGATGGTTGGCCTGGGAGTCTTCAATATTGACTCTGTACCCTATGAAGACTCATGGCTTCAGGTCAAACATGGGCAAGGAAACCTCCTGCTGATTATCATATACCGCCCTCCTTTAGCTGATGAATCAGTACTCCTCAATGTTGACCAACAACTAGAGGAAATACTGAGTGTGGCAATGTTGCAAAATGTACTCTGGGTTGGGGATTTCCATGTCCACCACCAAGAAGGGCTCAGCAGCAGCAGCACAATTGATCAAACTGGTCGGGTCCTAAAGGACATAGCTGCAAGACTGGGTCCGCACCAGATACTGAATTAATGAACAAGAGGGAAAAGCGTTCTTGACCTCATTCTTACCAATCTGCTTGCACAGCTGCAACTGTCCAGGACAGTATTAGTCAGGGTGACGATTGCTCAGTCCATGACTGAAAGTCCCCACCTTCACGTTGAAAATACCCTCCATAGTGCCACAGAACACAATTACCATGTTAAATGGGACAGAATTCGAACAAATCTAGAAACTCAAGACTGGGCACCCATGAGGCATTGTGGGCTATCAACAACAGCAGAACTCTCCTCCAGCACAATCTGTAACCTCGTGGCCCAGGATATCCCCCACTTAACCATTACTGTCAAGCCAGGGAATCAACTCTGGTTCAGTGGAGAGTGAAAGAGGGCATACCAGGGATAGCACCAGTGGTATGTTTGAAGATGACGTGTCAACCTATTGAAGCTACCAAACAGGACTATTTGCACACCAAACAGCAAGTGATAGACAGAGCTAAGCGATCCCACAACCTATGGATCAGAACTAAGTCCTGCCACATCCAGTCGTGAATGATGGTGGACAAATGAACAAATAACTCATTGGAGTAGGAGTCTTCACAAATATCCCTATTCTCAATGATGGAAGAAACCAACACATCAGTGCAAAACATAAGGCTGAAGCATTCGCAGCAATCTTCATCCAGAAGTGCCAAGTGGACGATCCATCTTGGCCTCCTCTAGTGGTCCCCAGCATCACAGATGGTCTTCAGCCAATTTGATTCATTCCACATGATATCAAGATCCAGTTGGAAGCATTGGATATGGCAAAGGCACTGGGCCCTGACAACAGTCTGGCAATTATACTGAACACGTATGCTCCAGAACTAGCCGCACTAAGCCAAGCTGTTCCAGTAGAATTACCACACTGGTATCTACCCGACAATGTGGAAAATTGCCCAGATATATTCCGTACACAAAAAGCTGGACAAGTATAACCCACCTAATTACTGCCCAATCATCATACTCTTGATCATCAGTAAGGTGATGGAACATGTTATTAACAGTGCTATCAAGCAGCACCTACCTAGCAACAACCTGCTCAGTGATGCCCAGTTTGGGTTTCACCAGGACCACTCAGCTCATGACAATATTACAGCCTTGGTTCAAACATGGACAAAAGCACTGAATTCCAGGCGTGAGGTGAGAATTACATCAACTCTTTGACATCAAGGCCATATTTGATCAAGTGTGGCATCAAGGAACCTTCGTAAAACTAGAATCAATGGGAATCAGGGGAAATCTCTCTGTTGGTTGGAGTCATGCCTGGCACATAGGAAGGTGGTTATGGTTGGTGGAGATCAGTCACCTCAGCTCCAGAACATCTGTGCAGGAGTTCCTCAGGGTAGTATCCTAGGCCCAACCATCTTCAGCTGTTTCATCAATAAATGTCCCTCCACCATAAGGTCAGAAATAGAGACTATCGTCGATGATTGCACAATGTTTCAGCACCATTTGTGACTCCTCAGATACTGAAGCAGTCCGTGTTCGATGAAACAAGACCTGGTCAATACCCAGGCTTGGATTGAAAAGTGTCAAGTAACTTTGTGTTGTATAAATGCCAGGCAATAACCATCTCTAATCAGAGTCAGAGTTAATCTAACCACCACACCTTGAAATTCAATTGCATTACTATCATCCTGGGGGTTATCATTGACAAGAAACTCAGCAGGACTCACCATACAAATACAGTGGCTACAAGAGCAGGTCAGAGGCTAAGAATACTGAAACAAGTAACTCTCCTCCTGATTCCACAAAGCCTAACCATCATCTACAAGATACCAGTCAGGAGTGTGATGGAATATTCCCTACTTGCCTGGATGGGTGCAGCTCCAACAATAAACAAGAAGCTTGACACCATCCAGGATAAAGCAGCCCACTTATTGGCACTACGTCCACAAGCATCCACTCCCTCTGCCACTAACGCTCAGTACCAGCAGTGTGTACTATTTACAAGAGGCACTGCAGAAATTCACCAAAGATCCTCAAGTAGCACCTTCCAAACCCACAGCCACTTCCATCTAGAAAGATAAGGGCAGGAGACGGATGGGAATACCATCACCTATGAGTTCTCTTCCAAGCCAACCACCATCTTGACTTGGAAATATGTCATCATTCCTTCAGCATTGCTGGGTCAAAATCCTGGAATTCTCTCCTTCATGGTGTATACACAGCACACTGGTTCAAGAATATAGCTCACCACCACTTTCTTAAGGAACTTGGGACAGGAAATAAATGTTGGCCCTGTCAGCAAGGCCCACATTCTACGAATGAATTTTTTAAAAAAATCACAGAGCACTAGATCCCAAAATTCACATTGTGTTATACATGAGCCTTAAGGTCATAAAGTTATCTAGGTGGATTAGTATTTTCAAGGCAAAGAGGTAATGTTGGTTTTACATCCCATTTCAGTTCTGCTGTTGAGCAAATGAAGAGTAATAGAAGATGTACTAATCTTAACTAAGGTGCAGTCAAGCAAAATTCCAGTTTAACCCTGGATGGCATCAGTAATATTGTATTCCTTTATTTCTGCCCCAGGATCTGTCTACTTCAGGACTCCAGTTGTCGTCAACATTTGTGGAACAGATGCAAGATAGGTCTGATAGCCATGTTTGCCAGTCAATGGCAAGATGCTAAAAAGGGCAGACAGCTGTCTTGCCATTTGCCTCTTCAACAGCAGTAAGAGTTAGGGCACTCAATGCTGGGAAGTGAACACTGTGCTATTTATAAGACACATGCACCATTTGTATTATAATCAGCCTACGAATGAAGGTATCATAGCAGAAGGTCCTCTCAGGCTGTGGAGGACTTTCTGAAGGGCCAGTGTACAGACTTTGCTGTCATTTCCTCCAGTGCTGCTGTCAGAAGAGAATATCCTTGGACACTGTAACAGAACTATGTTACCTGCTGAATCAGGATGTGCCATTTGAAGGGGTGGGTGGTCATCCACTCTGATCACCATCAGGGTGACAGCTGTGCTAAATGTTCACGCAACTAGCTGCTTCCAAGGATCCATTTGGGAACAGTGTGGAATCTCTCAATCCTTAACTAACAAATGTCTCAAGGATGGTACCAGAGTCATGCTTGCCACATCACGCCACTTAATCTTTCTTCCCTTTGATGAGGTCAAAACTGCAGCCTGGTTAGTAGGCTTTGCTAAACTAGTTGGTTTCCCTAAGGTGCTGGTTGGTGAAAAGTATGCATACATCATGTCGAGAGCACCATACCATAGTGCAGCTGACTTGATCAGCAGCAAAGAACTCCATTCCGCCTTTGTACAGATCATCTTTGATTATCAGTCCCACAGCCCAGAGTTTGCATCAGGAACCCTGGAAGTTACCACGGTCCCTAAATCTTTAACAACAGTCAGGTTCCTGCTTCATTTGAAGGGCCGGATGCCATATGAGGATGGTTACTTGGAAATAAGAGCTATCCTATCCAAATATGGCTGGTGACACAATTACACAATGGGCTAACTGAGACCAACTGGAGATACAATTCAGCCCTTGCTTCCACAAGGGCTGTGGTGGAGTGAAAGATAGACCTCCTTTAAATGAGGTTCTGATGCAGACAGGGTGTGTCACTTAATCCTAGCATGTGGCATTCTGCACAACTTGAAAAGCCAGTGAGGAATGCAAGGGATTCTGAAGAGTTAGGAGAGTGGCATCAGTCATGCTCTCCTGCTTTATCTCTCTCTTGCACTTCTAATTCTCTAGTTTATGCATGTCCATTATTCTCAGTTCTTTCTTTATCATTCTTTGCTCTCTTTCTTTTTTTCTTCAGTCTCTAGTTTCTCCACTCTCTCTTTATGTTCCAGCAGCTAGCTATCATCCATTTCTGACCTTTCACTATCAAAAGTAGCAGGTCTCCTCTGTATTTCCTCTAAACCCAAGTGTTGGACAAGAACCTCTG
This sequence comes from Ginglymostoma cirratum, assembly GCA_024137785.1. Classification (NCBI taxonomy): domain Eukaryota; kingdom Metazoa; phylum Chordata; class Chondrichthyes; order Orectolobiformes; family Ginglymostomatidae; genus Ginglymostoma; species Ginglymostoma cirratum. Next base: position 26,458,349 of record JAHRHZ010000267.1, on the reverse strand, counting down.
TTATTATTGCCATTTTAGTTCCATCAGACAATACTACCTCCAGTTTACTTTCCAAGTCAATCAATGTGGATTCTAATAGTTCCCTTAAGTCCATCAGCGGAAAATTTACCACCTGCAGGAAATTCTTTACCATTTCCAGTGCTATGTCTTAAACACAATACAGAAAATGGCATTGTCCTTCACCTGTGTTATTTACCAATGCCATATCCAAATTCTTGTTGTCTCTGTTTCCAATCCAATCCAATCCAATCCAATCCAAACCCAGATGTACATCAATGTTTATCATGACTCACTGAAGTAATGTGCTGGGAGTCAAGCCCCCGCGACCCTGGAGCCAACACAAAAGGTAAAGTCTTTAACTCCTCAAAATACGTGATTTTCAAACCCACATTGGTAGAAAGCACGAATCAGGTTTCTATACTTCATAATAATCACTTAATTACTATTTATTATAATTAAAGCAATTATATTCCAGTTACATAAAAACACGTAAACAAAATTAGATAAACTCCACAAATTAAACTTTTAAAGCAACAAAAACAGAAGTTGCTGGAAAAGCTCAGCAGATCTGGCAGTGTCTGTGAAGAAAAAATCAGAGTTAACATTTTCGGGTCCAGTGACCCTTCCTCAGAACTGATGGTACCTGGGAAAATGCCCGTTTATATTCAGAAAATAGGAAGAGAGATGGGGTAGGAGTAAACAATAGAATAGAGCCTGAAGAGAGAGAAGAGCAGTTGGAAGACAAAGGAGTTGATAACGATTTGGTTGGGAGGGTGAATAGTTGTTAATGGGGACTGTTAGTGACTAACAATATGTTGTGTGTAATGGCAGGCTATGTGATAACAAGGTCTGGTGTGTGGGGTAGGGGGCTAGCACATGGAAAAGTTTAGGCCCTAAAATTATTGAACTCGATATTGAGTCTAGAGGACTGCCGGGTCCCCAAGCGGAAAATGATGTGTTCTTCCAGCTTGTGTTGAGCTTCGCTGGAACACTGCAAAATGCCAGAGACAGATGTTGGCCAGGGAACAGGGTGGTGTGTTAAAGTGGTAGGCAACTGGAAGATCAGGGTGTTTTTTGCAAGCAGAACGTAGATGTTTTGCGAAGCAGCCATCCAGTCTACTTTTAAAGCCCTTGAAAACTTCCCTTAAACACACACACACACACACACACACACACACACACACACACACACACACA
>JAHRHZ010000267.1:26444007-26457142 GCA_024137785.1 Ginglymostoma cirratum | reverse complement strand
ACACACACACACACACACACACACACACACACACACACACACACACAAAGAAAAACACATGGATGGATGGAAAACTGGAGAAACAGTTTTTGCTCACCAGTTCTATTGGGCTAGTTTTTGCAGATATAAAGGTTTCTCTTCAACTTTCCTTTCTTCCAAATGCTTCCACTAGTTTGTAAGATGCAAAGGGTGGCTGGTTGACAAATTAAAGGCCTCTGACTTATCCAATTCAAAGTCACAACTTGTTTCTTCAGATTCTTCAGCCTCACTGTAGAAAAATAAGAGAAGGAATTTTCTGTCTGCTACAGATCTGTTGGTTTCTTTTCTGATCTGAACTAATTTCTCTCTCTCTTGTTCACAGCCCAAGCTGTTCAACTAACTGACAACTAATTATAACCAAAGCAAAAGACCTTTGTCATTGATAACTGGCCTCCAATCCATACCAAACAGCTTCACTTGTAAATAACCCTTCAGCTCCAGTTTGTCTGCACATTGCTGGACCTCACAGCTGTGCAAATAGGGATCACAATAGGGATCAAATTCCTTACTTTCCACACATACATCCACTTGTGTAAGTCTCTACCTTTTAAAGCATTTTTCTTCCTCATTTCAATGTGGTTATTAAAAAGCACAAAACATAAAAAGACACAGTCTTTACAAGTGTTTTGAATGGCAAGATGCTGCCTAGGGCTGAGCAGGCACCTGGTGTCCAGGAGCCAGTGCCTGTGACCTGGGCCATTTCTTCCTCACCAGATTGTTTTCTGTGTCTAATCCAGCTAAACGACACACCAAGGAGAATGGAACACCAAGCTGGTTGAAAATACAGGAGACACCTTTGTTAATGCATCGTCTGAAGGAGATGTGGCCTCTTCCTCAGAGGTTGAAGAGAAGCCGATGTCTGAACAGGCATAACTCCTGGCACAGGCTGTGTAGATGCTCCAGACTATAGATATTTTATTGACCTGGGTGACAACATAGGACCACGCTTGCAGGGTCTGGTGCAGCAGTCTTTTCTAGAAGTCCTGGGAAAACTGAATGACCCTCTTCTTGAACATCCCGTCCACCAGAATTTCCTGGTTCCTCGATGCAAAGGAAGGTGGCACCTTGCACTCATCTTTGTACAGGAACATACTGTGAAGGGCAATTCCTGGCTTGCAACATTTGAAACAATGCGCAGCTGAGTTTTAAATACATTATCTACAGCATGAATGATGGAAGGTTCAGCACTGGTGAGCATTTCTTCTGCTGCTGAGGAGCCAGGATGCACAATTATACGAGGTGGCAATGCAGATTTCTGTAAGAAGTCACCAGGGCTCACAAAGGGAAATCATGCCTGAAACTCCCCAAAAATTGATACTTTTATTACATATTCCTATATTTTGGCAATCAAGAGCATGTAATTCTAGCCATGTAACATTGTGATTTAGATTGTTTGCTATTTTCTTTAAATGGGTCTTGAAATGGTAAAGCAGTAGGAAGCAATTTGTCTCATGTAGTCACTGGACAGTGAAATGAATATTTACAGCCTGGTAGCCTTTGATGCATTCAGAGGTGTTCCATTCAACTAAATTGAAACATATGTTACTCATTATCATGTGACTAGAAGAACAGATCTTTTGGAAGCAAAAGAGAGCCTTTTTCAGTCAAGCTGAAAATATTTTTGGTGTTCATTGAATTTACCCAGTGAAGAAACAAAGCTTAATATTCACTAGAGTCCAATGATAATTCCAGGGTCTGATATCTTGATGATGCTTGCCTCTAACAGACAGTTTGTCAAACCGTCACTGGATAATTTGATAACTTTTATCTTCTTACAAATCCACAAAAGTGTACTATAAAAAGCGAAAGTTTACAAATATGTAACTCTCAACTATGAATGTAGTGAGCCACAAGAGGGAACCAATGCAGTTTGTTAGTACTGAATCAAAGGAAATCTATCAACATTTTGTTGGCGCTATTGGGATGCCATGCAAAAGCAGAAGTTGAAGGAGGTGCAAAATTAATATAACAATAACTCTTCTTTACAACTGGATACAGAAAAGATCTGCTCCTCAACTTGGTCACAGAGTAAATTTGTCACTTGCAAAAGCAGCAACAACCCATCTGAAGTGTTTGTGTGTGACATAAAGATACCATTTTCCCCACTTCAAAATTGTGCCCAAGACATTTTCATTTAAAATTTCCACGTATAATAGGAATTGTTTATGAAAACTTGCCATTTTTAGTACCACAGGCAGAACATCGTATTAGCAGCGTACATGTATAGCAGACACAGAAAATTATATTAGCGAGACAAAAATAAGGAGAGAGAAAAGAGAACTGATATCTGCATGCTTACTTTAGTCTAACTACTTGTTGCTTCTGGGCAAATTTCACTGAAAGACATCACTTGATCCTTAGTCTCTACGTGCAACCCCATGGTAGATTAAAATGTTATGCCATATTGGGTTTAATTAGTGAAACAGCTGATTCTGATCTTGGGTTGACATTGGGTCAACGATGCGCTCCTCTACACGTGCAATGTCCTCACCAAACAGATCGAATCATTTTAATGATTTAGTCCAACATCAGCACGCTACAAATGTTTAACCAGCTCTTGCAGAATCTTCCTGTTGGATGAGGGAGTGAGTGGGAAATCTACAGAGCCCAACCTGGAAACAGAGTTTGAAAGGGAGCAGGGGGCCAGGAAGAGTGCAGATAGGTCAGAGGTAAACTGGGAAGATCCACCTGGGCTGAAAATTCTGTAAAATTCTTGAAAGATAATTTGTTGTGGAACAGTCTGCCATTCTTTAAAGTGTATGCTTTACCCGACAGACCCCCAAAAGTACATTATGTTCTAGTGCCCGTGTAGGGATCCAATCTTGACTTAACAAATAGGCAGCAGCCTATTGTAGGTGGTACTTCAGTTGCCCATGAGCAGGTCCAACTAAAATATCAGCAGGTAGAGTCAGAATGAAAACAGCAATGGGGAAAGTTCAGTCTGTGATTCATGAAAAGCAATTGGCCCAGCACAAGCTTTAAAAATTGGCCCCAACAACTTTGACTTTAATCCAGTACAACGACACGCTATGAATGTTTTTTTTTTCAGTTATGCTTCAACTATGACAACTCCCCTTAGGTGATGGTGTAGTTAGTGTAAATTAAAATAGCATGCAAGCCATTGAAATAAGCATTATGTTACATCATTAAAAAATGACATAAGGATTGTATACACCTGCATTTTGCCAAAAAAACTTAAAAACATACCTTTGAATATAATTCAACCATTTTATTTCCCATGAAACTATACAAGTTGAGTCTGATCAGATACGATTGAAACGTTAATGAAGATATTTTATTTTTAGTAACTACCATTATCTTTGCATTTTGATAATATGCTCTGTGCTTATATATTAGGAGAAAAATACTCCAGACTTTAATAGTTCCAAACCCACAATAAACAATAGAAATTACTGAAAGTCAGTAAAATTACTAAACCATTCAGGCTCCATCAAGAACTGGGAATTGAAATTTAACTTTTCAGCATGTATTATTTACATTTTGCAAGACTTTTCTTAGTATAGCTGCATACTTTTAGCAATTTTAATCTATATATTGGTGATGCACATTTGGAAAAAGACTGAGTTTGATTACTACAAGTTTATCAAGTGCAGGACTATAATTGAGTAATTGGGAAAAAAAACTAGTTTGAGATATTATATGGTAAACCGGTATCATGGGTTGAATTTTACCTAAAATTTGGCTAAGTAACAATTTCAGAGAATTTCAGGGAGGGTTCCTCTCTGTAATTTCCAGGGCTTTAGGTCACGGAATTCTCTGCTGATAACTTCTTTATGTATGCATCATGCCTCTATGGCACCACTTTTGTGCCATCATGTGCTCACCAGGTGGTAGGACTGCTCGCCACTGCCAGGATCTTCTGGGATTCCAATGATTGGTACCATATTTAAACCCAATCTGTGCACCAGGTCAACTGCTACAAGCCAAGTACTGCCATTTACCGTTGCAGTGTGGGAAGAATTGTGCCAGATATGGCAAACATAGGCAATTTGGCACTTCAATTTGTAACAAGGGCCTGGAGGTCCTGATGAATGAGTTGGTGGAGAGGAGGACTATTCCACTTTCCTCAGAGCCACTACAGACACTAGACCCTGCCAGCCTGGACTGAAGTCACCACCTGGGATAGTGCAGTGACCATTACCCACAGGAACAACTAGCAGTCCGGAAAGAAAATCAGTGGTTTTCTATGTACTGCAAGAGTACTTACCACCAACTTTTCTCTGCTCCCTCACACTCTAACTCTACTCCGACATCTACCTCCCACCAAATCTCATGATTGAGCGCTCTCATTATTGCATGCAGTATCTTCCCTCTCACCTACCACGAAGCTGCTCAGATTCTGACCACTAACATGCACTATGTGGATTTTACTCTCACACCACCTTCCCCTAACTGAACCAGCACTAACAACTGTAACATGCTCTTTCATCTCATTCAATTCCTTCCCTTGTATCATTTCAGGAGAAAGCAATCCACAATAGAGCAGAGAGAGCTGATAGAGGGAATAGGATGGCCAACATTCATCTCCTCATCCCCTAAGGACAGAGAGTCCTTGCTTTTGTGGGAAAGGGTCGTGACAACTCATGTGCTATTGCTGAGGCCTCCATGCTCTGGCAACCAAGTAAATTAATTTGTCAGGTCATTGTCAAGTGCTTCTCTATTCTTCCATTCCCCGCATTGTGAGTGCATTGTTAACATATCCCTAGTTGCCAATTTATGCTCCCATGTCCAGTGGCATCCACATGGTCTCTGCCGTGAATTGACCAGCCCCTCAGTACATCATGTCTGCCTCCTCTGCTGGTCCTGGGGGAACGGGAAGACCTGGCTGCACACCACTACATCCAACAGGACCTCCAGGTCATTGCCATCAAGAAAGGGCACCGCACTGCAGGCAAATGTCAAGGACTGTGCAGGGCAGCTTCAAACTAACAGTGTTTGTCTGGATGCGCAAAGGCTTTTTAAAGATGGTTTTGGCTCCAGGGATGCCGGTCAATTCTGGGTTATCTTGGAAGTTGTCCTGGGAACAGCACTTGATAAGATGGAGCTAGAATTGGATGTGAGGAATGCATAGGGGTTGGATAGGTAGTTAACGAGGTGAGTTTGGTAAGATACGGTGAGAAATCATACTGGACCCTGTGGCAAAAACCCATCCAAAAATCTCACACTTAACCAAAAAAATGCAAAATTTAGCCCATTGATTAGGACTTGAGCACTGCAGTAAGATCATAGTTGGCTTATTATAGAAGATAATCCATTGTTGTGTCAGTGAGCATTAATAACACGTATTCAGTTTATACATTATACACAGAAGAAAGTTAGGAAATGTCATGTCTGGAACCTACACACCCAGGCCCCAGTTTCATGTGACCTAATATCATCATGACAACAACATCATCATCAGGATGCTTTGTGCTCAATCGTACATTTAAACTATTGCTAATTTACTTAAGCACAATTTTGGTTACTCTGACAGTTACTTGAAACAGGTATTCCAGTACATTTGTGAACTATCCCTCTGACTTTCTGTTCCTGTACAGAACAGACAGGGGAGGGAGGCGTAGGACAATGTGTGAGTAATGAAGGGTTAACTATACCTTTCCTCCAATGATAGCTACTGGGCATCAGCTTAAAAAGCTAAGTCATGATGATGTTAGGTCACATGGGTGTGTGGGTTCCAGACGTGACATTTCCTAACTTTCTTCTGTGTATAATGTATAAACTGAATACGTGTTGTTAATGCTCACTGACACGACAATGGATTACCTTCTATTATAAGCCATCTATGATCTTACTGCAGTGTTAAGGAACTTTTTAAATGAGGACTGAGAAGTGCAGAAGTTTATGGAAGGTATGTTAGAGGTTTGGGCATAGATCAATTCCTAACTTATCACTCTAATCTCAGCATTCAATTTAATACTTTCTTCTGAGATTTTTACACCCCACCTCCGCCCAAAATCTAAATATAGTATCCTGTGGCTACCATTATCTAGGTGTTTCATACCATTGAATTACTGACTAGCATTGGCCAATTCCTCATCACTCTAACAAATGTGACTTTTTACACTTGCAAGATCTTTTCCCTATTATCACCTTTTCTCTTGCAGGAGAAGGAGGTCCATAATACCTATAAATGACCGACTATTCTACTGCCATTAAAAATGGGAAGAACTGAGGATGCTGTAAATGGGGAGGCGATGGCCTAGTGGTATTATTGCTGGACTATTAATCCAGTGACCCAGATAATGATCTGGGGACCCTGGTTTGAATCCTGCCATGGCAGATTGTGGAATTTGAATTCAATCAAATACCTGGAATTAAAAGTCTAATGATGGCTGTGAATTCATTGTCGATTGTTGGAAAAGCCCATCTGGTTCACTAATATCCTTTAGGGAAGGAAACTGCCTTCCCTACCTGGTCTGGCCTACATGTGACTCCAGACCCACAGCAATGTGGTTGACTCTTAACTGCCCTCTGGGCAATTAGGAATGGGCATTAAATGCTGCCGAGCCAGCGATGCCCTCATCCTGTGAATGTATAAAAAATCAGACAAAAATAGAAATTGCTGGAAAAGCTCAGCAGGTCTGACAGCATCTGTCCCCTTGTTTTAAGAAGGGTAGCAGGGATAATCCAGGTAATTATCGACCGGTGAGCCTGACGTCAGTGGTAGGGAAGCTGCTGGAGAAGATTCTGAGGGATAGGATCTATTGCCATTTGGAAGAAAATGGGCTTATCAGTGATAGACAACATGGTTTTGTGCAGGGAAGGTCATGTCTTACCAACTTAATAGAATTCTTTGAGGACGTGACAAAGTTGATTGCTGAGGGAAAGGCTGTAGATGTCATATACATGGACTTCAGTAAGGCGTTTGATAAGGTTCCCCATAGCAGGCTGATGGAGAAAGTGAAGTCGCATAGGGTCCAGGGTATGCTAGCTAGATGGATAAAAAACTGGCTGGGCAACAGGAGACAGAGAGTAGTAGTGGAAGGGGGTTTCTCAAATTGGAGACCTGTGACCAGTGGTGTTCCACAGGGATCTGTTCTGCGACCACTGTTGTTTGTGATATACGTAAATGATTTGGAGGAAGGTATAGGTGGTCTGATTAGCAAGTTTGCAGATGACATGAAGATTGGTGGAGTAGCAGATAGTGAAAGGGACTGTCAGAGATTACAGCAGAATATAGATAGATTGGAGAGTTGGGTATATAAATGGCAAGTGGAGTTCAATCCGGGCAAATGCGAGGTGATGCATTTTGAAAGATCTAATTCAAGAGCAAACTATACAGTAAATGGAAAAGTCCTGGGAAAAATTGATGTACAGAGAGATCTGGGTGTTCAGGTCCATTGTTACCTGAAGGTGGCAACGCAGGTCAATAGAGTGGTTAAGAAGGCATACGGCATGCTTTCCTTCATAGGACGGGGTATTGAGTACAAGAGTTGGCAGGTCATGTTACAGTTGTATAAGACTTTGGTTTGGCCACATTTAGAGTACTGCGTACAGTTCTGGTCGCCACATTACCAAAAGGATGTGGATGCTTTGGAGAGGGTGCAGAGGAGGTTCACCAGGATGTTGCCTGGTATGGAGGGCGCCAGCTATGAAGAAAGGTTGAGTAGACTAGGATTATTTTCATTAGAAAGACGGAGATTGAGGGGGGACCTGATTGATATCTACAAAATCATGAGGGGGAGAGACAAGATGGATAGCAAGAAGCTTTTTCCCAGAGTGGGAGACTCAATTACGAGGGGTCATGAGTTCAAAATGAGAGGAGGAAAGTTTCAGGGAGATACGCCTGGAAAGTTCTTTACGCAGAGGGTGGTGGGTGCCTGGAACACGTTGCCGGAGGAGGTGGTAGACGCAGACACGTTAGTGTCTTTTAAGATGTATCTGGACAGGTACATGGATGGACAGGGAGCAAAGGGATGCAGGCCCTTAGAAAATAGATGACAGGTTTAGACAGAGGATGTCGATCGGCGCAGGCTTGGAGGGCCGAAAGGCCTGTTCCTGTGTTGTAATTTTCTTTGTTCTTTGTTCTTTGTTCAAATGAGGGGGAAGTAGCGCTGAGGAATGGTCACTCAATTAACTCTGATTTCTCTCCACAGATGCTGCCAGGCTTGCTGAGCTTTTCCAGCAATTTCTGTTTTTGATTCTACTACCATTCCTATGTTCCTATCAGTAGGAAATATGAGAATGCCCATAATGAATCTATGGCCAGAGTCCCAAGTTGAAGGCTGGGTGCACAATTTGCCAATGCCAGACTGCTGGAAAGAAGTTTGCAAATTCGTTTCACAGTGTCACAGTAGGAAACCTTTTTTTCTAATTGTTTCAGTTACTGTTTCAATCGAATATTGTGCATAGTCGAAGATTGCAAACCCATTGCTTTAGCAAGAAATACAGGTAGGTTGTACCTTCTTTTTGCAGAATTCAATTCATTTATATTAATGTCTTTGGATTTGACCTCATTATCCTGTCATTCACCAACATCCCTCACCTTGAGGTGTCCATTAGAATTTAGCAAGTAGTATAAAAGCAGCATGGTGGTGCAGTGGTTAGCACTGTTGCCTCACAGCACCAGAGAACAGGGTTCAATTCCAGCCTCAGGCAACTGTCTGTGTGGCGTTTGCACATTCTCCCTGTATTTGCATGGGTTTCCCCCAGTCCAAAGATGTGCAGGTTAGGTGGATTGGCCATGCTAAATTGCCCATCGTGTTCAGGGAAGTGTAGATTGGGGGATGTGTCTGGGTGGGATGCTCTGACATTCAGTGTGGACTTGTTGGGCCGAAGGGCCTGTTTCCACACTGTAGGGATTCTATAAAAGAGGCATAACCCATATATATGGTGACATGCTCCAACTTCTGACCTCCTCACCAAGAAATACTTTACATTTTCGCACAAGGCTCACATTATTTCTGTTGCTAGATTCTCACATCGTATCTTGTTGCTAGATTCTTTTATCATCATCTTCAAAACTGTGGAATCAGCACCTATACTGGCTCTTTGAAAGGCGGTTCAACTTTATCTCCCAGTATTTTCCCAGTAGCTCTGATAACTAGTACTTTTCAAGTATACGGGCTGTTTGGACTGAAAGGTCTCTTTTGAGGCCACAAATATTGGTTAATATCCATTTGCCCTTTACAGGTTCCTATGGAATCAGAAACCACTACTCTTTCAATTAATGCATTCCATTTCTTAAATCTGAAGAAAGTAATTTATCTTCATTTCCCCTTTAATACTTTGGCCAATGATTTTGAATCTATGATTATTAGTAACTGAAACATTTGCCATTAGGGAGGGAAATAATTTCTCCCTACTTGCTGTGTTCAGATTCCTCCAAATTTTGATTTTGAGTTTTTCCAATTTCTCTGCAAAGCTGAACTCTCTCATCCCTTGTATCATATTAATAAACTTTCCCTGCACCCACACCGTGGTCTTGACATCCTCCCTAAATTGTGCTGGCCAGAATTATATGCAACAAACAAACTAAGATCTAACCAAAGGTTTATGATGGTTTAACATTAGCTCCTTGATTTTGTATTCAATCTCATCATTTACAAAACCTAGAATGACATACATATTCTTACTTGCCTCAGCATCCTGCACCGTCACCTTCAAAGATTTATAAATATATACATCCAGGTCCCTTGCTTTTGAAGTTCCCTCAAAATTATACCATTTAGATTATATTTTTTGGATTGAATTTTACCAAAAATCGACTAAGAGTCAACTTCAGGGAGCTTCATGGAGGGATATTCTTTGTCAGCTTGTAGCAAGTTATCTCATGCAATTCTCTACTGCTCATCCCATTACATACACATCAGCATGTCTTCATGAAAGAAAAATCATGTCTGACTCATTGATTGGAGCTTTTTGAGGAATCTGAGTGGATAGAGGGGAACCTGCAGATGTGTCATATCTGGAATTCCAGAAGGCATTCAACAAGGTACCTCACAAAAGGTTAAATCATAAGATAAGAGCCCAAGGTGTTGGAGGTAATATATTGGCATGGATAGAGAATTGACTCATGGGCAGGAAACACCAAGTGGGGATAAGAGTTTCCTTTTCAGGTTGGGAATCCATAACAAGTATGGTCTCACAAGGATCAGAGCTGGGACGACAACTGTTTACAGTTTACATATTGATTTACATATTAATGGCTTGGAAGAATGATGTAAATGTACTACAGCCAAATTTGCAGACAACACAAAATAGGTGTAAAGGCAGCTTGTAAGAGTTTACAGAGAGATAGCGATAGGTTAGATAGTGGCAAAATGTTAGCAAATGGAGTATAATGTGGGAAAATGTGAAGCTGTTCATTTTGGAAGTGAGAACAAAAGAACAGGATATTATTTAAATGAAGAAAAACTTCAGAAAACTGCAACATAGGGAAGTGAGAACAAAAGAACAGGATATTATTTAAATAAAGAAAATCTTCAGAAAACTGCAACATAAAGGAACTTACTTGTATGTGAAACACCTGAAGCTAGCACACAGGTGCAGCAGGTAATCAGGAAGGCTAATGGAATTTTGGTCTTTATTTCAAGGGGATTGGAGCATAAGAGTAGGGAAGTCTTACTGCAACTGTACAAGATGCTGGTGAGACCACACCTTGAGTGCTGCAGACAGTTTTCATGCCCTTATTTGAGGCAAAATATAATTCCATTGGAGTGCTGAAAAGGTTCGCTAGAATGATCCTGTTAAGGAGGAATTATCTGATGACCAAAGGCTAAATAGCTTGGCACTCCACTCACTGGAGTTTAGATAAATTGGAGGTGATTTCACTGAAATATATAGGATTTGTAAGGGGCTTGACAGGGTAAGTACTGAGAGGATGTTTCCACATATGGGAGAGTTTAGGACCAGAGGGCACAGTCTCAGAATAAAAGGGCACCAATTTAATACTGAGATGAGGAATTTCTTCTCTCAGTGCTGAAAGTCTTTGGATGTCCATGCCACAGACCTCTGAGAGCAAAGTTCTTGTGTATATTTAAGGCAGGGATAGATTCTTGATCAGTAGGGGATCAAGGGTTATGGGGAAAATGCAGGAAAGTGGATGTGAGGAACATCAAATCAGCCACAATCCCATTGAATGGCACAGCAGTATTGAGGGTCCAAACAGCTTACTCCTATTCTTATTTATTATGGTCTATGGTCATCATGCCTCTTAAGCACCATGCTTGCTCCATCATGCACTCATCAGCTGCACCTGCTGTTACCAGCACCTTCCAGGATTTGGGCTATCAATGTCAAATTCAAAGCCCAGTGGTGCACCAGATCAAATGCTGCCAGCCAGGGATAGCTGTTCCTAGGTCATGTAGTGACAGAGAAACAGAAAAAATGAAGTTCTGAGAGAAAGATAGGTACCCAGATGACAGTTTATTGGAAATACCTATATCTGGTAAAATAACAAAGTGCGTAGAATTGAAAGGAGAGTAGACAATAATGGGATCTTATTGCATTCAAATCTCTCACTCCTCACAGATGAGATTCTCATCTCATCATTCAAACCTTGAGTGTAAAATTGGACTTCTCTTAGTCAATGTCAATCATTGGATATTTCTGTTCTCACCACTGTCCACATCTTTCAGGGACTGGGAAGATTCTGCCCAGTATTTCTCCCAAAGTCAATCACTTCGAACTTATTTTTATTTAGCTGCATCTGCCAAATGACTGTCATTTCACTTATCCATGACTCTCAATGTATGTTACCATCATGTTTATTTTTCCGTTATCTACACACTTGGAAATTTTACTGGCTGTTCCCAATTTCAGTTCATTTATATGTAACAAGTCAATGTAACAAAGAAAATCAATGACCCAAATATAAACGCGAGTCGCCACAGTCTCTTAAATACTAGGTACTTCTCTTTTTTCAAGTAAATCTATGAAGGAACTTTGTCAAGTCCACACATGTGGAAGTTTTAGCATTACCTTCAACCGCCTCTGCTGCTTCTTCAAATAATTCAATTGAGTCAGACATGATTTGCCTTTGATAAATCTATGCTGTCTGTACCTTATTAACTCATTCTTTATGTGAAAACTAATTTTGTCTTAACTTGTTTTTCCATCACTAATTAGACTGATTGGTGCCTGCAATTAACAGGTTTATCTCTCTTTTCCAACAGGAGCATAATACTTACATTTCTATTGTTCTCTTGCACTATGCTAATAATCAAAAATAAATAAAAGATTGTGGTCAGAGCTTCTGTCATCTCCATCTTAGATTTCTTCACAACCTAGGATGTACTTATTTGGGTCGAACAACTTGTTAACTTCGAATATGCCAACCTTTTTAGAATGGGATTTTTATCTTCTTTTTAACCTGATCCATTATTTTGATTCTACGTACTCCTTTACTTGAACCTATCTTCATCTCTTTCATTTGTGAAGACAAATGCAATGTTTTCATTTGGAGCATCAGTCATATCTACTGCTTAGTCAAGAAGCTTTCAACTTCACTTTAACTACAATTTTACTTTGTGTATGATTAGAAGCAAACAGTGAAGTTCAGCAAGTAGGACATCTAAAGCAGTAATCTTTGGATAACGGGCAGTACTACATATGAGTTAGTATAGAAATAGAAGGATAAGACAGGTGAGTGTGTGGCTGGAAGGATGGTTCAGGAGGCACGGCTTCAAATTACTGAGACACTGGGACTGGATCTGGGAGAAATGGCACCAGCACAAGCCAAACAGATTGCACCCGAACAAAGTTTCTTGAGGGGTATATTGCTAGTGCTGTCAGAGACTCTTTAAACTAACTCTGCAGGGAAGTCGATATTAGGAAAGAACATTAAAGATTAGTACCAGGATGCGCAAAATACTGCTAGATACAGATCAGATTAGAATGAAGAATAGTAAATTAATGGGTGGAGTCAGAGTAAGGGAGAAATTAAAATATTCTTAATGAGGACTACACCATATATATGTAACTTCATGGATTTTAGTAAAATATATCAAGGAGTTACAGAGCAGATTGCTAAATGAAATGATGTGGGGGTGATAAAAGAGACCTGGCTCAAGGAAACAAGCATGGGGCTGGATGAACACAGCAGGTCAAGCAGCATCATAGGAGCAGGAAAACT
>JAHRHZ010000267.1:26433340-26443607 GCA_024137785.1 Ginglymostoma cirratum | reverse complement strand
TTTCTGATGAAGGGTTTAGGCCTGAAACATCAAGTTTTCCTGGTCCTATGATGCTGCTTGACCTGCTGTGTTCATCCAGCCCCATGCTTGTTATCTCGGATTCTCCAGCATCTGCAGTACCTTTTATCTCTGGCTCAAGGAAATGCTGGATTCAACATCAAATATTAGTAGGCCTTTATTGTTACTTTTTGGTCTGTCAGGTTTACTCTGGATATCAATAACCCAAGGCAGTTCTAACAATGAAGTTTACCCAGTTGCTCTTTATTGAAACAAGGTGTACTACAAAATACTACAGTAAGAGTAAATCATGACAAGCTCCCTCATACAGTGCTTAGAATTGCAAGTGAACTGGCTCATGTGGACTTGTCTGAGGATCAGACTGAAACAGGTGGTCAGCCTGCTCTGTCTCAACCTCCAGTCACTGATCAGATGATCCCTGCTAGCTAGCTCTCACAATGAGGCACACTTTCTTACACTACTTTTCCATGCAAGCAGCCTATGTGAACAAACCTTGATACTGTCTAGTCTTCAGCGATTGTTCAGGTCAACCAGGGGCAATATCACTAGTGTGTCATTTACCGCAGTCAGTTAATGTTTCGTTCATTAAGCCAACTGCTTGTTTTCTCTGGAAAGAGGCTTGTCCCTCATCTTTAATTAAACTTGACTGCAAGCCAGCAGCTTCTGTATCATTCAATCAACCCTATGATATTTACTCAGCTTAACTCTGTGAGTAACCACACTTTGTTTCAACAAATGATCAGCTATCACATCTAGTACTCTGTGTCTGTTTTAAATCAGCCAGACACACATTGTCACTAGTTCAGTGCACCGCCTGCTGAGCTGTAAACACTCTTATCCTTCAGAAAGCATACAGAACACTTAAGACATCATCCAAATGATTAACGTTTCAACAGAGTGATCTTCATTTCTTTCTCTCCTTTCAGCTAATCCAGCAAATTCAGGGTTACATATTCCTAGTTACAGGCAGTTCAATAAAGAAAGGAAGGAAAGCAGGAAAACGAGCATGAGAGGCAGTGTTGGTTAAGGAGAGCTTTGTATCATTTTAGAAAAGGGGATGTCTTGGACGGAGGAACAAGAAGTTTGCAATTATGTTGATTGGCAGAGTCTACAGACCACAAACTATTGGGGAAGACAGTTCTTTTCTAAGCAGCAGAACTGAACCATAGCAAACTACAAATAGCTTTTCCTTTAGTTTTCTGACTTCAGGGTCATCAGTTTGAGCGGGAGAAAATTAACTGGGAACACATTTTGCTGGCATACAGCCGTTGACTACTTCATCAAACATTCTTCAGTGGAGGTAATGGTGGTTACTTAAGAGGCCAGCACACATACAGGAGGATGTATTCAAACTGTACAACAATAAAATAACATCATACAGCATATTGCCTCTAATTATTGCCATAACAACACTAAACACAATGGATGCATGCTTGTTACTGCTTCGAGCTTTGCTATGGGAACCAAAGTCCTCTCCACAAGAGGGTGCAACCAGTCACATTGGTAGTAGGTGGTAGTTTACTCCATAACAGCCCACAAAATATTTAACTGAACAAGCTGAAGGTTTTCTTCATTGTGTTGCTCTTCTGTTCTCAGGGCCAGAATCAAGAAACCCTGATTTGCTTTTCTTCTGCATCCAAAGAAATTGCCACTGCACAGTCAGAAATCCTGCTTGACTCCTAATCAAATTATTATAATTAGGTTGACCCTGGTCAATTTGCTAAGCCGACAGCCAAATTGGAGTACATAAAGCACATCCTGCCAACTTCTAACCAAATTTCCGTCTCCGTGGAAAATCCAGCGTTGGTCTCTATCCAAAATGTTAATATTTGGAGGTAGAGTTTGCTGTTAAAATAATGATGTGTTACCATAAGCCCATAAGAAATGGGAACAGGAGGAGGCCATCTGGCTCCTTGAGCCTGCTCTGTCATTAATGAGGATCACAGCTGATTTTGCACGTCCACTTTTCTGCATTTTCCCCATAGCCATTGATTCCTTACTGATCAAGTATCTATTCATCTCAGCCTTATATATAGACAAAGACTCTGCCCTCACAGCTCTCTGTGGCAAGGAGTTCAAAAGGCTCACAACACTTTGAGAGAAGAAGTTCCTCATCATCTTGGTCTTAATTTGGTGCCCCTCTTTTCTGACACCATGTCCTCTGGTCCTAGACTATCCCATGAGAGGAAATATCCTTTCAGCATTTAGCCTGTTAAGTCCCTTAAGAACCTAAAATGCTTCAATGAAATAATTTTTCACCCTTCTAAACGCAACTGAGCAGAGACCCAACCTACTTAGCCTTTGCTCATAGACAATCCCTCTATATTGGTGATCTTCCAGTGAAGATTCTCTGAACTGCATCTAATGAAATAATATTTTTACTTACATAATGGGATGAACACTGCTAACAGCAGTCTTGATGTGGTCTCTCCAGCATTTCAAACAGTTGCAGTAAAACTTCCCTGCTCCTACAATCTAACCCCCTTGAAATAAAGACCAACATTCCATTAGCCTTCCTGGTTGCCAGCTGCACCTGTACGCTAGCTTTCTGTGTTTCATGTACAAGTAGCCCAAGTTCCTTGATAATGACACACACTATTGTTAATTTCCAGAATTTATCTGATTTTTAGATTAAGAAATTTGTTTTGTGTTGTGAATCTCAATGACTTGCTGGTCATTTTATAATGATGTTTTGTTAATGTAGTACTGTACCAATCAACTTTTCTAGCCCAAAAAATTGAATAACTTAAACTGTGAGCTCACAATTCTTCAGGCAGTAAATTGTTTAGAAAAATTTAAAAATATAAACTGTAAATTTATAACTTATTTTTAATGTTTCCTTATTTTACCTTTCTCTTACTTATATCTCTTACTCCAATCTTTCTTTTTCTCTAATCTTCTATATCTAATTTGATTCTAATTCATCCTTTTTCCCTTCTTTCTTTCTCCATCTTTAAATATCATTAAATAATCTCAT
Source organism: Ginglymostoma cirratum (assembly GCA_024137785.1). Lineage (NCBI taxonomy): Eukaryota > Metazoa > Chordata > Chondrichthyes > Orectolobiformes > Ginglymostomatidae > Ginglymostoma > Ginglymostoma cirratum. The sequence continues at coordinate 26,440,612 of JAHRHZ010000267.1, read as the reverse complement.
TCATTGGGCCACATTCAGTGAGGCCCCAGATGTCCTGTTGCCCTCAAATTGCCATTTATAGCTCACACATCCAACAGAGTGAAGATGCAAATTTTTTTTTGAACTGGAGGGTGCAGAGTGTAATGCCCCACTCCCGCATGTCCTATTCCAATGATTTCCTTTCCATTTTTAGCCACAGATACATATTCCTGACCTTTCCAACATTCAGATATGAAACAATTTCAGTTTCTCTTGTTTTATCAAAACATTACTTTCCCTGTGAGTGAAAAAAACTTGACATTTAATAACGTCCATTTCTAACTGTTCTGAAATGGCATAAATCAGTTTATTATCTGGAAATCTATTAAATCCTATGAATTAGTGCACAGAAGCATCTTAATTCCTGTAAAGGTTAAGAACATTGGTTGAAAAATGGCAGTTTCTACATCTCTGTCAGGCTTGTATACATGGCTTTCGGGTGAAATTGCTTTGTGACCAATCCACCTCAATTATTTTAACCAGCACCCTGCAATTTAAAGTTATAACCATTTCATCAGGAGAGTAAAGATAACTTTCATTTGCTATACCACACTTTAAATTCTCATTCTGCTCTTGCAATGCTGAGAGACTACAAAACTTGCTGGATTAAACCATTTTGCTTTACAATTAAAGCTGGATATGAATGTTTTGAACATGGTTATGATGACACAAAGATTCTATTCCAGAATATTAGATATACTACAATTGTAAATGTGGCGCAGATGATAAAATTATGAATATGAGATATTTTGGACAGCACAGACTGTAATAATTACATACAAGGTACATTGCAGAAACTCACCAAAGCTCCTGAGAAAGCACCCTCAAAACCCATAACAATTCCATCTAGAAGGACAATAACAGTAGATGCATGGGATGACCACCACCTGCAGATTCCCTTCCAAGCCACTCACCATCCTGACTTGGAAATATATTGCTGTACCTTCATTGTCGCTGGGGCAAAATCCTGAAACCCCCTCTCTAAGGACATTGTGGGTCTACCAACAGCACATGGACGACAGCAGTTCAAGAAAGCAGCTCACTACCACCATCTTTCAATAAGATCATGGCTGATCTGTTGTCTAACTCCATCTATATGTCTTTAGCCTATTTCACAAAAGAATTATCTACCTGATATTTAAAAATAACAACTGATCCACCATTAACTCCCATTTATGGAAGTAAGTTCCAAACATTCATTGCCCTTCATCTCCCCTGAATGGTCTGGCCCTAATTTTTGGATTATACCCCCTAGTGCTAGAATCCCCAACCAGTGGAAATAGTTTATCTTTATGTATCCTGTCTTCTTCCTATTAATAACTTGTAGATCACCCTCAAGTTTCTAAATTCTAGAGAGCTGTTCAAAAAATTTAATTAGAAACATATTGCCAGTTCTTCCTGTAAATAATCATGCCTAGTATACATATTGTAATTAATATGAAAATCAGACAATTAATTTGGAGAATTAAGAGATATACAATGAGTTGTGAATGTCAAAATATTATTTGGTGATGACTTGCCATTCGTTGTCTACAAACATGAATCTTAGGAATTTGCTGGATTTTTGCATTGATTGACCATTAAACTCACCACACAAAGCATATTCCGGTAATGAATACCCGAAGCACCTGTTAATGGCAGGATTATTGCCATTGACTGGCAATGAATCTCTCTGCCCCAAAAAGTGAACAATTGAAACAATGGAGTTTTGTTTTTTCAAGGAATGACTTGTAGTCAAGAAGCTGTTTCTTACACTTCCTCTGAACCTGATCTTACATTGCTTCCCTAACAAGATAAATAGCCATAGAATCCCTACACTGTGAGAACAGGCCACTTGGCCCAATAAATCCACACTGAGCAGCATCCCACCCAGACTCAACCCCTACCCTATCCCTGTAACCTTGCATTTCACATGGCAATCCACCTAATGTGCACATCTTTGGATTGTGGGAGGAAACTGGAGCACCCAGAGGAAACTCATGCAGACACAGGGAGAATGTGCAAACTCCACACAGACGTCACACGAGGCTGGAAATGAACCCAGGTTCCCTGGCACTATGAGATAGCTGTGCTAACCACTGAGCCACTGTGCTGCCCCAATTCAATGAGGTCCCAGATTCCCAGATGCTGTTATCAGCACATTATGGTGCAAGACTTGAAGGATAATGAAAAGGTCTAATTAGCATCATTCAAGGTGAAATACACTGCCCCAGAAAGTTCCAGCCAGATGTAATTTGCAGTCACCGTAAGGTGTCAAATACTATTAACTGAATCTCATCTACATCCCTGCTCAACAGATCAATAATGTGGCAGGAATAAAGGATACCGCAGCTTTTGTGATTTTAATTTAATTCTTGGTTAACATTATCATGCAGTATGGGGAGCACCGATTTGGTAAGGTTACTAGTTTCTTTTCTTTCTCAATAGTCTGTTTGGGAATTCATAATAGTGGGAATGGATGCAAGGGCAGTTGCATGCACCTCCTGTAGAATGTGGGAGGTAAGGGTCACCACTAGTGTCCCCACTGACTTCACCTGTGGGAAGTGCACCCAACTCCAACTCCTCAGAAAAGCGTTAGGGAACTGGAGCTGGAGCTGGAGCTGGATGAACTTCGGATCGTTCGGGAGGCCAAGGGGGTAATTGTAAGGAGATACAGGGAGGTAGTCACACCTCAGGTACAGGGAAAAGGTAGAGGGGTTACAGTCAGGGAACGGAAAGGGAACAGGCAGACAGTGCAGGGATCCCCTTTGGCCGTTCCCCTCAATAACAAGTATACCATTTTGGATACTGTTGCAGGGGACGACTTAACCGGGGTAAGCCATGGGGTACAGGTCTCTAGCACAGAGTCTGTCCCTGTTGCTCAGAAGGGAAGGGGGGAGAGGAGGACAGCATTAGTCACTGGGGACTCCATAGTTAGGGGGACAGATAGGAGATTCTATGGGAACAAGAGAGACTCGCGGTTGGAGTGTTGCCTCCCAGGTGCCAGGGTCAGTGATGTCCCAGGTCGTGTTTTCGGGATCCTTAAAGGGGAGGGGGAACAGCCCCAAGTCATGGTCCACATAGGCACCAATGACATAGGTAGGCAAAGGGATGGGGATGTAAGGCAGAAATTCAAGGAGCTAGGGTGGAAGCTTAGAGCGAGAACAAGCAGAGTTGTTATCTCTGGTCTGTTACCCATGCCACATGCTAGCAAGGTGAGGAATAGGGAGAGAGAGCAGTTGAACAAGTGGCTACACGGATGGTGCAGGAGGGAGGGTTTCAGATACCTGGATAATTGGAGCTCATTCTGGGGTAGGTGGGACCTCTACAAATGGGATAGTCTACACCTGAATCAGAGGGGTACCAATATCCTGGGGGGGGAATTTGCTAATGCTCTTCGGGAGGGTTTAAACTAATTCAGCAGTGGGGTGGGAACCTGAATTGTAGCTCCAGTGAACAGGAGGTTGAGAGTAGTGAGGTCATGAATAAGGTTTCAAGGTCGCAGGAGTATATCGGCAGGCAGGAAGGTGGTTTGAAGTGTGTCTACTTCAACGCCAGGAGCATCCGGAATAAGGTGGGTGAACTTGCAGCATAGGTTGGTACCTGGGACTTTGATGTTGTGGCCATTTCGGAGACATGGATAGAGCAGGGACAGGAATGGTTGTTGCAGGTTCCGGGGTTTAGATGTTTCAGAAGATCAGGGAAGGTGGTAAAAGAGGGGGAAGTGTCGCATTGTTAGTCAAGGACAGTATTACGGTGGCAGAAAGGACATTTGATGAGGACTCGTCTACTGAGGTAGTATGGGCTGAGGTTAGAAACAGGAAAGGAGAGGTCACCCTGTTGGGAGTTTTCTACAGGCCTCCAAAAAGTTCCAAAGATGTAGAGGAAAGGATTGCAAAGATGTTTCTGGATAGGAGGGAAAGTAACAGGGTACTTGTTATGGGGGCTTTAACTTTCCAAATATTGACTGGAAATGCTATAGTTTGAGTAATTTAGACGGGTCAGTTTTTGTCCAATGTGTACAGGAGGGTTTCCTGACACAGTATGTAGATAGGCCAACAAGAGGCGAGGCAACATTGGATTTGGTACTGGGTAATGAACCAGGCCAGGGTTAGAATTGGAGGTAGGTGAGCACTTCGGTGATAGTGACCACAATTTGGTTACATTTACTTTAGCGATGGTATATATCGCAGGGCAAGAGTTATAGCTGGGGGAAAGGCAATTATGAGGTGATTAGGCAAGATTTAGGATGCATAGGATGGGGAAGGAAACTGCAAGGGCTGGGCGCAATTGAAATGTGGAGTTTGTTCAAGGAACAGCTACAGCGTGTCCTTGATAAATATGTACCTATCAGGCAGGGAGGACGTGGTTGAGTGAGGGAACCGTGGTTTACTAAAGAAGTTGAATCTCTTGTCAAGAGGAAGAAGGAGCCTTATGTAAAGATGAGGCGTGAAGGCTCAGTTAGGGCACTTGAGAGTTACAAGTTAGTCAGGAAGGACCTAAAGAGAGAGCTAAGAATAGCCAGGAGGGTACATGAGAAGTCTTTGGCAGGTAGGATCAAGGAAAACCCTAAAGCTTTCTATAGGTATGTCAGGAACAAAAGAATGACTAGACCAAGATTAGGGCCAGTCATGGACAGTAGTGGGAAGTTGTGCATGGAGTCCGAAGACATAGGAGAGGCACTAAATGAATATTTTTCGTCAGTATTCACACATGAAAAAGATAATGTTGTCGAGGAGAATGCTGAGATACAGGCTATTAGGCTAGACAGGATTAAGGTTCACATGGAGGAGGTGTTAGCAATTCTGGAAAGTGTGAAAATAGATAAATCCCCTGGGCCGGATAGGATTTATCCTAGGATTCTTTGGGCCGCTAGGGAGGAGATTGCAGAGCCTTTGGCTTTGATCTTTATGTCGTCATTGTCTACAGGAATAGTTCCAGAAGACTGGAGGATAGCAAATGTTGTCCCCTTGTTCGAGAAGGGGAGTAGAGATAACCCTGGTAATTATAGACCAGTGAGCCTTACTTCGGTTGTGGGTAAAGTGTTGGAAAGGATAATAAGAGATAGGATTTATAATCATCTAGAAAGGAATAATTTGATTAGGGATAGTCAACACGGTTTTGTGAAGGAGAGATAAAAGGTACTGCAGATGCTGGAGAATCCGAGATAACAAGCATGGGGCTGGATGAACACAGCAGGTCAAGCAGCATCATAGGACCAGGAAAACTTGACATTTCAGGCCTAAACCCTTCATCAGAAATCAGATTTCTGATGAAGGGTTTAGGCCCAAAACGTCAAGTTTTCCTGCTCCTATGATGCTGCTTGACCTGCTGTGTTCATCCAGCCCCATGCTTGTTATCACGGTTTTGTGAAGGGTAGGTCATGCCTAACAAACCTTATTGAGTTCTTTGAAAAGGTGACCAAACTGATGGATGAGGGTAAAGCGGTTGATGTGGTGTATATGGATTTCAGTAAAGCATTTGATAAGGTTCCCCACGGTAGGCTATTGCAGAAAATACGGAGGCATGGGATTGAGGGTGATTCAGTGGTTTGGATCAGAAATTGGCTAGCTGTAAGAAGACAGAGGGTGGTGGTTGATGGGAAATGTTCATCCTGGAGTTCAGTTACTAGTGATGTACTGCAAGGATCTGTTTTGGGGCCACTGCTGTTTGTCATTTTTATAAATGACCTGGATGAGGGCGTAGAAGGATGGGTTAGTAAATTTGCGGATGACACTAAAGTCGGTGAAGTTGTGGATAGTGCGAAAGGATGTTGCAGGTTACAGAGGGACATAGATAAGCTGCAGAGCTGGACTGTGCGGTGGAAAATGGAGTTTAATGCAAAAAAGTGTGAGGTGATTCACTTTGGAAGGAGTAACAGGAACACAGAGTACTGGGCTAATGGTAAGATTCTTGGTAGTGTCGATGAGCAGAGAGATCTCGGTGTTCATGTGCATAGATCCCTGAAAGTTGCCACCCAGGATGGTAGGGTTGTTAAGAAGGTGTACGGTGTGTTAGGTTTTATTGATAGAGGGATTGAGTTTCGGAGCCGTGAGGTCATGTTGCAGCTGTACAAAACTCTGGTGCAGCCGCACTTGGAGCCTTGCATACAGTTCTGGTCGCCGCATTATAGGAAGGATGTGGAAGCATTGGAAAGGGTGCAGAGGAGATTTACCAGGATGTTGCCTGGTATGGAGGGAAGGTCTTATGAGGAAAGGCTGAGGGACTTGAGGCTGTTTTCGTTAGAGAGAAGAAGGCTAAGAGGTGACTTAATAGAGACATACAAGATAATCAGAGGATTAAATAGGGTGGACAGTGAGAGCCTTTTTCCTGGTGACAGCTAGCACGAGGGAACATAGCTTTAAATTGAGGGGCGATAGATATAGGACAGATGTCAGAGGTAGGTTCTTTACTCAGAGAGTAGTAAAGGCGTGGAATGCCCTGCCTGCAACAGTGGTAGACTCGCCAACTTTAAGGGCATTTAAATGGTCATTGGATAAACATATGGATGATAAGGGAATAGTGTAGGTTAGATGGACTTCAGATTGGTTTCACACGTCGGCGCAACATCAAGGGCCGAAGGGCCTGTACCGCGCTGTAATGTTCTATGTTCTATGAAACAGACCCTTCAGTGCAGCCAGTCTGAGCCAAACATAATCCCAATCTAAACTGGTCCCACCTGCCTGCTCCTGGCCCATATCTCTCCAAACCTTTCGTATTCACGTACTCATCCAATTGTATTTTAAACATTGTAATTGTACCCACATTCACCACTTCCTCAGGAAGCTCATTCCACAAGCTAACCACACTCTGTGTAAAATAATTGCCTGATGTCTTTTTTTAAATCTCTCTCTTCTCACCTTAAAAATGTGTCCCTTAGAGTTGAAATCCCCCATCCGAAGGGAAAAGACAACTACCATTAACCCTATCTATACCCTTCATTATTTTATAAACTTCTACAATATCGCCTCTCAACCTCCTGTGCTCCAGTGAAAAGAGCACCAGCCTATCCAGCCTTTCTTTATAACTCAATCTTTCAGGACTGCTGGAATGAGTCCTTTTGATACTCAATATGGATGCAGTATTAACTGGTACTGCTTCCTTCATTAGTTCACTTCCTTCATCAGACTCCTGTAGTTTCACAGGCTGAATATTTCATAGATATGATGTGGAGGTGCCAGGGTTGGACTGGAGTGTACAAGGTCAGAAGTCATATGACACCAGGTTACAGTCCAACAGGTTTATTTTAATACATAATCTTTTGGAGGGCCGCTC